>JAINUG010000097.1:1657500-1690000 GCA_029706075.1 Aldrovandia affinis | reverse complement strand
CTCGCCGAGCTAAAGACTCAAGTCCCTAACTCCGGGAACTAATCGTACTCTTATCCACGTCACTCTGCAGCGGCCTCACGTGAGCCCATCCGCTACACCTGTCCTCTGGTACCCCCAGAGTAGCTGCTGTGATCCGTCCATCCCGATTCCCCAGGTGAGCCAGCCTCAAACACCGTGCTCTCACCAGACAGGCCCGCAAACTGGCAGAAGCCAAGGAGCCAGCTGGGACCACTGAATTATGTAACAAGTGTTCCTCCTGGAGCGGCAGAGAGAGAAAGAGAGAGTTTGTAACGTCAAACTTCAAACACTTCTTAAAAGTGGCTGAATTTCTCATTCAAGTAAAAAGTTGTTTGGGATAGGGTTTGGTGTTATGGACACGTTTGTCTATGAAAACTGTCCTTTTGTCATGTAAGCGTCAAACACAAACACACATACACACACTCACACTCTCTCACACACCTGACTGCTGTATTGTGCTTCACTTCAAAAGGCTTTGACTCTCACAGAGGAACACCTTACACAACTTACTCCGGGCACCATGTACGCAGGAACAAGGGCACCCCAGATGGCAACAGTGAGGAGTTTGACATCCTGGCTGGGGTACTGCAAGGAGACACCCTAGCCCCCTTCCTCTTCGTCATAGTCCTGGATTATGCACTCAGGAAGGCCATCAGTGGACTCAGGATCTTGGCCTCACTCTACACCAAGGAGGTCAGACACCTGACAGACCTGGACACTGACACAGCCTGCTCTCCGACCACAACAAGCACAGGAGCTCTTGAGCAGAGTGGAGTCTCTCTCTGAATGCTTATCACCTACATCTTATCGTCCACAATAACAACAGAAGGCACTGCTCTGAAGGAAGTCAAGGACTTCACACACACAGCAAGATATTAAAATAAGGAAAGCACATGGAGGGCACTGAATGGCATGGCACTCCAACACAAATCAAACACACACACATATGGCAGTGAATGCTGGACCCTGGCACATATGCACTTGCAGAAAATGTTACTTGCACAGCTGGCCAGGAATGAGACTTGCAGGACACTAAAGACAGGCCCAGCCAGCAAGCTGTGGGAACAGCATGAGTTCATATGTGGACGGAAAGACCATCATTCATGACTGGAAGCAAACTCAACTCATGTGCACTTGTGTTGTGGGGTTGTGTGTGTGTTTGTGTGTTTGTGTGTGTGTGTGTGCATGTGTGTTTTAAAAGAGACTTCAAATTGGTGACTAGAATGAACACTTCTGATGTTTTCAGGCAAGGCATTGCTAAGTTTAGGAGCCTGCACTGAGAAGGCCAGATCACCTTCAGGTTTTTCACTGGGTGGCAGGAACAGTGAGGAGACTCTTATTTGATGGCCTAAGGGCACTATCAGGTAGGCAGGGAGTCAACAGTTCCGGTAAGTAGTCAGGCTGCTGAACAAGGTAGTGCTTTAAAAGTGATCGATAAAATCTTAAAAGCTCTTCTCAAAGCCACTGGGAGCCAGTGAGGTCTTACTCTGAGGTCTCACTCCGAGGTCTCACACTGAGGTCTTACTCCGATGGTACTGAAATCTGACACTAATGATATTGAGGTCTCACACTGAGGTCTCACTCTGGCAGAGGAGAGCCGAGCAACAGAGATCTACAGAAGGATTGATCTCGGTCACGGTGTGTAGCCGATGACTCACAGTTTTAATCATGACAGCAGGTTATATATCACACAAACATACAAAAGCAGCGCATACACACTATACTGCAACTGTGCACACACATTGCAACTGCGCAGACAAACTTAAGCTGCGCATACACACTGTCTCTGCACATACACACTGCAGCGACGCATGCACATTGTGTGTGTGAGTGTATGTGTGTGTGTGTGTGTGTGTGTGTGTGAGAGAGAGAGAGAGAGTGTGTGTGTATATGTGTGTGTGTTAATTGGTGGGAGGTAATGCTGTGTGTGTGTGTGTGTGTGTGTGTGTGTGTGTGTGTGTGTAGGTGTGTGTTTATTAGTGGGTAATGCTGTCTCTGTGTGCATGTGTGTGTGTGTGTGTGTGTGCATGTGTATGTGTGTGTATATGTGTGTATGTGTGTATCTGTGTGTGTGTGTGTATGTGTGTGCGTGTGTGTGTATCTGCATGTGTGTGGGTGTATGTGTGTGTACGTGCATGTGTGTGTGTGTGTGTGTGTGTGTGTGTGTGTGTGTGTGTGTATGTGTGCGTGTATGTGTGTATCTGTGTGTGTATCTGTGTGTGTATGTGTGTGTGTGTGTATGTGTGGGGTGTATGTGTGTGTGTGTGTGTGTATCTGTGTGTGTGTGTGTGTGGTCAGTGCAAGCCCATGTGTTCCAGCCTGGTTTACTCCATCCCTGTGTGTGGGAGTAAAAACACATGATTCACTTTGGAGAGAGAACAGCTCCGCCCACCTGAGCATTTACAACTTTCTACAGAGATTCATTAAAGTGACCATGACCCCCTTCCCCCCTCAGACAGGCCATTATGGCGAGCAGACAAGGGCGCCCAAGTTCACTGTTTATTGTTTTTATAGAAAACTGGCAGTCCTGACTCGGCTTCTCTTGCAGCTTTGATCTGATCAGGGCACTGCCGGGTTTTCCCAAAAAATCTTCAAATGTTACTGAGTCGGCCGGACTGGCCTTCTGACTGAGCCTCTGGAACTGACTCCGTCTGGCACCGAGATTCGAGACTCTATAGTCCAAGAAGGTGCCACATTCACCCAAAGCAATAACAAACAGGAGGAGATTTTGGCAAGGCGATGTGGGCCCAAATAACATGGAAAGGCTGCAATTGTATGTCCCGATCGATTTCATGTGTTTGGTGGTGCAATGGGCAAACGAAGGCCTGGAATCAACATTGTTGGAAGTTAAGAAATCCCCAAAATTAACCAAATTGTGTTTGTGAAGAAGGGAAATAAATAAATAAACACTTGCATGTATTTGTAAGTTCAAGAAGAATTATTGATTGAATTGAGGTCAGTCTTCCTTGGAGGGAATGCTTCATTTTAGCGCTCTATGTGGAGAACACAAGGGAGGGTGACAAAGTCGCTTGTTTTCTCTGTCCATCTTTAGCTGAAGGCACCGCTACGTAAATATCCTTCAGTGGATCTGCTCTTACCGTCTCCCTGGCCTGCCTTCAAACGGTTCAGCTCGCTCGGATCCAGCGTTGATTTGTGGAACTGTAATTGCAGTGGTGCGGTGCGGAGAGACATAATGGCGCGCGTGGCCGAGCACGTTCATGTCATGGTTTCTTTGAATTTCGCCATAACTCGCAGCTAAAACTCGTGCACAAATTAAAACAAATAAATACGGTGAAACCGACGGGAAGAAAAAACGTTGCCATTTCTCGGGTTACGCTAAACACGGACCTCCCACGGTATTCGCGCAGTCACGGTGCATTACTTGGGCCGGCACTTCGCGCGTCTTAAAAACAGCCTGTTTCAACCAGCATGTTTTTAAAAAAAAGTTTGTGGAGCTTTAGGAAGCGCAGACAGTCCACTGGGGCCGGATCGCGAGCGCCGCTTTCAGCTGCCAAAGACAATCCATCACATTTATTTAAGCACATTATCAGACAGGAGCGCGCGCCTGTGCCTTATTTGTGCGCTGAAGTGAACCCCCATCTCGCGACCACTGGGAAACTGTTTTAATCTCGCTCTGCACGTTAGTGCGATTATAGAACGCGTTTCTCTTCACATTCGTATTGGAACGAAAACACAGCAACCAATCCTTCCCCCGAAAACTCCACTCAAACTGCCACACCCAACAGCTCACCAGGTGCATTTATTTTATTAAGTGTATTACAATAATTTAAATGTATTATCATCATTTTATTTTTATTTAACTTTTTTCACACCGATCAAATATTAATAAGCGATTGTTTTAACTCATAGAAAGACGAGGCACAATTACATCACTCCCTGTCAAAAGAATAAACCGAGGTTTTGAAAAAAATAGAGCACAATTCAAATAACTGAAAGCAGGCCTATATTGTTTTAACATAAACTATATATTTTACTTTCAACTATCTGTTGGATGTAAATATAATTTTGTGATAATTTTGTCATTTCGATTCTCACTTCAGTGCATGCCTCCAATGTGAATTTTGACAAGGTTTGAAAAATATTTATTATTATTATCAAGTACATACATACAAGTACATACATTTTCACACTGTTTTCACACACTGTTCTTCCCTTCGTTTTTAGGAACTTGGGAAAGGAAATATTGCCCCCTGTCGTTCAGTAATAAAGGTACAGATTCGCAGATTTGAGGCGTTCCAGGTTTCTGTGGCTCTACTTCGGGTGGTTCAGACAAGCAAATGAGGTAGCCTGGGTATGCAGGGGGGGACGTATTGCAGCTAAAACCTACTTCGTCTTTTAGTTCAATGATTGATAGAATGTATCTACGGTCGACTCGGCGCTTTCACATTTCACTAAAATGTCAAATCGTTCCATTCCCCCGCAGGATGTTGTTAGAACGCATTTTGTGGGTATAGTCTTTTCTTTTGCTGTTCCAAATATCTCCTAAGGGGCTTCCTGCTGGATAACCAGATTCTGAAAACAAGCATTGTATTTTCACGTCGGTGCAGTTTGAAAAACACAATCCAAACAAGCGATTTTATCGCCAGTGTGCTGGCTAATCCAAACGTGTCAGCAAAAAACACGTCCCACGGCCGTTTGCGAGTGTGAACACTCGCAAAATTCTCACTTATTTGCAGAAATGTATAGACCGAAATGCATCGCATATCATAAACAGCATTATTAACTTGTAGGGAAACAGGATATGGAAAGTAAGATTATGGGCATGGTTCTGGATAGTTCAATGTGCTTTCTTAATTGCGCTGTCCGGGTGAAGGCATCGCCCTGTGAAACACTGTAGGGAGATCACCTTTGACGTCCCCACTCACCCGGAAAGCTAAGCTGCTGCCACGCTACCGACTTTTACGCGAATCATTCTTCCATGTGTCTGTTATCTCCCGTGAACCCTCGGCACCACGCGGCTGTATTTAGTGCGCACTACAACGTCAACATGTTTTTCAGGGGAAAATAATTTCCTTAATTTTCAGGGAAAATATCTCGACTGTTTCTTAGAAATTACATTTAGTTTATCATCATATCATACCAGCAAGGGAATAACACTCCATTTAACAGATAACGACAACTGCCACCAGTGCGTAAGGAGAGGGGTTCATAGAAGTCACATAAACCAAACGTGTGTCGTTGTAACCTCGCCTGATTCATTATTTATATTAGTATGCATGAAACTGCTTGTCTGACAGTAACTAACACTGTAAAGTATTCATTCAGTGAGTATTCGTTGTGAATTTGGATTTCATTAACTTCCATAAACTGGTGCCGCAGTTTGTGAATAGCCTCGCGCGTTTGGCGGTCACCTATAGAGGCACAAATTTAAAGTAGGTCAAGACATCTGACTTCGGGGTTCCCTGCAGAGAACGACTTCCGGTATTTTGTACTAGTGCGGCTGTGGAATAGGATTGCGCGCATGAATTTATGAAGTATGAACTTTTTTAAAAACATGAATATTTCCGAGTTATCGAAGCTCGTGTTAAAAACGGGGTTGAAAGGAATGTCTAGGAGACAATCTTAATTGGATTTAAACTCTTTGAGTCAGGGCTGCCACATTTCCCGGACATTACTCACTGTATTACTAAAAGCGTTAAAATGCGAGATTGATTAGGCTTGGCCGTAAAAATAACCCTCCGTTCTAACAGAGGGGTTGTTTAGGGGGTGCAGTTTGATTTGCTTTACGCGAAGGAAAATATGTGTCTCAAAATGTTTTGTCCACAATATTACAGTTAACGTGACAGTCAAACGACTGTTAGTCAGGATTTTTGGTAGCAAACATGCTACGTTTTCAAGAGTAAAAATAGACATTTGAATCTGGTCATTTAGTGCACAGGGAGCACGCGCCATCGTCACCGGCCGCAGAGCCACTGTAACTGCACCGTATGGAAGCGAAATTACACACCTATGACACGCGATCCTTAAATGGTGTCTCTCCTCCGGGGCCTCTGCTGGTCACATGAAGATGATGCCGCGTGATAAACCCTGAATGTGAAATATGACTTATTCAACCTGTGTGTTTCTGCACCAATCCACACACACACAATAACAAACATACACACACTGCCACACACAATCACACACATGCTCTCTGTCACACACACACACATACTGCCACGCACAATCACACACACACACGCTTTCTCTCTCACATGCACAAACACACACTCTCTCTCTCCCTCTCTCTCACACACACACACATACACACATTTGGGGATGACCCCATGAATAAGGTCAATGACAGAGAGCTCCGGATCCACCCAACCCATGTAGCACAGCTAGTCCTGTGTGACCTCGCCCTTGACCTCTCCAAAACCAAAACATGGAGGAAACAGAAAAGCCACACAGATTCCATGTGAAAGGAGAGCTCCACCCAGTCCTCCTGGATTGGTTCATTTACATTTTCCTAGAAGAAGTCAACTCTGCCAATAAAAGATTGTTATTTTTAATGAAATTAGGGGGCCACCCACTAACCAAACAGAGCAGCTCCGGTCACACAGGCACATCCAGTAACTATGGTAACTGGGAAAGCACAGCCCAGCATCCAAAATGACATCATAACAGACCATGCCTATGCAGGTACACAATGCACCCTGAATGAGCCTACAGCACGCTCTGTGAGGAGAGTGGGTGCCCCTCAGGGGGGGAGTGGGTGCCCTTCATGGGGGAGCGTGGGTGCCCCTCAGGGGGGGGGACTGGGTGCCCCCCAGGGGGGGGTGGGTGCCCCCAGGGGGAGGGTGCCCCTCATGGGGGAGAGTGGGTTCCCCTCAGGGGGGAGTGGGTGCCCCTCAGGGGGGGGAGTGGGTGCCCCTCAGTGAGGAGAGTGGGTGAGCAGGTGCTCTTCTCAGAGCACTCACGGAGGCACACAGCAGCAGTCATGCTCTATGTAGCTTCAGATATCTGCTGTATGTAGCTCCAGATATCTGCTGTATGTAGCTCCAGATATCTGCTATATGTAGCTTCAGATATCTGCTATATGTATCTCAAGATATCTGCTTGCAGAATCAAGCATTCTGGTACCTCTGGGTCTCCAGCTTTTATCAGACACTCTGAAACGACATCTGCATTGCGTAACCATGGCAGTTACGTAAGGAGCCGTCATCCTCTGGCACATCTACACATAAAGTGCTTCCCCAGAGCCAAGATGGTGGAACCATCACAGGTACTGTTCCCAGAGCCACAAAGATGGCAGCCATCTTTGTGCTCACTGTTTGCATGTTGGTACCACCAGAACCACAGCCTTACTGCCACCTGATCAGGACCACAGAACCAGGGCAAGGCCCACACTTCGCTCTCCCCAAACCAGGGACAGTTTGGCACAATAATAATACTGCTCCTACAGTGGCCAACACTGCTCTCATAGATGGCAATGTTGCTTCTAAGATCATCTTTGAACACCATGTCTTTGCTAAGAGCAGTTACTGTTATACTCAGAGCACAGAGTGCAGTTATCGCCAGAGGGGGGCGCTGTTGCAGTGGTTCCTTGCTCTGTGATGGACACAGAATCAGGATGAGGCCTGAGGAAGCAGAATGTTCCAGCACTGTGGGCAGTTCCTGTATGGAGGTGTGGAAAAGCCTTGGGCTCAAGCTCCAGCCCTTTCTCCCTCCATACTGAGTGAATAATTCAGTTCTATTTGTGACCAATTTGCATTCTCATCTCATTCTCTCTCTCTCTCTTCTCTCTTTCTCTCTCTCTCTCTCTCTCTCTCTATCATCTCTCCTCTCTCTATCATCTCTCTGTGTCTCTCTACCCTCCTATCACAATTCCATTTTTCAGTTCAGTTCACAGCATTTTACTTTATTAGCATAACAGTCATGCATTTGCGTTTCCAAAGCATATACACAGTAAACAAATAGAGTAATAATAATCTAACAACTCTTACAATTGTAATACAGTAATTACTGCTAATGTATTTCACCCCCTCTCTCCCTCTCTCTCTTTCCATCTCTCCCTCTCTTTCTCTCTCTCACATTCATTGTGCCCAGGAGCTATATATGGTAAACAGAAGGAGCATTAGTTATATAATGAGAATAAACAAACATTGAGAGTTCAATTATTGTTTATTTTTCAACTCATTATTTAAAATGATACACTTATCATTAAATACATGGAAGGATATATATATTTATATATATATATTTAGATAAAGAAAAATAATAACAGAACATTGAATGATTAACATAGTTAAAGACAGCTAAAGGCAATGCTTTATTAGAGAGACAAAGTAAAGTATTTAAATAGTGAGATGTGTTCTCTCTCCATCTCAGTTCAATTCAAATGGAGTTTTATTGGCATGACAAAAATTGCAGTCTTTCTGTGGTCTTAGAGTGGTCATAGTGCAGTCTTATAGTGGTCTTAGAGTGGTCATAGTGTAGTCTTATAGTGGTCTTAGAGGCGCTGTAGTGTAGGCTTTGTGTGGTCTTAGAGCAGTCGTGGTCTTCTTAGTGCAAGTTGTCATAGTGGTCTTAGTGGGTCCCTGTAGGAGGTGTGGGGTTGTCATCACTGACCGTGTGGTTGCTGTAGGAGGTGTGGTGTCATCATCACTGACTGCACGGTTGCTGTGTATGACATCCACTGACACGTCTCCATTTCAGAGAATAAAACCCTTATCTGTGATGCCTGATAACTGTTCCCCATCCCAGATTCCCTCCCTATCTCTCTCTCTCTCTCACACAGCTCCAGGGTACGTGCCCTCTCTCTCTCTCTCTCTCTCTCTCTCTCTCTCACACACACACACACACACAGCCCTGTTTGATTCCCCTTCTCTCTCACTTTCTCTCTCTCCCACTTATTATTTATTTATGGCATTCATAAATATCAAATTCAAAAATGTATTTGATCTGTGCAGATCAGGCGGTTTAATGCTCATGAAGAAGCACCAAAGTTTTCATTGAATTGAGGTTTGTTTTCTCGGTTGTGTTGTGCATTTCTCAAAGTTAATGCGCTATGCGCTTAAGGGAGGAATTTAAGTTAAAAGTGTAGCCTACTCTTTGAAATGATTGTGTTGGCTTTGACTCAATGAACCCCCTAATTTCAGCCTCCTCTCTTTCAGTTTGCCAGCCACATGGCTTCTCTCTCTCTCTTTACAATAACAATGCTACAGTTCTTTCTGCAGAAGTGAACGCCGTTTAAAAACTGAAATCAACTAAATTCTTACATTTCTTCTTGAGTTCTGAAAAAATCTTAAGTTGGTGAAAATTGGGAGCCTTATAAGAAAGGCTTTTTTCCAATACTTCAAGATGAATGATGTTGTTGTGGTTGCAGTGTTTATTGTGTAGAAATCATATTATCTGGGGACTCCTCTCAAATTACCCTGAAACAGGGTCCCCTATGTGAGGGAGAGATGTACCCCCACAGCCACCCAGGGCCTAGGCTGACCTGTAGCCTTTCATTTCCAGGGTGAAAGGTCACACCTCCCCCAGTCCACAGGCCAGACTGCCTCTGTTTACTCTCTCTCCATGTCTGAAGCCAAATTTAGTGTTCCAGGAATTCTTATTTTTTTGTTTGTCTGGAGGTTCTTCATCTTTGAAATGATACCATTGTTATTTCAGGAAAAAATATGTGCTCTTAAATCTTTAATCTTAAATTGAAGTTATTTGGGAAATAAAACTAAAGCATTTGTTCATGGTGGCAGTGTCACCCTGTTGTGCAGTGAGTCAGTGTAGTGAGTCAGCTCATTCATGCCCCGTACTCACAAAGGGTTGGAAACGTTAAAAAGCAGGAAAATGTTGAAATAAATTATTTCCATCTGGCATGTTTGCATGTTTCCCCTGAAACTCACAATCCGTTCATTTTTTGGGGTGGAGTCACTGCAGAGCGGAGAAACACAGAGCAGATGTGGGAACACCCCAACCCCTGGACCCCCTCACCCGTCTCTCTGATATAGAGGTTCTGTGTGTGAAGAAAGAAGTGGCTGGAGGGTTCAAGCTGCTTGGATTTGGAAAAGGTTGTTATGAGGTGCTGTGGCAGTGTGCTGGCTCCAGGCGTTACTGGAGTGTGTGGGCTCCAGGCGTTACTGCAGTGTGTGGGCTTCAGGCGTTACGGCAGTGTGCGGCCTCCAAGTGTTACGGCTCTAGGCGTTACGGCAGTGTGCGGCCTCCAAGTGTTATGGCTCCAGGCATTACTGCAGTGTGTGGGCTCCAGGCGTTACGGCTCCAGGCATTATGGCAGTGTGTGGGCTCCAAGTGTTACGGTTCCAGGTGTTACTGCAGTGTGTGGGCTCCAGGCATTATGGCAGTGTGTGGGCTCCAAGTGTTACGGCTCCAGGCATTACGGCAGTATGTGGCCTCCAGGCAGTAATGTTTGCTTTCCTGGGCATATGGTTTCTGCTTTCTGCTTTTTGTGGTTGTCATTCTTCAAATGTCAATAAATTGTTGGAATTCAAAAAATTCCCCCAACCCCACATCCCCATTTGGGAATGGCATTCATATATCAGGGCACACGAGTCTCTAATGCTCCTTTGCCGTCCCGCAATATCCAGTGAAATCATCTTGCTCATCCTGCATTTGGACTGTTTGAATAAGATCACCCTACTGTGTGTGTGTGTGTGTGTGTGTGTGTGTGTGTTTGTGTGTATTTTTGTGTGTTTGTGTGTGTGTGAGTGAGTGAGTGAGTGTGTCTGCGTGTGTGTGTGTGTGAGAGAGACAGAGTGAGTGTGTGTGTGTGTGTGTGTGTGTTTGAGTGAATTAATGAGTGAGTACGTGATTGTGTGTGTGTGTGTGTGTGTGTGTGAGTGAGTGAATGAGTGAGTGAGTGTGTTAGTGTGTGTGGTCTGTGTGTGAGAGAGAGTGACGGCCAGATTCACTAAAGGATTGCGACTTCTCTCCAACTCAGATTTACTAAACGGTGATAGAGTCAAATCGCTATTCAGATGTAATTTGCAGGGGTTAAGTCACTTTTGCGACTTTCCTTTATATTAATAGTTACATCTGTTAATTCATATACATGGGGTGAACACGCTAAAACGGGGGAGATTTAGTAAATTAGGTCAATTAAGTATTCCGACTGATTTACTGAAGCATGCCTTAATTGCAACTCTCCTCTTTGCATGAAACTTTGCATGAGAAAACACTTGAAACCAGGTAGTATTTTATGAGCGCTGATATCACCTAGGTATTTTCCAATTCCCATTTTGTATTGTGCTTTCTGAGGTGCTAGTTGCTGTCCCAGCGATGCAAAACAAATAATCACAAATGTTGTGATTTAAAACTACCCTGGTTCATGTCACGACACCTTTATTTTCAGGAATACCTGTTTCTACAGACAGCTAAGTCAGAATTTTTATAAATATTCTATATAGCATAGCTACATATTATTTACTAGAACTTGAAATAAAAATGATTTGAAAGGACCCTGAATTTTCTTCTCCATCGGTGTTGTTTTCCTATGCTGTAATACAGTGTTGTGACGCTGTACCTCGTTGACCAATACCTGTATTTTCTGATTCGTAAATTAAATTTTAATTGATTCTGATTCTCTTTTTCTTGTTATTTCCTCGCTACTTGTGCCTGGTTGCTGCATATCCATGTCTTGGCGTGATCTTTGGCGACACCTTTTTATGTGTGTATTCTTCCGCAAATTGCGAATGAGGGCATTTCATTTATTTAATTGCATAATTAGAACCAGTAAATTGGTCGTTAATGTGTTGCTATTTGCGACCGCAAAATAATCGCAACAAGTCTTTGCACTGCTACTATCTTAGTAAATCTGGCCCTGAGTGTGTCCGTGTGAGTGAGAGAGAGAGTGAGTGAGTGAGTGAGTGATTGTGTGTGTGTGTGTGTGTGTGTGTGTGTGTGTGTGTGTGTGTGTGTGTGTGTGTGTGTGTGTGTGTGTGTGTGTGTGTAAGTGAGTGAGTGAGTGTGTGTGCGTGTGTGTAAGTAAGTGTGTGTGCGCGCGTGTGTGTGTGTGTACTCTGTCACCTCAGTTCTTTTTCCCATTATCACTCATGGTCAGCTGTGGTCCTTTGCAGTAAACGGTCAGGTGATGCAGAAGTGAATATGTGTGAGTGTGATTTCTCTGTGTATGAGGCTCTGTTCTATATTTATATGGGAGGTGACAACAGGACCAGCAAAAGCCTCCACACCCCTGTATGAAGTCAGGAGCTATTTCTGCATGTTTAGCAGATTTTCCTCGGAAATGAGAACAAACCACACTGAGGGGAATGATGGAGACTGCAGTTTTGAGAGGGTTTGGGAAGCTGGGAATTATGGGAGACAGAACAGGGCTGTGTGCACGTGTGGAGGTGAGGAAGTGTGAGCTGTGGAGTTGAGGTGCAGAGCAGGGCTGTGTGCAGGTGTGGAGTTGAGGTTTTGGGGTGTGGAGGTGAGCCGGTGAGGAGATGTGCAGGTGTGGAGGTGTGAGTTGTGTAAATATGGAGGTTTGGGGGTGTAGAGGTTAGGCGGTGGAGGTGAGAGGTGTGGAAGTGTTGGGAGGTGGAGGTGTGGGGGTGTGGGCTCTGCAGTTTTGGGCTGCTCTCATTTGCTCCACTCTTCTAGGGTCTGAGTTTTAACCCCACGCAGAGCCTCAAACTGAGCCTGTTTGTTTGAGCTGCATCACCCCCCGTCCTGCCCCATCCCATCCTGTCCCATCCCGTCCGATCTGTCGTGCACTGGGTGTGTATCTTTCCCAGTCACTCCTGACGTTCGACAGATCTCCAGTTGCACAGTAATTAATCTTCACGCCACTGAAAGGTTTGGGTACGGATCCGCTGGGAGAGTAAACTGTGGGACCGTGGTAATGGAACGAAACAGCTTTAACAGGAAACTGTCCCAAACCAAGCCTCTGCACCAATTTAGAGCTTTTTGAGAAACCTCCGCTGGCCCGTTCCTGCATAAATATTTGGGTTTGGGGCTGATATATCTAATGAAAGTGTTTACAGTGGATCCCTAATGTTTCCACATAGAGGAAGAAGATAAACCGTTTTGGAGGAAGAAGCAGACAGGAAGTGGGCCAGCACTGAGCACCTGGTAAATATTTGAGATGTCTCCATCTGCTAACCCCCCCCCACACACACACACACACCACTGTGTCCTGGGATGGACAGGTGGCCCAAGTCCTGTCACTGCCCCCCTCCATCCCCTTCCGACGAGCGCTGTCACTCACCTGCCTTCATCACAGCGACGCAGACATCACATGTTCCCCCAGGTAAAACATATTTTTTGTGAAAGGCGCTATATAAATGCAATCCATTGCAATGGTCAAGACTGGTGCTGAAATGAATAGGACTAGCACTTGTTACACACTTGGGGTCATAGGCTGCACTGTGCAATCTGGATTTCACATACTGCCCCTAATATGTGCATACCTCTAATTCAATAATGTTATTAGTAATCATAATGATGATCAAAACTTCCCAAGAATAGAGAGGAAGTGTTTTATTTTGTATGAATGCCTAAAATATTTACAGCACAGCAGAGTGAAGGAGATGAGCAGGTGAAAAGGAGGAGTGAGAGGAGGCAAATAGATACAGAGAGAGAGAGAGAGAGAAGAGTGAACAAACACACAGATACAGAGAGAGAGAGAGAGAGAGTGAGCAGACACACAGATACAGAGATGGAGAGAGAGAGAGAGAGAGAGAGAGAGTGAGAACAGACACGCTGTTTATTTGTTTACACAGATACCTTAATGTTCCTATCCTGGTATTTATTGACTCATAAACAGTCTTTTATAGTGTGGATCGTCTGTTTATCTAGCAGTCTTGACTTTTTTATTTTGTTACAAAAACAACTTTGGTTGTAACAAATTAGAATGCATTAAATTAATCTCAGAATCTATTTTGTGATTAACTGAACAGTTGATTCTGACATTTGTGTTAAAATCAATGATCACTTCTTTATGTTGCAATTAAACAGAGTGTATTCTGTATGTTGTTGGATATACAGTTAGTTTTTGTCCCTCCAGCGATGTGTTCTTCAATTAAGAAAACGATCTAAGACAACAAGAGAGCTGCACCTGCATGACCCACGCCTAAAAACATAAAACAGCGTGAATCCATATCCCAAATGGAGACCTTACATAAGGAGCGGGAATGAATGATTATTTCTGTTTGTGTCATTCCATTCTGGGACACGGGCCATATGGAATAAACAGTTAACATTGTATGAGGGATGTGTACATTTGATGGAAGAAACTTTAGATATATTTGTGCTTTTGGTTTTAGTATCTGTGTTCTTGAAACAATTATTTTAAACTTCCACATAGAACATTCTGTGTGTGTTGTGTGTGTGTGTGTGTGTGTGTGTGTGTGTGTGTGTGTGTGTGTGTGTGTGTGTGTGTGTGTGTGTGTGTGTGTGTGAGAATAAGGTTTATATAAGTGAGCTGAATATTCCTATCTCTCGCTCTTGTTTGTGTTTTTAACTCCTTTAAGTCTTTTCTGGAGTGACAGAGTTGCATAAGTACACAGGTCACATGATCATATATTTACACTGACAGGATTATGAACATTTCTTTACTGATCTCCTTCCCAAATCTCGGCCCTAAATACGCACTGGAACACCAAATACATTCACTGGATGACAAGTTAAATTACCTATTACAAAGAAACTAGAGAGAGAGAGGAAGAGGGAGGAGAGAGAAAGAGAGTGAGGGAGGGGAGAGAGAGGAGGAGGGAGAGAATGAAAATGAAATAGGGTGGAGAGAGAGAGTGAGGTCGGGGAGAAAGAGGGGGAGGGCAAAATAAAGAATGAGGGAGAGGAGAGAGAGAGGGGGGGAGAAAGATATACAGTAGGCTCAGTTTTTATTCATACCCTTTATAAAGATGAACAAAATAAAATAAACTATATAAGTAATGAGACATATTTTATGCTCAAAAATAAAAACATTTTTATTATTTAATAATAATGCATTGGTACAAACCACAATCGAACGGTTCACAAACTATATTATTTCACAATTATTACACACATATTATTATCACAAATATTCACACCACTGTTATCAGTACTTTGTGATTCCTCCCTTGGCCATTATAACAGCAAGTAGTCACCTTCTGTAGTGTCGTACAAGGTTATGGAACTTCTTGGGGGCGATCCTCAACCATTCCTCCATACAGAATTGTTCTAGTTTTTCCAGATTCTTGGGTTGACGTTTGTGGACTGCTTGTTTGAGTTCAACCCACAAATGTTAAATTGGATTCAGGTCTGGAGACTGAGATGGCCACATCGGAACATTGATCTTGTGCTCTGTCAACCATTTCTTAGTTTCTTTGGACATATGTTTGGGATTGTTGTCTTATTGGAAGGCCCATCTGTGACCAAGGTGTAGTTTCCTGGCAGAGGGAGCAAGGTTTTTGGACAAAATGTCTTGGTACATGCTGGAGTTCATGGTTCCATTTATTTTAATAAGGGCCCCAGGGCCTGTGGAGGCATAGACTTGCGTCCTCTACCTGGCAGGTTAGCCACTGTTCCAGTGGCGTTCCAAATAATTGACACATAACAATTGGAAAGTGTTTTTTTTTTTTACTTTTTGTATCTCCTGATCTGTAGAGGTCAATAACCTTTTGTCTGATGCTTTTAGGGAATTGAATTGAATTGATAGATCAATTTGATTAGCACAGTGCTATTAGCACTGTGCTAATAGCACCTCAGGGTTTAGCCCTGCAGCATTAGCACTGTGCTAATGCGAATTAAACTGAGCAGATTACCCAGAATTCAGTGTCGGCCTCTCAAAGCATTAATCCTGACTACCACAACTTGGTAAGAATCTTTACCCCCACAACCATTTAAAGCACCAGGGAGACCCATCATTAAACAGCACCTGGGTCAAATACATATTTAAAATACTTTAACACTAAGTGCAAAAGTGAGCTCCTGCAAACACCTGAGAAATGTATTAACTAAAGCCTATAATCATATGCAAACATTTTGTTCAGAATATTGATGAAAATAGAATTTTCTTTAAAAATTGTTGGTAATCGGCAGGAATTGTACTGGCGTCTAAAGGATTAAAGTATTTCAAATGAAGTATGTTACCCAGGTTAGCACCAAAGTTCTGGGGTATGTGTGTGCTGAGCGCTTAGCTTATCTCTGGTGGTTTGTGGAGCATTTTCATTATGTGCAGCATGTCTGTTTAGGACCCGGTGGATGTGTGCCACCTCATCGATTTGCTGCATGGTTCAGCTGAAGGTACCAGTGAGGTTAAACGATCCTGATAGCTGTGAGCTAATATGCTCACAAGGCTATTGATTAGTCAGGCTGGAGTTTTCCTGTGAGTCAGGATACCGTCTGTATGAGAGATAGATCCCAGGCCATCCTCTGCCCCATTCATAGTGTCAGGCTTTTAAAAAATGTATTCCTTTATTTGTTAAATATGCAAAGACATTCAGCAGTTAATAAAGTTATCATATGAGATATCTGCAAGGTACCAACAGTCCTTTGAATTTCCTCAAAGCAATTTTCTGTGTGTAAAGTTTAATATCTCACCATTATTACTGTAAACAGAAATGACCAACTTTAAAATATTTAAAAGTTAATTGTTTCTGGACTCCTTCCCCCACCACTTCCCGAAACAGCAGCAGCGTTTGCAGAATCTGCTGCCCCACCACGGTGTGTTTTGTTTTAGTCTCAAATGTCATTAAAGGATTCTGTGGAAACTGCTCTTAAGTTCTCTGAAGGCAGCAATTTTCTCTCTCTCTCTGTTCCTTCCTTCCTCTCTCCCTCTCCCTCCCTCCTGCTCTCTTCTTCCCTCTCTCTCCCTCTCTCTTTCCCTCTCTCTTCTTCCTCTCTCTCCGCCTTTCTCTCCACCCCTCTCTCCCTCAGTCCCCCCTCTCCTCTCTCCCTCTTCTTCTTCCTCTCCTCCCTGTCTTCTCTTCTTCCTCTCTCTCCTTTCTCTCCACCCCTCTCTCCCTCAGTCCCCTTCTCTCTCCCTCTCCCTCCCTCCCTCTGTCTTCTTCCTCTCTCTCTCCCTCTCTCTTTCCCTCTCTCTTCTTCCTCTCTCTCCCTTTCTCTCCATCCCTCTCTCCTTCAGTCCCCCTCTCTCTCACTGTGCTGTGACAGGCCTGGCAGAGGCATGCTGCTATCAGCAGAATAATGAAATGAGGCCGTATGTTACAGGCTTCAATGGAACAGCGTGTTCTCTGCTCCCCAGCACACACACTCAATCAAACACACACCACAGAGACACACACACACTCACACACACACACACACACAATCAAACACAATCAAACACACACCACACACACACGCTCAATCAAACACACACACACACACACATACACACAAACATACACACATTACATTATATTAGAATCATTTAGCTGTTTTTATCCAAAGTGACTTACAAACACATACACACTCATACACTCACACACATACTCACACTCATTCTCTCTCTCTCTCTAACTCTCTCTCTCTTTCTCTCTCTCTCTCACACACACAGACACTCATACACACCTCCAACACTCATCTTTCCACCCACAGTCATCACTCCATCCTGCACACCTTCAACACTGATCCCTCCATCCCGCACTCAGAAGTGAGAGAAGTGAGGAGGTGAAAGGAGGAGGTGGAAGTCTCTCACCACTCTGATCTTATCTGACTGATCTCTTTTCATTGTGCTTTATTGCATTATTCAGCCCATCTCCATATCAAACAGGAGCAATAAAATGACCACAGAGTGAGAATATCATATAACTACAACTAATTATTTGTAAATAAAAAAAATAAAATTGAAATATTGAATTAAAGTGGAAATGGAAATGAAATTACAACAAACACAAAGATGTGTGTTCTGGCCAGCAGTGGAGATGGGGATCAAAGCGCGTCGCTGTAAGTTCCCAGCAGGGGGCAGGCTGCAGAGCCACTGATATCTCTATCTTCTGTACTGATAACACTGAGAGCAGAACTCATTCCCCACTCTTATCTGCCTTTACAACCATGACTCTGCAGCGCTCTGCCTTTATATGGGTGCACCCTCAAACCGCTGTCCTGTGTGTGTTTATGTGCATGCAGGAATGAGGGAGGTAGGAGAGAGGGAGGGGAAGAGAGGGGGGAATGAGGGATGTGGGGGATGGGGCACAGAGGTGAGGGTTATGGTGCTGGAGCAGTGTTGGATTCTAGTGTTTCTGACGAGAATGAGTGATAGCTGTCAGAGCTAGGGGGTCACGATGTTCCCCACTCCTTCCCCTCACCAGCCATGAGCCCCTCCCACTGTAACGCATCCGTCAACTTGCCCCTCCCATTCTAACTGCTCCAGAAGCTGCAGTTCAGCCTGGAGGGGTCTGAGAGGCACAGACGCACTAACCCATCCTTCAGAGGTTTGGAGCTCTGGGTTCTGACAGACGCTCAGATGTTTTTCTTTGAGAGGTGGGAGAGTTTGACCATTGTTGTGTGTGTGTGTGACCATGTGTGTGTGTGTGGAGCGGGCGAGTTTGACCATTGTGTGTGTGTGTGTGAGTGTGTGTAGAACGGGAGAGTTTGAGTGTTGTGTGTGTGTGAGTGGGGGAGAGTTTGACTGTTGTGTGTGTGCGAGTGTGTGTGGAGCGGGAAAGTTTGAGAAGCGGGAGTTTAAAGAGTTTGTCTCTTTTATGTGCTCTGCAGATGATGGGTGAAAGGCCATTTTAAACAGCGCAGATAAGCGCTGTGGCTGTGGCCTAATAAGGCAGAATCCTGAAGTATCCGTGCATTTCTCTGGCTTCCTGTTTACCTGGGCGTGGTCACGCCGTGCTTCCCAATGAGATAAGAGGACAGGGACACAGCGTTTCATTGGCTGGCTGTTGTTCAATATCCCACATACTCTGCCACCTCACTGGGTATCGTTTCATATCCCACATATTCTGCTGCTTCGCTGGGTATCATTTTATATCCTGCACACTCTGCCCAATCCAAACATCCTTCCACAAGCTCCCTTTCAAACTCTGCCAGGCCATCTCCAGAGGGACAGCTTCCTGTCTCACTATCGGCTAAGCAGCACATTCACAGACCCCTTTACACTGCTACTCACCCCTCATACACCCCCTCACCCCCCCATACACCCCCACCCATATTCACCCCCGTACACCCCCAACCCTGACTGTGTGAGAGAGAGGGAGTGTGTGTCAGAGTGTGTGTGTGTGTGTGTGTGTGTGTGAGAGAGAGAGAGTGTGTGTGCAAGTGAGTGCGTGTTTGTGTGTGTGTGTGTGTGTGTGTGTGTGTGTGTATGAGAATGTGTGTGGGTGTGTTGTGTGTGAGACTGTGTGGGAGTAGTGTGTGTGTGTGTGTGTGTGTGTGTGTAGTGTCTGTGTGTGTGAGACTGTGTGTGTGTGTGTGTGAGACTGTGTGTGTGTGTGTGTGTGTGTGTGTGTGTGTGTGTGTGACTGAGACTGTGTGAGTAGTGTGTGTGTGAGACTGTGTGTGTGTGTGTGTGTGTGTGTGTGTGTGTGTGTAAGACTGTGTGTGTAGTGTGTAGTGTGTAGTGTGTGTGTACTTACTCTGTATCTGTTGATAAGCAGTGTATGTCACTCACTGTTGCTAGCTTTGCTCTGAGGACAAATGATGACTGATCTCAGATCAGTGGGTGGGCCTTTATGGCTCTGGGCTGACTCCAGAGCTGCTGAATTAATGCTCTCTCTCAGTGTTCTGGGATGGATTTTATAAATAGATCAGCACATTTCTGTGGGAGTGCAGGGCAATGCAGGCCCAGAACATGCCCTGTACTCATATGGAGTATTTATAGACCGATGCGTTTGATGACCAGTTGTTGCAAATTAGGTTTGTTGGACGGGCCCAGCTCACCTTCCTTGTGGAAGTTTTCAACAGGGAAACAGGCGTGGCACCAGACAGAGTGGGCGGGACAGGGGTTTTGGCCAATCCTGGAGCGGAACTCTCCAGGCCTGCCAACTGCGGTCTGCGCTTGACGGAGCGCCAGTCACTTCAAACAGACGGGAAATATCACTCTCCATTTCCAGCATTTAAAAATCACCATACTTCTTATTCCTCCCCTGCTTTGTGCTTTGATTCTGTTTCTAAATTTCTCAACTCTGTTACACTTTTTACATTTTTTTATTTCTCATTAAAGCGCAGGGCCTACCTTTCCGTCGGGCTTCCTGGAGTCTCTGCTTCACTGGCTCCACTGGAGGCTCTTCTTTATTGGCCGCTATGTGGAGGTCAGAGGTCAGGAGAGATGAAGAAAAGTGCAAGTGTCAAATCGCTATTAGGATGTCATTTGCAGGGGTTATGTCACTCTGTGCCTTTCCTTTAGCTGCATAGTTAAATCTGTTCATGCATATGTATACCTGGGTTTAACGTGCTAAAACAGGGCAGAGATTTAGTCAATTAGGCCGATTAAGTATTCCGTCTGATTTACTAAAGCATGCCATGCCATATGTGACTCTTCTCTTTGTGTGGGAAATTTAAGAACAGGCAGTATTTTGAGCTCTGATATAGCCTAGCTTTCCTTCTACAAAAGGTATGTTAATAAGGAGTTTGCTCTGTGGCCTTCTCCCATCACAAGTTTAGCCGTTTCTATTCTTTATTCTTATTCTAATATTCTGCCCTCAGTTGGACCACATTATACTGTTTGTTTTGTTATGTCTAATGAATAATGTTTTTGTGATGTCACTTTTTTGTGACTGTACCTCATTGACCATTACCTCTTTCCTGATCTGTAAATTTATAGTTTACTTGTGTCTGGTTTTTATGGGTATCTCCTACTGCAAAATTTTAATTTCTTTGATTTTGTAATTAGAACCAGTTTTAGTAAATTGTTGTTAATTTATCTGCCACAAAATAGTCACAACATAGCGACTGCTGGTGCACTGCAACTATTTCCTCAGTAAGTCAGGCCCTGAGAGGGCAGTAACACTTCTCCCGACTGGCTGTTTTTTACAGGATGGTAAGAGTTCCATGCCTGTTGCATTTCACAAATGTTGTCCGGATGTTTACCAGATAAATGTTTTTTGTTTTTCTTTCCAGTCAGGAAGAAAATATTTGTGGAGAATTCTGCTTGCAAACAGAAATGTTCCAGTGCCCTAAAGTGTCCTACTACAGCCAAATTGCTTTGAAGTTAAACAAGTCATGCGTGTGTGTGTGTGTGTGTGTGTGTGTGTACATACCCTCCCTGCTCTCATTGTGTGTGTGTGTGTGTGTGTGTGTGTGTGTGTGTGTGTGTGTGTGTGTGTGTTCATACCCTTCCTGTTCTCATTGTGTGTGTGTGTGTGTGTGTGTGTGTGTGTGTGTGTGTGTGTGTGTATTCATACCCTCCCTGCTCTCATTGTGTGTGTGTGTGTGTGTGTGTGTGTGTGTGTTCTCATTGTGTGTGTGTGTGTGTGTGTGTACCCTTCCTGTTCTCATTGTGTGTGTGTGTGTGTGTGTGTGTGTGTACATACCCTCCCTGCTCTCATTGTGTGTGTGTGTGTGTGTGTGTGTGTGTGTGTGTGTGTGTGTGTGTGTTCATACCCTTCCTGTTCTCATTGTGTGTGTGTGTGTGTGTGTGTGTGTGTGTGTGTGTGTGTGTGTGTGTGTGTGTGTGTGTGTGTGTGTGTGTACATACCCTCTCTGCTCTCATTGTTCCCTCGTTAATATTTCTGCTCCTCATTTTACAGCTTTGTTCTTTTTCTCCTTTTCTCTGCAGTCCTAATTTGCACAGCTGCTGTGTTTGTTTTCTCATGCCGGGTGATTTATTCCTGATTTCTTGAACACAGGCCTGTACCTCCTCTCGCACCCTGTAACTCTCAAGATGAACAGATCTAGGCCATCCATGCCCAGGGTGTATG
This sequence comes from Aldrovandia affinis, assembly GCA_029706075.1. Classification (NCBI taxonomy): domain Eukaryota; kingdom Metazoa; phylum Chordata; class Actinopteri; order Notacanthiformes; family Halosauridae; genus Aldrovandia; species Aldrovandia affinis. The sequence continues at coordinate 1,668,230 of JAINUG010000097.1, read as the reverse complement.
ACCTCTACCAACAGGTTACATTACATCTAGGGTATGATCTGTACCAAAACATACATAACATCTAGGACATGGCCTGTATCAAAATGTGACATTACTCAGATAGGATGACCATTACACCTTCAGTAGATATCCAGTTGTAGAAAAGTTTAAAATATAAGACTTCAGACTCTGTAAGTCACCCTGGACAGGATAACCTGGTAAGGACATTAATTAATTAATAATATTCTAATTAGGTGGATGTTATATCATGAATAATTAATGAGACTCTCTGACCTGAGACCCTTCTGTTGCCATGGCATCCATGTGTGCTGGAGGTAAAAATTCTGGGAAAGGGCACAAAGATGTCAAACCCTCAACCTCTCCCCCCCCCAATCCGCCTGCCAACTGAGACAGGTGCAGTCTACACCATCACTACTACTGTTCTTAAAGGGACTGCAGTCTACACCATCAATACTGCTACTTTTTAAAGGGACTGCAGTCTACACCAATACTGCTACTGTTCTTAAAGAGAGCACAGTCTACACCATCACTGCTGCTGTTCTTAAAGAGAGCACAGTCTACACCATCACTGCTACTGTTCTTAAAGAGAGTGCAGTCTACACCATCACTGCTACTGTTCTTAAAGGGACTGCAGTCTACAGCAAGTCTGCTACTGTTCTTAAAGAGAGCACAGTCTACACCATCACTGCTTCTGTTCTTAAAGAGAGCACAGTCTACACCATCACTACTACTCTTCTTAAAGGGACTGCAGTCTACACCAATACTGCTACTGTTCTTAAAGAGAGCACAGTCTACACCATCACTGCTGCTGTTCTTAAAGAGAGCACAGTCTACACCATCACTGCTGCTGTTCTTAAAGAGAGCACAGTCTACACCATTACTGTTCTTAAAGAGACTGCACTGCTGTTTCTTAAAGAGAGCACAGTCTACACCATGACTGCTACTGTTCTTAAAGAGAGCACAGTCTACACCATCACTACTACTGTTCTTAAAGAGAGTGCAGTCTACACCATCACTGCTACTGTTCTTAAAGAGAGTGCAGTCTACACCATCACTGCTGCTGTTCTTAAAGAGAGCACAGTCTACACCATCACTACTACTGTTCTTAAAGAGAGAGCGCAGTCTACACCAATACTGCTACTGTTCTTAAAGAGCAGTGCAGTCTGTTCACAACACCATAAAGAGAGTAGTCTATATACATACAGCTAAAGTAAAATAAAAAGGAGGCCTAAAAGGAGTATAATGTGTCACCCTCCTCTTTCTTTATTTGGCAAAATGTAATCTGTTCTCTCGTTCTTTCTCTCTTTTGCTCTCTCTCTCATCACCTCTTAAATCTGAAGTGATAATTCCTCTTGATGTGTTGTATTTCAGGGTGGACTGAGGAATCACATGTGTGTCTGTTCCACATTAGAGTGTGGCTAGTCCTCCTCTCACATCTGTCCGCCAGGAGAATAGAGGGTGGGGTATGATGCCACTTCCTGTCTCCCAGGAGAGCAGTGGGTGGGACATCATGCCAAGTCCTGTCTGTGAGGGGGAGAGTGGGTGTGGCCATATTCATAAGTGATTATAATGGAATGCAGGGACATGTCTTATTGTATCGTAGTCCATTGGGAGGACGCCCAAACAAATGTTGCAAAATCATATGCAGTCAATGAGCAGTCGTCCATTTTTGTCACTATATTATGAATCATCATCCACACAACTAGGGTCTAGATCATGACAGCATACGAGTAAAATTGACTTTTTGAGCATTTGTCCAGTGGGTTGCACATGTGCAGATGAAATGCCAACAGTTTGAACTCCAGCTGCTACATCTGTGACTGCATCCGTATGGCGAACAGGATTGATCAGTTTCATCTCCCTCTATATGACACACACACACACACACACACACACACACATACACACACATACAGACACATACACGCACACAGATACACACACACATACATACATGAACATACACACTTGCTAATGGCACATACAAACACACACACACATACACAGGATTGGTGTCTCTCTCTCAGAGTGAATAAGGGCCCAGAGCAGAACCACATATGTCCTGGGAGATTTCTTGGTGAGGTCATGTGTCATATGAACATCTATCAATTTATCAAAGGGCTTGAGATCCAGGCCATATGGGATATTGGCCCTAATTTATATTCATATATTATATATATATATATAAATACACATCTTTGGTGTTGTCTATCACAGCAGAGAAGCAGTTTCTCCAGATCATTGGCCCTTCTAAGTGTGTTTGGAGCAGACAGGTTTAACTCTCTGTAGATGCTCAGGAACAGCCAGCCTAATACAGACCGTGGCTGTGTACAACAGTCAGTGACAACAGTGACTGCTGAGGGCTTACAATCTGCTTAGAGACTGCTAACAAAAACAAATCTATACATTTTTCAAGTCTCTTTATCTAGCTAAATAGCTACTTCAGTAAAACCAAATTATTACAATAATAGTTTTAGTAAAACTTGACAATAATTTTATCCTGAACCTGTAACATTACAGTTCATTTGCTAACAGACCCTACTAGCCAATAGCTGGCACTATTGGCTAGTACGGTGATTACTAGCTAGTTAGCAAGCCCTATTGGCTAGTATGATGATTACTAGCTAATTAGTTAGCCTCGTTAGCTAGTATTAGCTAGTTAGCCACATTTTCTGAAAAAGATCCAGATCTTTTTTCGTCATTACAAACACTCTTCGGATCACACAAACCTCGGCTTATGGAAAATTTTACTTTATGGGAATTTCATTCTACCATAATTACATTTTTTTGCTTCCAAACAACCAGATTTTTATAAGCAGTCATTCAAAATATTTTGAGACGTTGGCAGACTGTCACTGAGAGTGATGGAAAATACATAATTGATTAAAATTGTCATTGAGTTCTTTTTTGTCCTCAAATCTCTTTTAAATACAGTATACAGTATATCCCAACATATGGAAAATGTGACTTAAGGAAAGCCTTCAGGAATAAACAGACCCATGTTGAGTTCACTAGAGACCTGTTAACACAGTTTAACCACTAGTGTTCTGTGTCAGAAGTTAAAATGTATGACAAACTGTATAACCTAGCCGTGCTTGAACAGTTTAAGAATACTCCCTGACCGCGTTGCCACTTACATCAATGAACACAAATTACAAACTGCCTCTGATGCTGCTGTGTTAGCCGATGAGTACATTTTAACCAACATGCTCGTGGCGATTGGGGTAAAAGAGTTGTTCATTTGCTGGAGGAGTTGAGTTGACCTCACCCAGGTTTGATCCTAGTTCTCGTGGAAAAACTGATCCTAACTGAGTTTGTAACTGCCGTCTAGGGAAAGGTCATTGGAAAAATGAATGTCCTGTGCTTAGAGGCAAAGCAAAGTCTCAAAGTGTTAATGTTTCCGTGAAGCCTGCTGTACTTGCTGCGCCTGTTTCAAATTATTTCAGTCCCGGTGTTCCGACTCTGACCCCGTCTCAACCCAAACTCATAAGTTCGACTGACAGAGAATCAAATTATTTGCCATTTATCACAGATGGTCATGTGTCACTTGTAGGGAGTGGTGAAAAGATACTAGTCAAAAGTTTGCGAGATACTGGTGAAAAGCATGGGACTGTCTTGAGTGGACAAAAAAATCGTTTTCGCGCTCAGATACTGGTGCTTCTGTCGACCGGTGCATTTGTTTTCCAGTCTGTGTTGCCTTTTTCCTCGACGATGAGCACTGGGAGCAGTGTCTTGATCCGAGGGATAGGGTTAAACAGTCTGGGCCAGATTTACTAAGATAGTCGCAGTCGCAAATAGCGAGACATTAATGACAAATTTACAAAGACTGGGAGATGGCCACAGAGCATCTGAAAGGAAAACTTTATTCACAATTGATTATTTTCCCTTCTGACCACATATGGACAATACGATAATTGTTCAAATTCAGAACTGTGTTTTTATACTGACTGCAAATTGGCATATAGAAATCCTGCGTCCTTTCATAAACATTTTATTTCAAGTTCTAGTAAATAATATGTATGCTATATAGAATATATATATTTGTCATTATTTGTTTGCATCGCTGGAACAGCGACTAGCACCTCGGAAAGCGAAAACAGTAAATGTGAAATACCTAGGTGTTATTCACTCCTGTTATTCAAATTATTATACAGACTAAATATTGAACTTTGGTTTTGCAAATTGCTCATGATGATGACATTTGGGTGTCAAGAATATTAAATTAAATTAAATTAATAAGAGTTGCATTATTTCTTTTTGCCCCATTTAAAGAAAGACATTTCTGCTTACATTAAAACATGTCATACTTGCCAAATGACAGGAAAGCCTAATCAGAACATAAAACCTGTGCCTTATATATCCTATTCCGGCTGTGCATCAACCCGTTAGGCATTTAATCATTGGTTGTGTCGGTCTTTTGCCTCGTTCCAAAGCTGGCAGCACGTATCCCAGTCGATACGATACCCAGTCGTTTATTCTCTCCGTACTATTACAACTACGTCTGTGGTAAAGGCTTTGAGTCAGTTTATTTCAATTTTCAGAAAGTGATCAGGGGTCTAACTTCACTTCACACATGTTTGCGGAGGTTTTACACCAGCTACGTGTCAAGCACAACCAAGCTAGTGTCTATCATGCGCAACGTCAAGGAGCTTTAGAGTGATTCCATCAAACTTTGAAACCACCATTACCGGCATATTGTACTGAGATGGATCATGATTGGGAAGAGGGATTGCCCTGATTAATGTTGGCCACTAGGGAAGTGGCACAAGAAAGCACTGATTTTAGTCCCAATGATCTTGTATATGGGCATACTGTGCGTGGGCCATTAGTTGTATTACAGGGTGAATAGAAGGCGACTGAACCCCCTCAGAATCTGTTGGATTATCATAACGGTTTCAAACAACAACTTTATGAAACCAGTAATTTGGTGAGTAAAAAATTGTTAATCTGCCATGGTAAGATGAAGCACATATTTGATCGCCATGCTGGATGTCGTACCTTTAGTCCAGGTGATCAAGTCCTTGTTTTTTTACCCATCCACGGCTCTCCATGTCGGGCCAAATGTACTGGTCTTTACATTTGCATTTACATTTTACATTTTAAGCATTTAGCAGATGCTCTTTTCCAGAGCGACTTACAAGATGTGCATTAATACATGGTACGATCAATCATTGTTCACGCAATGAGGGTGTACGTCAGGCTACTGATCAAAACTGTGATTGCTACTCCAAGCAGGAGGCCTACAGAACTTTGTCACGCTAACCTGTTGAAATCGTATTGTGTCCGTCCGTCTGATTCAGACTCTGTGAATGATGTAAAGCCTGTCATCTTGGCAGTTGCTGACAGGCCGCCAGATTCCTCTTGTCCTGCGGTGGCAGCATGTGACGAGGAGATGAATACGCCCGATGATGTTTTGCAAGGTCTGTTAAAGAAGTCTGAGTTGCTTTGCAATTTGGATGCTTTGCTGGGACATTTGTCTGAAGCAGGGTGTATTGAGGTGATTAACCTTGATTATCATGGAGTTTCCTTCCTTATTTGCAGACACTCTTTCTCAAACTCATTTGGTGGAGCACGATATTGACGTGGGGGATGCTGGGCCCATCTGTCAGAATTTCTACCGTGTCTCCTTTGAGAAACGTAAATGTAAACATTTGGATTCTGAGGTTAAATATATGTTAAACAATAGCCTTGCTGTACCCTGCTTTTCCAGCCGGGCTTCTCCATGCCTGTTGGTGAACAAACCTGACTGCACCTGTAGGTTGTGTTGATCAGGTGGGTTTGGCCCAAGTGAGCAAATTGGATCTGTTAAAAGGTTATTGGCAGGTTTTGTTGACACCTGAAGAATCTCTGGCGGCACGGTGGTGCAGTGGATAGCGCTGTCGCCTCACAGCAAGAAGGTCTCGGGTTCGAATCCAGGCCGGGGGCCTTTCTGTGCGGAGTTTGCATGTTCTCCCGTGTCCGCGTGGGTTTCCTCCGGGTACTCCGGTTTCCTCCCACAGTCCAAAGGCATGCACGTTAGGCTAATTGGAGAGTCTAAATTGCCCGTAGGTATGAGTGTGTGAGTGAATGGTGTGTGTGCCCTGCGATGGATTGGCGACCTGTCCAGGGTGTATTCCTGCCTCTTGCCCCAATGCATGCTGGGATAGGCTCCAGCCCCCCCCCGGCGACCCTGACCAGGAATAAGCGGCTTAGATAATGGATGGATGATGGATGAAGAATCCCATCCTTTATTACTCCTTCAGGGTTATATTCTTACACTGTCATGAGCTTTGGGCTTCGAAATGCGCCAGCAACATTTCAGTGCCTTACAAATTGTGTTGTCTCTGGTTTGAAGGGCTGTGCTGTTTATTTCGATGATGTTTTGGTATATAGTGACACTTGGGAATAACAATGGCATCGTATTCGGGTACTGTTCAACCATCTGGCTGGGAGTGTGAACTATGGTCAGCTTCCCATGTAGGAGTTTGGGAATCAGGCTTCAGTGAGCTGATCCAGGATCAGTGGGAAAGACAACCAGTTCTAGAGATGAGAAGGTTCTAGTTTTATACAAATAAATTCTATGTGCTAACCTGATTAACATAGCAGGTGGGTGAACACATTTGTGGTGGTTGAGGTGAGTTTCACCCCTTTACTGTAAAGTGCATACTGTGGAGGGGTAGGGGGTGTTGGTAATCAGCACATTCAGAGAGAGTGAAGGCAGGAGCTGCTGGGAAATGTAGTACCTCAGGATGGATTGGGGTTCAACAGAACGAGTTTTACAGAACATAGATTTAGCTGCATTGATTCCTCTTGCTGCAGACTTGGGTTTTTGCAACATCAAACTGTGCTGATGCCACACACCTTTTAACAACTTTATTGATCGTTTTACCCAAGACACCATATCACACAGGCCCAGGCAAGATTTGTAGCCCACAAACAGAGGAAGTTCATCACAGGTGTGAAAGTCCATAAGGCCTCCATGTCTCATCAACTTTATTAATTAATTTATTTTTGTTTTTTGTTTTTATTTTTTTATTTTTTAAACATTTTTTATTTGTTTTTGAAGTGGTTTGAATATTGCGCCATAGCTTCAGAAACATCGACACAGATCTTAGTGATCAACATCATGAGGATGAAAAACACTCTCAGTACAAACCAAGAAAAATGTCATATACTTAAACCATAAAAATAATATTACATCATCCGAAGGCCCTTCCAACAACAACAAAAAAAGACAAAAGTGCTCAAAACTGTATTTTCAGACACCAACATTGACAGTACATAAAAGTGAGGCCAGTAAATGAGTATTCTAACATATGAACATATCATTGGCAACATGTGTCTCCTTCCAGAGCAGACCCCCCCACCCAAAGTCTGTTTCCAGGGAGATGGGGAGATGGGGGGGGCTAACCAAAACCAGGTCCATCCAGCACAGCAAAGCCTCAGGATAGGGGGGAGGGGTTGGGGGATCTGTATACTCCAGGCAAAGTGTAATTTGTCCATCAGGAGTGTGTGTGTGAGAGAGAGAGAGAGAAAGCCCCACCCATGCTGCTTTAGCAGGCTGCCTGGTCCCACCTGTGGCCCTGCCCCCTGTGCTGGCCGGCCTATAGCAGGCTGCCTGGCCAGGACACGATGGTGAGTGTGATCCTCCCTCTCAGCTCTTTCAGCAGACGCACCAGCACGCTGTGAGTCATCCCCCAGGTACTCTTCCCATTCACCTCCAACAAGATATCCCCACACCTGTACACAACACCGGGACAGAGTTACAACACACACACCTGTACACAACACAGGGATAGTTACACCTGTACACACCTGTACACAACACCGGGACAGAGTTACAACACACACACCTGTACACAACACAGGGACAGCTACACCTGTGCACACCTGTACACAACACCGGGACAGAGTTACAGCAAACTGCACACACCTGTACACACCTGAACACACACACAGACCTTTAAGGTGAGTAAAGGTAAGTACCGTATCCTGCCGTCATTGTAGGCTGGCGTTCCCTCCACGATGGAGCGGATGAAGAAGGACTGGTTGCAGTTGACCTCCTCGTAACCCCCAACGATGCTGAAGCCCAAACTGCCAGCAGTGCTCCGTCGCAGCACGATGTCCTTACAGCAGTACAGGTGCCTACAAGCCCACACACAAGCTTCATAAGCTTTACCCTTTAAAACTATTAACCACAGATTCTATAGAGCCACCAGACGCTCAGTTTTGCCTCTACCGCAGGAGCCAAAACATTCCAATTTGATGCACCTTCTAAAAATTCACTAGGGAGCGTGACCAAGTGCAGTTCTGTGGTAATGGAGGTTCTGTACTGTAATACAGCAGCAGAACCTCCTGTAGTTAAGTAAGTAAGTAAGTAAGTAAAACTTTATTTCTATAGCGCCCTTCTCAGCACGGGTGCACAGGGTGCTTTACATCAATAAAAAAATAGAATACATCAATACAAAATTCAATCAAACATCATCTAAGAAATAAGATAAAAGCATAAACAGGAACATAGGGTACAGAAGCAGAGAGGACAGCAGGAGCGCAGGAGTGGAGTATCCGAGTCTACAGAGTCTGCGATCTAACCTTTACAAACTTCCTAGTGATGCTCAACATAATGCAAACTATGTATGTAAACCAGTTTTCATAAGGACCCAGTTATGGATCTCAGGCTACATGTCAGGACGCTCTGGGATCCATGGTTATGTCTGGCTCTGCAAGGCCCACTCGTAAGGAATGGGAGTGAATGCTGTCTGCACATTACTGTAAGTGTGTAGAAATGGACAGCGTTATGGCCCCTCGGAGCCTGCAGTGTGTGGTATCAGTTTACCCCTCTGTGCTCAGTATTCAGTCCTGAACACATCCAAAAGAACAGCTGTGCCCGCATTCTGCTAATGCTAATCACTGCTAATTACCGAACACTGCTAATTATTACTAATGGCTTCACACCAGTAAACAAGACGCCGCTGTGGTGCAGCGCTCTTTTAAAAAATGTACTTGTGGTTCAAGTACTGATCTCAGGTCTGCTGGAGAATGAGCTTGTGGTTTACACTCCGATCTCAGGGGTGCTGCCTTTTACAGCCCAAGCAGCATAGATGCATTCCAAACCCATAAGGCAGTGTGTGAACTGGCCTTGGGCTCCACGCTATGTCCCTCCTGTGCTGGCGTGCATGTGGGAGTGGAACTCACAACCCCCTGGCTCACCTCCAGAACTGGACAAATAAATCTACTATTAGGATAAGAGAGGGGTCCTAGGAGGATTTAGGTAGGCCTGCCATTTGCCTTTTCTGTCATAAGAAAAGGCAAAAGTTCTCTAATAAAAATGATAAGAAATAGGAAATTGATGTTGTTTTTGGGCTTGGCTCACTGTAGGTCTTTCCAAGCATGCCTCGTGCCTGCGGAGGAGGGATGGAGCAGATACAGCTTCCTGGGATAATGCCTTTCAGACTCAAATTTAGTTATTTTATTTCCTAAAACCCCAGAGCCAGAACCCTGTCCAATCCAGTTTCACAGAGAACAGCAAAACTCATCTCCTAGAATTCCCCAGGGAGGAGAGTCAGTGTGATAGGAGCCCTTCTATAAGAGTCCGTCCTTGAATGAATTCAGTAGGAATTGTTTCAGAGTGCATTCATAATTGGCTGCAAGGGCGAATACAAAGAGTAACAGTAGGTGGGGTAGTATCTGACCTAGGTGCTGTGAGCAGTGGAGTCCTGTATGAATCGGTGCTGAGACCGCTGCTCTTCCTTATTTCCATAAATGATCTTGATAGGGATGTTAGGAGCAAAATAGTTACATTTGCCAATGATACTAAACTTGAGGGTTTATAAAACAGTTCAGAATTGACTAAATTAATCCAAGAAGATTTAAACAAAATCCAAGATTGGGGAGAAACATGGCATGGCAAGTATAACACAGTATTTTATGAGAAGAGGATTTTCGGATGTTTTTTTTGCACAGACAGTTGTCAATGCCTGGGATAGCTTACCAGGTCAGGTAGTAGAGGCGGAAATATTTGGGCTATTTAAGTCCAGGCTAGATGCAGCACAAGATACTCTTTAGTCCCTCTATAGGAGCCTGTCTATAGGAGCCTCTCTAAACAAGCCCATCTATAGGAGCCTGTCTATAGTATCCCTCTGTGGGAGCCTCTCTATACAAGACCATCCATAGGACCTAATCTACATGAGCCTGTCTATAGGAGCCTCTCTATATTCATCTGTATATAGGAGTCCATCTATAGGAGGCTCTCTGTAGGAGCCTGTCTATAGGAATCCATCTATAGGAGCCTCTCTAGACGAGCCTGCCTGTGGGAGCCTGACTATAGGAATCCATCTATAGGAGCCTCTCTAGACGAGCCTGTCTATGGGAGCCTGACTATAGAAGCCCTGTATAGGAGCCTCTATACATGAGTCTGTCTATAGGAGCCCCTCTATAGGAGCCTGTCTGAAGCGGTTTAGTGGTGCAGAGTTGATTCAGTCAGTCACATGTGCAATTAGTTAATATCTGAGTATGACGTCTGTGGGGGCTCCACTTGGATAGCACATCACTGCCCGGAGCGCAGAGAGACAGAGGCATTTGGAGCCCCGTTACTGCAGGCATGCCACACTGATAACCCTCTTACCCTGGGAGGGACACGGCGCTCACTGGGAATGTGGGTGGTGTTATTAGGGTGGTGTACAGTAAGCGGGCAGATAGGAGGTATATGGGGCACATGCCAGATGAAAGCTCAGATCATCCCCATGCTGCTT
>JAINUG010000097.1:1205000-1652500 GCA_029706075.1 Aldrovandia affinis | reverse complement strand
ATTTCACAGGTATATTCGATGTGATCTTCTCACCTGTATGAGCAGGGCGGCGTGCTCGGGGGCTCCGTAGCGCATGTCGTGGCCGTTGATGGCGAGGACGCGGTCGTTGATGCGCAGCTGGCCGTCGTGCGCGGCCACGCCCCCTTCCAGCAGGTGGAAGACGAAGACGCCGTGCTCGTCGGGCCGGCGCACCAGCTTGATCCCCAGCTGCTCGGCGGGGCCGCTCTTCAGCAGCACCACGTGCAGGCTGTCGTCCCGGGCCGGCGGGTCTGCGTGCGCCGGGCTGGACGAGCGGTACCGGTGCTTCTGCTCGCGCAGCACGGTCAGACGCAGGAGCTGGCACGGCCGCTTCAGCATCGCCAGCGCATAGCGATGAGGCACGTTGCTGATGTCGATGCCATTAACCTGGGGGAGGGGGGGGTTCAAGTTTGTAAAATATTTATTTTTGCTTGAATGCCTGTTTGGCTGATTAACCCTTGTTCTAATTCTGCCCTATTTTGCAAATACAAAGGTCACTTTCAGCGTCTAATTTTTGCAAATACAGTCAAAGTCGTGACTTTGACTTTGACCGTCTTTTGTTTATTAAAACTGAGCTGACTAATAAAAATGGCGCTGTAAGGGAAAAGAGAGAGAGACCCCTTAACAAGTCGAGCTGTCAATCACTGACTTGTTTGAACCAAACAGGACTCTGCTCTCCACCGCAGGACACTGCAACCGGTTCAGTCGCATGGCAGCTACGCCAATTTTGGGGGTGGGCGGGGCATCTTTCCTGCAGTTTGGCACTGAGGTTTTGTCACTATAAAAACAAGCTCCTGTTGGTGAGTGTAAAGTAAATATGGAACTAAGCAATGAGATGCTAATGAGAGGGGAGGGACTGAGACACAGGAGGGGAAATCTCCTCCGAGCGAGGGTGACATTCAATTAAATTCAATTAAGAAATTATGAAGGCAGCATAGTAAACATAAAACCATCAAACAACAACAACAAACCAATGAACCAATAGTGGACAAGACAAACAGTACAGACATCTGTGCAAAAATGCTCAATATCATATATCGCTAAAATTCAATAGTAATAAATAAATAAATATAATAATACTCGTAAAAAGATGTGAGTGGGTAGGGGAGGGTAAGGTGGGGCAAGTATGAAGTCTGGTCATAAGCGGGGGAGGGCTGAGGTGAGGCTGGAGTTGAGTAGGTGGACAGCCTCCAGCACAAAGGTTGCCCTCCTCCTTCGGCCCAGCATGTGGGTTTGACTGGTGACCACGGCTTGTATTAAATGTGAATATATGATGTGCACCGCGTTTCCAGACAAAATCACCACCTTTCTTTGCATGCGCTGTAAATGTGGAGGAGACAGAGCTGTACGTGGCTATTTTAGGTAGGTGCTGCCTCACGCTGAACAACACACAGCATCGCATCTTCTCCCATATCACTGACACTTTACTACAGTCTCACATCACAATGCAGATAGCCTGCCTAACCACACACACTGACACACACACACACAAACAAATGCACACACACACACACACACACACTCAAATACATGCACACATTCATACACATGCACTCATCACACACACACACACACACTCAAACACCAGACACACATACACACACATGCACTCATCACACACACACACACACACACACACATGCACTCATCACACACCCACACACACACACACACACACACACATGCACTCATCACACACCCACACATACTCAAACACATGCACTCATCATGCACACACACACACACACACACACATGCACACATTCACACACACGTGGACTCATCACACACACACACCCACTCAAACACCACACACACAAACATGCTCATACACACACTCACACTCACACACACACACACCTTCAGGATCATGTCTCCGGGCAGCAGGCGTCCGTCCCGGGCGATGACTCCCTCTCTGTAGATGTCCTGGATCAGGATGCGCAGCAGCGGTGTCTCGTTGCCCCCGACAATGCTGATGGCTAGTGGCTCAGAGGGGCTGGACCTGGTGATCTTTATACTGGTGATCTCTCCATCCGGGATCAGGTGGTGTAGCTGGGGCAATGCTAGCACTGGGAGACAGAGAGAGAGAGGGAGAGGGGGAGGGAGAGAGGGAGCCAGAGAGAGAGAGGGAGAGGGGTAGAAAGAGGGAGAGCGAGTGAGCAAGGGAGGGAGGAAAGAGAGGGAGTCAGGGAGAAAGAGAGGGAGAGAGGGAGGGAGAGAAGGGGTGAGAGAGGGAGGTAGAGGGGGAGAGAGAAAGAGGGAGAAGGAGGTGTTTTCACCTTTTGTTTCCTTATAAGACCTTACACCCACCCACCCACTCACTCACACACTCCCACACACACACACTCACACACACTTTGGGGTTTGTGAGTACAGCATGTACCCCCTCACAACACAAAGCACAAAGACTGCTACACCAACACAGCTGGTGTAGCTCAGCCCCGGTTTCTAGCTCAGAACTCGGCCCCAGGTTTGAGCCGCATTGTATAGAAGGGATACTGGGCTCCTAAGAGAGGCACACATTTCTGGGGTTGGGAGGGGGGGCACACAGGGACCAGTCTGTACCCCCCACCCCCATCCCTGGTGCTGTAATCTCTCCTCTCCTCTGTTTATGGATCAGATCCCTGTTTCACTCACTCTGCACTTCTCTGCTCCAAAGTCAATATTTTCAGTCTGTTACACATTCCTTCCAAATAAAGAGAGAGAGAGGGAGGGATAATGTGTGAGAGAGAGAAAGAGAGAGAGAGAGAGAGAGAGAGAAGGAGAGGAAGAGAGAGGGAGAGGGTGTGAAGCCTCTCGTTTGCACACAGACTGTGAGTGGAGTGTGATGTTTAAGGCACTGATCTTACTCTCACAGAGATGCTATACCACACACAGACATGCTATACCACACAGAGAGAGATGTTATACCACACACACAGAGATGCTATACCACATAGAGAGAGATGCTATACCACACAGAGAGATGCTGTACCACACACACAAATGCTATACCACACAGAGAGATGTTATACCACAGATAGAAATGCTATACCACACACAGAGAGATGCTATATCACACAGAGCGAGATGCTACTGTAGAAATGCTATACCACACACAGAGATGCTATACCACACTATACCACACACACATAGAGATGCTATACCATACACAGATATGCTATACCACACACACATAGAGACGCTATACCACACACAGAGAGATTAAATACCACACACAGAGAAATGCTATACCACACACAGAGAGATACTGTACCACACAGAGAGAGATTCAATGTCACACACAGAGATGCTATACCGCAGATAGAGACACTATACCACACAGAGAGAGATGCTATACCACACACAGACATGCTATACCACACAGAGAGAGATGCTATACCACACACACATAGAGATGCTATACCACACACAGAGAGAGGATGATATACCACACAGAGAGATGTTATACCACAGATAGAAATGCTATACCACACAAAGGGAGATGCTATACCACACAGAGAGAGATGCTATACCACACAGAGAGATGCTATACATCACAGAGAGATGAAATACCACACACAGAGATGTTATACCCCACAGGGAGATACTATACCACGCAGAGAGATGCTATACCACTGTTATGAATTGGGTTCCATTTCCGTTTTTCCCGATTTTGTTTTTCCCTGGGCCACTGAAGTCAACTACCTTGTTAAGTAAGAGGGTTAGCACCTGGGCTTAATTAACACCTGGGTGTAATTACCCCCTGCCCAGTTGGGATAAATATGGCCGCAGTAGCTCAAGTTAGCTAATTTCTTGTGTTGGTGTAGGAGAGGCAACAACTTCAGATTTGTTCCTTAAATCTGTCTTCGTTTAGCTTTCTTGTCTTTTCTCTATTTTCTGTTTGTTTGGTGCTGGGGGGACAACATCATCGGTTGTCCTCCCCATTGATTTGTTTGAATTCCTCCCTTCCTGGCCATCTTATAGACCCTGAAAGACCCTGTTTTTTGTTGTCCGTCAGTTATTTTGTTGGTTTCCCCAAAGCGATCATTTTGTTTTATTTGTATGAGGGGAAATATAACAATTGGGGGCTCATCCAGGAGTGATTTAATAAACCTGTTTGTATAAAGGATTTTCTTTGGGGTCACCCTTGTCCCAGTGTTCTAAAGAACACTTGTGTAAAGTTTTGTGCTGACCGTCACTTAACTGTGTGTTTCAGTGAATTTAAGTTGGGAGCTGGCACATCAATAAACCATGGAGTTTAATTTAGAAACTTTTGTTGAAAAACCTACTCGGGCAACCATAAACTCCTGTACCAAAGCAAACCTGATTCAGATTGCACAGCACTACAATATTTTAGTGTCATCGGGTTGTGGAAACGATGAAGTGGCCGGAAGAATTCAGGCTATTATTACTTCAAAGTGTGCTTGTTGGTAAAGCTCAGAAAGCTTATGCTGCCTTGTCCTCAGAGCAAAGTTCTGATTACAAGATTGTTAAAGCTGCCATTCTCTGCAGCAATTCGGCAAGATGAGAAAGACTGAGTCTCAAAACTCATGTGGAGTTTGCTAGAGAACAAGTGTGTTTTTTTAGCACTGGTATAAATCACAAGAGGTCAAGGACTTTGAAGGGTTAAAAACCCTCATACTGTTGGAACAGAACTACATACTTGAATGAGCACCGAGATCTCACCCTGTAAAAGGCTGCAGTCCTTGCGGATGAATTTGTTCTTACTCACAAAACAACATTCCCACAAAAGTCACCAAGCACAAATCCCAAAAGATAGATTTTGTGCACAAATAATAAGGATTTTTGGTGAGTAAAATGTTGCTATTTTCCTAAATAATATTGAGAGATCCTCATTCACACTATCTGAAACCCTTCTCTACATCAAAGGAAATAGTTTCGTCAAAAGAAATCAATAAAGCCAAGGTCTCCTTCCTAGTGATTAGTAGTGTTAGTAACTTAATCTAAATCCCTAATGTTAGTAGATTAGTTGGTTAGTACATATACATCTAACTAATAGATACAGAATGTCAGATTACTGCCATCTGAAAGGCTACTAAGAAAGATAAATGATCTGATGAATGCCCTGTTATTCTGAATAAGAATGATAAAACCAAAAACAACACCGTCTCCTTCCACAAGTCAGACAGAATGTCATTACTGCCATCTGAAAGGCACAATGCTCTGAGGAATTTGTGTGTCTGCAGGGTGATTCTGCTATTAGGCAACCTGTAAAAATTCTGTAAAAATTCTGAGTGCATCTCAGTCTATCCTACTGAGGGGTGTGTTGCCTTTAACTGAAGAGATGGGAAGTGGTGACAGTGCTCTAATGCAAGGGGTAGAGATGCAATGGTTTTGAGCACCTTTGTATAATGTGGTACTGGAGTCCGACATTGTCTCCAGACCTGTGGAAGTTGTGCTGAGACATGGTATACCCGTTGAGGGGGTCTCATCCATTCTGGAAAATTACAGATTCTGGATAGTCAGAGCAAAGGTTGAGGCTATAGTCAAGCTGCCTGACTCAAGTATTCGGCAGGAACTCAAAAGGTTCTTAGGGATGGCTGGGTACTACAGAGCATTTTGCTGAAACTTCACTTAAGTGGTTGCAATTTGACAAGCCCTAAGGTACCATTTCACTGGACTCCAGAGTGCCAGTTAACATTTGAAAAGGCCAAGGCACTGTTAGGGTCTGCTCCCGTGCTTTCTGCACCCAACTTCATGCGTTTACAGATGCTAGTGACATGGGGAAAGGAGCTGTGCTAGTGCAAGAAGACAATAGAGGGGTTGAACATCCAGTGGCATTTTTTTCTAAGAAGCTCAGTCCATGCCAGACGCGTTACTCCACTATTGAGAAGGAAACAGTTGCTTTGAGCACTTTGAGATCGATGTGTCTACTTCCACTCCTCTGGTGGTTTACAGCAACAGTAACCCATTGGTATTCTTGCAGAAGTCATGTTTTTTCAAATCACCGGATACTCCGATGGAGTTGGAGTCTGCAGGAGCTTCCCTTTGAAATCCGGCATGTTCGTGGAAAAGACAACCTAGTTGCAGATTGTCTTTCACGGGAAGTGTAGATTGAAATGGTAAACAAGATGGTTTGCTATGTTGAACCAAAGGAATTTCCTGGCTAGTGTTAGTTTATCTGTAATTTTGTACTCTTATATAATTATATAATTATATAATGATATAATTTTTAATATATATATCTGAAGAAAAATAGAGCATTTGATGCTAAAAGCTTGTCTCGTTTTTGGACGGCAATTTTTTGTTGATGGATCAACAGTTAGACCAGTGTTTTTCAATCCATTCCTACAGGGCACACTGCCCTAGAAAGTTTAATTCCAGCATCGGTCGTCTGTTAATGATCACTTGAGCATGATTAAGTGGTGGTTGGAATGAAAACATGCAGGGCAGTGTTTCCCTGTAGGAATGGATTGAGAAACATTGAGTTAGACTAGATGGTTTTCCGGCCTGTTCGACTATTTTTTTGGCCGTGTGATTGCCTCGGGTAACAGGTACTCAGTTTGTAAGGTAGGGAGTTTGTGTTTGTTGGAGCAACAAAAATAAGTATATTTGTCGGTGGGAGGTGTTATGAATTGGGTTCAGTTTCGGGTTTTCCCAATTTAGTTTTTCCCTGGGCCACTGCAGTCAGCCACCTTGTTAGGTGAGAGGGTTAACACCATGGGCTTAATTATCACCTGGGTGTAATTAAGCCCTGACTGCAGTAGCTCAAATTGGCTAATTTATTGTGCCAACTTCAGTTGCTCTCTCCTTAAATCGTTTAGCTTTCTTGTCTTTTCTCTATTTTCTGTTTGTTTGGTGCTGGGGGGGACAACACCATCAGTTGTCCTCCCCATTGATTTGTTTGAATTCCTCCCTTCCTTTTTCACTCCCTCTTTACCTTTTTCTTTTGGGTATTTTCTTTTTGCCTATTGTTTTGATAGGATTAGTAGTGGGTGGCCATGGTCATAGACCTGGCCATCTTATAGATCCTGAAGGACCCTGTTTTTTGTTACCCGTCAGTTATTTTGTTGGTTTCCCCAAAGCGACCATTTTGTTTTATTTGTATGAGGGGAAACGTAACGCCACACACATATATGCTATACCACACACACAGAGATGCTATACCACACACACAGAGATACTATTCCACACACAGAGATGCTATACCACACACTGGTATCTGTCACACAGACCTCCAACCACCAGGGGACTCACCTTCCTGGGGCACATTGGCATTGTGGGCATTGTCACGCTCCTCTGCAGTCTCGTTGACCACAGCCGTCCCACTCTTGGTCCTGCGTAGAACGCTGAATGCACGGTTGAGCCGCCGGAATGACCGACTGCGCACTGATGCACGGTCAAAGTTTCGAACTGCAGAAGGAGGGAGAGGGAGAGAGAGAGAGAGGGGGGGGAGAGAGAACAGTGGAAGAATCTAGTGAGATGGCACTAGTCATTAGTAGTGGGATATGTATGTATGTATGTATATATATATTATTTTCCTTTGTTTTTTGTGCACAACACATGAAAAACAATGTTTGCTTTAAAATAATATATGTTTTATGTAATATGTTTTATGTTTGTTTTTGTAAAGCTTTGGCAATATATTGAAATATGTCATGGCGACAAAGCATTTTTTAAACTGAACTTGAATTTGAGAGAGGGAGGGAGGGAGAGAGGGAAAGGGGTTTTAGTTCAGTCAGAAGACGTTTGGGCATGCATTATCTAGCTTTTGCACAGTCCAATCAACTGCTCCATTCTGGCCATGGGTGCTTAGGCTTGTCTGCTCAAGAGCCTGTCTTCTTTGGAATAGCCAATCAGCTTTTCTGTCAGGGCCTGCAGAATGCCTCCAGAGAGGCGGTTCAGATCTGCTCATTCTGGCTGAACTCACGGTTTCAGACGCCCTCTGAAGCCACTCTGTGAGAGCCACAGACCCAATGCGCTCTGACAGCAGCATTATTCTTTAAGCATTAAACACGGACAGCTTGTTCACCCAGAAGTGCTGCTTCAGCAAAGATTTATTTTAACTGGCCTTCTTCATGAAGAGGATTCAATCAATTCAAGATACCAACCCCCAAAACGCAGGTTCATGAGAGTGCAGAGCAGTGTGGAGCACATCAGCCTGTAGTGAAGGTGGAGTAAGGGTGGAGTACAGAGCCTGTAGTGAGGGTGGAGTAAGGGCGGAGTACAGAGCCTGTAATGAGGGTGGAGTACAGAGCCTGTAGTGAGGGTGGAGTAAGGGTGGAGTACAGAGCCTGTAATGAGGGTGGAGTAAGGGTGGAACACAGAGCCTGTAATGAGGGTGGAGTAAGGGTGGAACACAGAGCCTGTGGTGAGGGTGGAGTAAGGGTGGAGTACAGAGCCTGTAATGAGGGTGGAGTAAGGGTGGAGTACAGAGCCTGTAATGAGGGTGGAGTAAGGGTGGAACACAGAGCCTGTAGTGAGGGTGGAGTAAGGGCGGAGTACAGAGCCTGTAATGAGGGTGGAGTAAGGGTGGAGTACAGAGCCTGTAGTGAGGAGGGTGTGGAGAGCCTGTGGTGAGGTGGAGTACAGAGCCTGTAGTGAGGGTGAAGTAAGGGTGGAGTACAGAGCCTGTAGTGAGGGTGAAGTAAGGGTGGAGTAGAGAGTAGTATAATTAGAGATTTACAGAGTAACTTTATAATTAAAGCAATATTTTTGCTTTTAAAGTCACCTGCAGACTCTGAACACTAAATACATAAGGCACACATGCAGGTACACACACTCACATGTACAAACACTCAAGGACAGGTACATGCCAACACATGCACTCACAGACAGACACGCCTACACACAGATACACACATGCGCACTCACACTCACTCTTCTTGGTGTTGCTGCGGGCAGCTAGGCTTGTGGTGCTTCCTGATTGGCTGTTGTCCTCTACATTGGGGTCGAAGGCGGGGTTGACAAGGCCGGGGTCATCGGACAGCAAGGCGACGGCCGCTGAGGCAGGCGAATCAGAGGGCAGCGTGGCGACGGTGAGCTCAGACGTGCTATCTGTACAGTCCCCCTCCTGAGACCGACGCTTACGGTCCGCAGACAGCCCATAGTGCGACGCCCCTTTGCACCTGCAGACAAGAACACACACTTTTATCAGACATGCCCACACACCCATATCAGACACACTCACACACCTGTGTTAGACACACTCACACACCTGGGTCAGACACGCCCACACACCTGTGTTAGACACACTCACACACCTGTGTCAGACACACCTACATACGTGTATCAGACACACTCACACACCTGGGTCAGACGCACCTACATACGTGTATCAGACACACTCACACACCTGGGTCAGACGCACCTACATACCTGTATCAGACACACTCACACACCTGGGTCAGACATGCCTGCATATACATCACACTGTTTCCCTCTCTCCACTGCCCCACAGCTCTGACTGGATCTCAGTTGCTCAGGGAGTTATTTCTCTCTGTGTTCAGAGCGTCTCCATATCTCTGTCCTGATATGTTTAGCATTTGATAACAGTCAAGCAACATGAAGGCCCTGAGCATGAATGTGGGGGGAACAATATGTAGATTGGGGCTTCAGTGGAGTGAACAGGAAGTGTGGGAGGGGCTTAAATGGGGGAAACAGGAAGTGTGGGAGGGGCTTCATTGAGGAAATCGGAAGTAGGAGTAGCTCAAAGGTTTCTGTATCTCCCTCCATCCATGTCAGGCCACATCAAGCATGACTGCTTTATTACTATAAGGCAGTGCTTCCAATTATTTTCTGTTATCATTTCGCGGAGCATGACTGAGACCAGTTTATTACTATAAGGGCAGAACAGTTCGTTATTTCACGGACACCTCTCTCAAGGTTGTTTTTTTAACGCTTTCTTCAATTTTGTTCCTTTGGTCACACGCGCCCCCTGATCCTCAGTGTCACTATTTGAGAAACACTGCTATCATGCGTTATAAAATGTAGTTCACTCAGTGTCACTTTTCAGTAATTAGTGGCAATTACTAAAATTAACATGCCCAATTATACAATTAAGTGCTAATCTGAGTGTTGGTGAAAGGGCACAAGTCTACAAATTGACATTGTTTCAGAGAGGTGAGTTTCCTCTTATTGACAAGTTTTTACACTTCTATGACAAGTCATGGAAGAGGAAACAGTAATTATCCAACAATGATAAAATTCAACACCAAAATATAAAATATTGTGCTCCTGAATTAAAAAAATCTGCATCCCATCAATAACAATTTGTTTCTTTTATTTTTTTTGCCTTTTGGCTCTCAAAAAAACGTTTTACTTTTGCTTTCAATTGTTTTTATAAGTATGTGTGGTTTAAAAATATCCATCCACTCATTTCAACATATCGGTTTCTTTGCTCCAGGGCATGATATGTCCTAAAGAAGTGTCAACAGCCATATTTTCACAATTGAAAGCAGTAGCCTACTTACAAATCAATCAGTATGATTACGTGTGGGTGTGTGCAGCGCCAACTGCTGACTAGTCTACTACACTGCAATACGAACCTCGTTTGTGGTAATTGAATGATTGCTAATCAATCGCAATGCATTGATTGCTTAACAAGAAGCTTCAGGAAGTCCTCCATCAACCTCTTGGTGTTGGAGGATGGAACTTCAGGTTCCTGACAGAGGTTGTGAAAAATGCATACCCTTATTTATTACAGACAGCCACTGTCCACAGAGCACAGCTGTTGAGCAGCCCAAACAGAGGCGCAGGCAGCTGTGTGCATCCTGCCCTGGGAGGGGCTAATTACAGCTCCAGATTCCCCACACCACTAAGTGCATGATCTTTCATGCAAATTGTGTATGTGGATTGTGGAGGCAGATAAGTGAATGCAGATTGTAAAGGCAGATAAGTGAATGCAGATCGTGCATGTGGATTGTGAATACAGATTGTGCATTCAGATCGTGAATATTTTGCATGCAGATTGTGAATGTGGATTGTGCATGTGGATCATGAATGCAGATTGCGCATGCGGATTGTGAATATGGATTGTCCATGTGGATCATGATGCGGAATGTGCATGCATGTCATGAATGTGGATCGTGCATGCGGATTATGCATGTAGATTGTGCATGTGGATCATGTATGTGGATTGTGAATGCGGATTGGGCATGTCGATCGTGCATGTGGATTGGTCATGGGAATCATGACTGCGGATTGTGCATGTGGATTGTGCACACAGATTGTGAATGAAAATTGTGCACACAGATTGTGAATGCGGATTGTGCATGTGGATCATGAATGTGGCTTGTGCATGCAGATTGGTCATGTAGATCACGAATGCAGATCATGCATGCGGATTGGTTATGCAAATCATGAATGCGGATCGTGAATGCGGATTATGCATGTGGATTGTGCATGCGTATCATACATGTAGATCAGGGGTGCCCAAGTTCGGTCCTGGAGATCTACTGGGTGTGCAGGCTTTTGTTCCAGCCCTTCACTAACACACCTGATTTGAACATTCATTGCCTTGACGAGCAGTTGATTAGTGGAATCAGGTGTGTTAGTGAAGTGATTAATGGAACCCCTGATGTAAATAATTAATGCAGATTGTTAATGCAGATTGTTCATGCGGATTTGTCATGCGGATCATGAATTAGGATCGTGAATGCGGATTGTGCATGTGGATCATTTATGCAGGGTGGTGTTCACACTCCCAGAAGCTCTTGGGAGCAAATTCTAATCTGCTCTTTATGTTTGTGTAAGAGACTGAGTAAAGCACCACACATCGCCGGTTCCACTAGTTTCTTCCTCTTTCCCTCTTTCTTTTGCCCTCCCTCTAATTCACTCTCTTTCTCGCAAGAGAATTACGGGGGAGGGACAAAGTGTTTTGATGGGTCACTGCATTACAGGGTTGAAAACATATACACACACCAGTGCACACACTGCTATCCCTGGCTCAGCTGACATGCTGTAAGTGGAGCTTAAGGCAACATTAGCATATTCTGCAACAACAGTGGAAAAACCAAATCACACAAACTGAGGTGGTTGTGAAACAGATGAGTAAAGTTATAAAAACAAGCATATAACATATTCCATTTACCCTAGCAAATCTAGACCACCACATTGCCTTTTGTCCCTAACCTTGGGAATGAATTTGAATAATTTCTAATAGCAAGGATATATTTCCGCCTGAAACAGAAACACTTGTGGTTTTAAACATATGGTCTGAGGGACTGGTCCAGCGAACAGGAAACTTTAACAGAGAGCTGCTTAACTCTTCACATTAAGAGTCCTTTCCTCAGGGAGCTTCAGCAAAGAGCTGCTTAACTCTTCACATTAAGAGTCCTCTCCTCAGGGAGCTTCAGCAAAGCACTGCTTAACTCTTCACAATAAGGGTCCTCGCCTCAGGAAACATCAGCAGAGAGCTGCTTAACTCTTCACAATAAGAGTCCTCTCCTCAGGGAACCTCAGCAAAGCACTGCTTAACTCTTCACAATAAGGGTCCTCGCCTCAGGAAACATCAGCAGAGAGCTGCTTAACTCTTCACAATAAGAGTCCTCTCCTCAGGGAACCTCAGCAAAGCACTGCTTAACTCTTCACAATAAGAGTCCTCTCCTCAGGAAACATCAGCAGAGAGCTGCTTAACTCTTCACAATGAGTCCTCGCCTCAGGAAAGTGCAGTGTTCTGTTGGTTCAGCTTCAGTGGAAGGAAGTGCAACAGCTGCTGGTTGTGGCAACAGGTGATGTGGGCAGTGGTACCATGCTGAGGTTACCTCAGGCCATACCTGCAGTCACTTGACACAGACTAGTGCTGTCATTGATATCACAACAGGCTTGCTGTACCAGACTGAGCACTGGCAAAGCCGTAAGCCCCGTCCTAAGAGTCACATGTTCAGCTGTACCAGCTTGTGATTGAAGAGGTTTCTATGGAGACAGGAACTGATTTAACTCAGTGTTGTGACTCAGTTCTGTGACTCAGTGTTGTGACTCAGGGTGAAATTGACTAAGATAGTCGCAGCGCAAAGACAGTCACTATTTTGTTTCTGCTATTTTGCGGTCGCAAATAGGGACACATTAATGACCAATTTACTAAGACTGGTTCTAATTATGCAATCAAAGAAAGGAAAGGCCCTCATTTGCAATTTGTGGTAGAATACACCCATAAACAGGGACCGAAACAGCATGGCATGCTCACATGACCAGATCACAGCAAGAAATGGATACACAGAAACCAGGCGCAAATAGCAAGGGAACAACGGAAAAAATAACTTAAATTTACAGATCAGGAAATAGAGGTATTGGTCAATCAGGTACAGCATCACAACACTGTATTACAGCATAGGAAAACAACACCAACAGACAAGAAAATATTTTGAGTGACATCCCCAAAGAAATGAATTCATCAGGCATAACAAAATGAACAGTAGATGATGTAAAGAAAACAAACAACCAATAATGTAAAGAAAATATGATGTTAAGCTGCATCCATAAGAAAGAAATTTCCTACAACATAATGCAGGGAAAAGACACCGGCGGTGGTGGTCCACCCAAGGAAAGAATATTCGAATAAGAATACAGAATAGAAAGGATTAAACTTGTGATAGAAGAAGGCCACAGAACGTCTGAAAGTTGAACTGTATTCATGATTCATTCTATACCCTCCTGACCGCATTCGCACAATAAGATAATTGTTCAAATTAAGAACTGCGTTTTTACACTGACTGCTAGCTGATGACAAATTGTTCAATAGAAATCCTGCATTCTTTCATTTTATTTTTATTTCAAGTTCTAGTAAATAATATGTACGCTATATAGAATATATATTTACAATTCTGACTTAGCTGTCTGTAGATACAGGTATTCCTGAAAATAAAGCTGTGGGGTACTTTGCAACAATATTTTCTATTATTTGTTTTGCATCTCTGGTACAGCGACTAGCACTTCAGAAAGCGCAATACAAAACAGGCATTGTGAAATCAGTGTTATAACTCAGTGCTGTGACTTAGTGTTGTGACTCAGTTCTGTGACTCAGTTCTGTGACTGAATGTTATCCTTGAGAACATTGTATCCTGTTCCACCTGTGCTGCCGTTCCACAGCCACTGGAAGAAAAACTCCAAAAGGCTGTCTGAGCCGGCCGTGAGGGCTTTGTATGATGTTAATTAAAATCAGCTCGTCTTATGAGATAAAGGAGCAGACAGGTGCTTAGCCACTTAGCTGCCTCCTGCGCTTAACTTAACGACCGCCCTTGAAATTAACACCACAACCTCTGCTGTCAGAGGGGAGCCGCACACTGCAGAAATCCGCTAATACATGGCGGCTTTCAGCTCAGCGTGAGGCAGAGGGCAAAGACCAGCATGGGAGTGTAGTATCTCTCTCCCTCATTGTCCCTCCCTCCTCCCTTCTTCTTTTACTCTCTTTTCATTCATTCCCTTCTCCCCCATTCTGTCCCCCTCTCTTTCCTTCACCCACCATCCATGTCCTCTCTCTCAGATTCTGGGTTTTCATTAAAAATGTCACGTCTTCAAATCAAAGGCCTCAGGAATCAGAGTACTGACATGGAGAGATGACAAGATACACCATTACACTATTACACACTATTAAACACCCCCTGCTACACCCTTACACCCTCATGCTACCCCCTTGTGCCCTCTTAAGACACCCTTTTTCCTCCTGCTACAACCTTCCTCCTCCTGCTACGACCTTCCTCCTCCTGCTACAACCTTCCTCCTCCTGCTACACCCTTCCACCTTCCTTCTATGCCCTTACAACCTCCTGCTTCCTCCTGATTTCAGGGATTAAAAAGGGTCTCTGTAACATCTTGCTGCACCCCTACCCCAGAAGAAAAATATTCACCCAAAATTCTCTGGGACAGAGGAAAGAGTCTGACAGGGATACAAGTGATGCTTTCTTTGGATTGGCTGTGAATCTGCCGTCTGGCATAAAGACGGGCGCAGAACTCATCAAAGCTTCGCAGAGTCTCCAATCCTCTTTAGAAAGAGTGGATTATCCAACCCTAACCCAAATACTCTATATTTCTCTTCTGACAGAGAAAAATACAAACACTCCACTATCAGCACAGACTCTGGCCTGCTTCCAGTTAACACGGAGGCACCACATCCTTACTGCATCCCGACAAACTGTTACAAATCCCTACCTTTCATGTTACGCCACAATACCTATTTTCTGGAGTGACTTGCACATGCACAGCATTGGTTATTGAATTTGAGTGTAGAGGATCAACTAGATCACTAAGCCACAGGATCACATCCTGCCTCAGAGGGACACTTAGCCATAATAAAGTGGCTCAAACTCAGGACTCCTCTTCCTTCTCCATATCTACTCCACGTAAAGCTAACATAAAACTATTACATTTCTCTCTCCAAGTCTGCTCTTGTCTGTGTTTCTGTTCTTTCTTTAGCACAGATCCCAATGGGTGTTTGATGAGGGTGAATCTATTCACTTGTTTCCTGTTTGAGGGAGAAAAAAAGTTATTTCACCCCTCTGGTGATCACGCTAGTGTCTGACATTCATCTCAGGACCGGACCAGCTGGTCTAACAGCTGACACACCTGTGTGAATAGGTAACAGAACATGTCCCGCCCACATAACAACCACATAGCAACCGCACGGCAACCACACAACAACTGGGCGGCAGTGTGGTAGGATGGTTAGGGAACTGGGCTTGTAATGCAAAGGTTGCACTGTTGTTGTACCCTTGAGAAAGGTGCATAACCTGAATTGCTTCAGGAAATGTCCTGTGGTATAAATGGATTGTATGTAAACTGTAAGTTGCTCTGGATATGAGCGTCTGCTAAATGTCTACAATGTAAATGTAACTGTCCAGCAGCCGCTAGCAACCATACAGCAGCTCTGCAGCAGGGTGTTACCTGCCACCATTCCAGCTTTTCTGGTACTGTCATGCATGGCAGGAGAGGAGGGGCCCAAGATCAGCTGGGGCTCCGCCATACATTCTCTCTCACAGAATGCTACAAATAACTACCAACATTTATCAGTAGGAAGTTACTATATACACTGCCTGTGTATGGGGGTCTGTGGTGTACATGGTCTGTACATATGTATATTTGTGTTCTAGTGTGTGTGTGTGAGTATGCGTGTGCGCCTGTATTAGCGTGTGTGTGTGTGTGTGTGGGTGTGTGGGTGTGTGTGTGCGTGTGCATGCCTCTATTAGTGTTAGTGTGTGTGTGTTTACAGCTGTAATCTCCTCTTAAAGCTAGTATGTATTCAGTCGTATTCTCCATCTCTCACTGCAGTGGGAACAGATGGTTTCACCTAGCGTCTCCATACATCACAGCATCTAAATCAGCCCTGCTCTCTCCCTCCATCTCCCCTTCTCTCTCCCCGAGTGTGAGTATGTGTATGAGTATGTGTGTCTATGTGTATGAGTGAGTGTGGGTGTGTGTATATATGACTGTGTGTGTGTGTATATACTGTATATATACGCCATTTAGCAGACGCTTTTATCCAAAGTGTGTGTGTGAGTGTGTATGCATGTGTGTGTGGGGTAGGCAGTGTGTGTTTGTGTGTGTGTGGGGTGGGCAGTGTGTGTGAGTGTGTGTGTACGAGTGTGTGCGTGGGGTGGGCAGTGTGTGTGTATACGGTATGTGTGTGTGAGGTGGACAGTGTGTGTGTGTTTGTATGTGTGTCTGTGTGGGGTAAGCAGTGCGTGTGTGGGGTAGGCAGTGTGTGTCTGTGTGTGCGTGTGTGTGTGTATGACTGTGTGTGTGTGTATATACATATATATATATATATATATTTTTTTTTAATATATATATATATACA
This sequence comes from Aldrovandia affinis, assembly GCA_029706075.1. NCBI lineage: Eukaryota > Metazoa > Chordata > Actinopteri > Notacanthiformes > Halosauridae > Aldrovandia > Aldrovandia affinis. The sequence goes on along the minus strand of JAINUG010000097.1, from coordinate 1,635,748 downwards.
CAGTATACTGTATATGCCATTTAGCAGATGCTTTTTTCCAAAGTGTGTGTGTGAGTGTGTATGCATGAGTGTGTGTGGGGTGGGCAGTGTGTGTTTGTTTGTGTGCGTGTATGCATGCAGGGTGGGCAGTGTGTGTGTACAAGTGTGTGTGTGGGGTGGGCAGTGTGTGTGTATACAGTATATCCCTGTGGCAGGAAATATGGTCGCTGCGATGACACTGGTTTTTCTGTGTCCTTTCGTGTTTAACTTCTCACAGGAAACAACAGTCATTCTAAAAAACACACATATTGTGAACCTGTATCACTTACACCACATAACAAATACTAACAAATTCTGTCCATGCATGGAATTCACACAAAACTGCAAACACTGTCCATTCACTGCAACAACTCAAACTGCAAATATTGAATGCACACTGACTGACCAGCGAATTTTTCATGCATACCAAATTAACCTAAAAAGGAAATTCTTCACGCATACCACATTAACCCAGAAAGTAAATAATGTATTCATACCAAATGCTGATAAACTTTGTAAATATAGGAAAGAGATTAAGTATACCTTTTTCAAAGTCAAATGAATGACCAGAATTTCACCTCACATGAATCACTTGATATGTTTCAGGGAACTGACTTCCCTGATTTATGTTTCAGGGAACTCTCTCCTCTGTGTGCATGTGTTGTGATGCAGGAAAACACACACACATTCAGCCAGCAGGAAAACACACACACACACATTCAGCCAGTAGGAACACACACACACACACACATTCAGCCAGTAGCAAACACACACACACACACACACAGTCCCCTGAGATGATATGTTTAATCCAAAGTAAAGTCTGATTAGAGTTTCTACGCCAGTGATCTCTGACACTAAACCACGCAGGGCGGTGTTCACTTCCAGATCAGGCTCACACCACACAGCTCCTACCATTAAGTCAGACAGCAGCCTGCTAATACTAACCTTTCATTTAACCATTTAATACCCTCAGGTCTCGTCCTTCTGGAGAGGTGAGAGCTGGCAGTGATTACCAAATCCACACACATAAACTCCCCCTGTTAGATTCATCTGTGTTTTCCTGGCTGTGTTGTTGTTTTTGTGCTTTTGATGTAACACACTGAGCATGGGCCTGCTCTCTGTTGCTTTAAAATGTTTTTAAACTCCAATGATTTTGTGAGAATTGCCACGAGTCAAAATCCTCAGTACATCGCCCAATCTACAACCTCCTCAATAATATCCCAGCATGCACCTGGCTGCAATGGCTGTTGCACTCCAGCCACTTGCAGCAGGACTATTCACCACAATTCAAGTATATAAAGGGCTTTTAATTTTTCCCTTCCTCCTACAAGAGTGCCATGACTCCCCGTTTTATGTATTCTTCATTCAGTTTTTTCATCCTTTCGCTAACTATTGTAACTTCTCTTAACAGCCCAATTGCCCCCCCCTCGACTACACGGGGGGGGCTGGGATGTTACTGCTTTAGCAATGCAAGTTCAAATAAATATTTTAATTTTAGGAGAAAAAACAACCCCCCTCTCCATCTTAATCTGTTTCAAATTAAACAAAAAATATTATTATTATTATTATTATTATTATTAGTTTGCATTATGAAACATGCCAAGACTATTGTTCTATGTCAGGAATGACATCTTATTGTTGTGGTTTCCTAATGAAAAATGAAACCCTATCTCCCAATTGCCTTCTATAGCTTTGAAGCTACATGCATCTGTAGCTAGAAATATATGCATGTAGCTAGCTAAATAATAAATATTTATGTTAGTGAAGTGTTTGTTCTGACAGACATAAGAGACGTCGTCGCTAGTCCATTTGAGGCACAAATTAATCATTTCAGGAAGACAGTTCCCTAAAGTATTTATCTCATAGCGTTGATTCATTTGCGTCACAATTATTATTAATAATTATATCTGTAATACAATGTAATGTTAGCTAATGCTAGCTTGCTAACCAAGCAAGGGTCACAATAAAATGTCTGTTTTAGATCCCAGCTAGCACAAGTGTAGATCTGCCAGCATTTTACAAATTGGCCTATCATCATAACAGACACTTCACTAACGTAAATATTGTTATTTAACTAGCTACATACATATATTTCTAGCTACAGACGCCTGTGGCTTCAAAACTGTAGCAGGCAATCGGGAGATTTTTTATTAGGAAACCACAACAATAAGTTATCATTCCTGACAAAGAACCATAGTCTTGGCATGTTTCATAAAGCAAACTACGTAATAATAATAATAATAATAATAATGCGAATCATTTTTGTAGAATTTCATATTTTAATTTGAATTTGAGACAGATTAAGATGGAGAGGGAGGTTGTTGTTTTTTCCTAAAATTAAAATATTTATTTGATCTTGTATCGCTAAAGCAGTAACACATCCACCTGCCCTCCCCCCCTCTATCTCCCCACCCCTCCCTCGCCTCCTGTATTTCTCTCTCTGAATAAAGATGAATGGGCTGCCAGAGCAGTGCACTCAGATGAAAAAGCTCTGTTTGTGTTTGTCTATTTTTCTGTCTCAGCTGCGATAATTATAAAGTCAGGAGGCTCCACACATTGTTGACAGAGAGGAAAAAATGCACATATTTACAAACAGGCCTGCGTCCGAATGACCCATATACCTCTCTCTCTCTCTCCCCCTCTCCCTCCCCTTCTCCCCTCTCTCTCACTCTCCCTCTCCTCGCACCCCCCTCTCCCTCCCCCTATCCCCTCTCTCTCACTCTCCTCCACCCCCCCTCCCTCCCCCTATCCCCTCTCTCTCTCTCTCCTCCTCCCCCCTCTCTCTCTCTTTGCTGTAAGAGGCACAGATGGCTCAGTGCAGTACGGACTGTGTTTGGTACACAGGACATAGCCTGAGTGATCCTGCCTTCATTACACACAAAAAATGCAACTGAGCATTTAAACCTCTCAGTACCAGGATCTGTGCTTTAGGACTAAAATATAAAATATAAAATAGGAGCTACACACACACACACATGTGCGTATCTAGGAGCGCACATGCAAGCACACATACGTACACACACACACGCGTACAAGGGTGCATGAAAACGCACACACGTACGAGCACGCATGCAAAACACACACATATAAATGCACATACAAACACACACACATGCATGTATGTACGTATGGGTGCACATGCAAACACACGCATACAGTACATACACACACACGTGCAAGCAAACACGCACACAGGCATATGAGCACGCATGGAAACATACACACACACACATACACAAATATTTTCATACTCACAAAGTGATTTTCACAAAAATCCAGTGCTATCCACTACTACGGCAATCAGATTCATTACCACGGCAACCGTTTCCAAACTGGTGTACCATTCTGTGGATCTCCTCATCAAAGTTAAACTACCAAAAACAGGCACTCTCACATGCACTTCCTGAGTATGTGCAGGTACTCACAGCTCAGTGTAGAGTATGAGCAGCTACTCACAGCTCAGAGTAGAGTATGAGCAGGTACTCATAGCTCAGAGTAGAGTATGTGCAGGTACTCACAGCTCAAAGTAGAGTATGTTTAAGTACTCACAGCTCAAAGTAGAGTATGTGTAAGTACTCACAGCTCAAAGTAGAGTATGAGCAGCTACTCACAGCTCAGAGTAGAGTATGTGCAGCTACTCACAGCTCAGAGTAGAGTATGCGCAGGTACTCACAGCTCAGAGTAGAGTATGCGCAGGTACTCACAGCTCAGAGTAGAGTATGAGCAGGTACTCATAGCTCAGAGTAGAGTATGAGCAGGTACTCATAGCTCAGAGTAGAGTATGTGCAGCTACTCACAGCTCAGAGTAGAGTATGAGCAGGTACTCACAACTCAGAGCAGAGTATGTTCAGGTACTCACAGCTCAGAGTAGGGTATGAGCAAGTATTCGCAGCTCAAAGTAGAGTATGAGCAGGTACTCACAGCTCAGAGTAGAGTATGTGCAGGTTTCCCACATTATCGGTGTAGTTAGCGGGGCTGAGCCAAGGCAGGACCAGCAGGAGCAGAGCCTTCATGGCGTCCGGTCGGTGTGGTCGAGGTGCGGTCGAGATCGCCTGTCTCAGGTCTGACCGCCCTCCCCCCCACTCCCCGCTCCCTCACACACTCCGCTCACTCATCCCGCGACCCGCCAGGCGAAGGAGGAAAGAGAGGAGGAATGTGAAGGAGGAGGGGAAGGAAGGAAGGATGAAATGGAGAGCAGAATCGGTGGAGAGCTTGAGTGCTTTAGATCCCAGCGTCTCTAATCTCCACCCAGCATTAGTGGGGGGGACATAAGAGGATTAACACACAAGAGTGCGCGTGGGTGTGTGTGTGTGTGTGTGCGCGCAAGCCAGAGTGTGTGTGTGTGCACGCAAGCGAGCGTGTGTCTGTATGCACAAGCGAGCGAGTTTTTGTGTGTGTGCCAGTGTGTGTGATGTTAGATGCTCCAGTGTTGAGGGCTGGCTGACAGCACTGTGACTTACACTGCAGCAGGGAGAGCTGTGAGGTAGAGCCAGAGCTAACCAACCCTGCACGGGGGTGGGGGGGGGGGTATGGGTATCTGGAGCTGTCCCCCCCTCTCTGGGCCCTTCCAGCTCCTGCATTCAAATCCTCCCTCCCCCACACCCCACTGACCAAACATATACAGGTGTAGACAGTCGAAGGGGGGAGGGTGGGTGAGTATCTATCCTCTCCAGCCCACCCCCTCCTCCTCCTCCTGCAGTGGTACATTCCCAGTACAGCAGATTCGTCTGGTTGCTTGTGAGAAACTGCCTACATGTGTTTAAAAAAAGACCCCGACAAATCAATATTCATTACAAAACTAGAAGCTTCTTTTTCTGAATGGAGTACTCAGTCTCTCTCTCTCTCTCTCTCTCTCTCTCTCTCTCTCTCTCTCTCTCTCTCTCTCTCTCTCTCTCTCTCTCTCTCTCCCTCTCTCTCTCCTTCTCTCTTCCTCTCTCTCGCTCTCCCCTCTCACTCTCCCTCTCTCCCTTCCCCCTCTCTCTTCCCTTCCCCTCTCTCTCTCTCTCTCTCTTCTCCTCTTCCCTCTCTGTGTCTCTCATGGTGTTCTTTTCTCTTCCTGCCCTGGGCTGTGTGATGCAGAGAGGTTACAGAGTGCAGATGGAGCCCCCCTCCGGTCAGCTGCACTCAGGGGGCAGTAATGAGAGGTTGTTGTCATGGTACCCAGTGTTGAACTATCAGGTGAAAGAACAGCTCTCTCTGCTGTAATAGAGCGAGCAGGTCTCTCTACTGAGTGTGTGTGTGTGTGTGTGTATGAGTGCAATTGTGTGTGTGAGAGAAAGAGAGAGTGATTATGCATGTATGTGTGACACTTTCCAACACACACTTTCTTACACACACACACTCACTCACACTCACACTCGCACGCATACACATTCACACATTGCATGTAGAGCAGTACAGTTTTTAATGTAGTGTGGTGAGTCCTATGGTGAGTCGTGTGGTGTTTCAACTCTTATCACCCCCCCATGTGTGTTTATGTCTCGGGGGGGTTGTGGTCCCCTCACCCCCCCTCGCTGCCCTCCTTTGTTCCAGCCTGTGATTGGACAGACTTTGTTGCCGTACTTGCTGCTGTTGGTGCGTTGTCACTGACGACAGCATCGTGATATCAAACCCTTTGATGCTCCAGCGAGATGATCTCACCACTCCATCAGAGGCTATCCATCTGCGCAGTTAGACTGAGGATGTTTCTGTGCGCAGCTGGACTGGAGGTGTTTGTGTGCGCATTATGTGTGTGTATGTGTGTGTAGCATAGTGAGTGTGTGTGTGTGTGTGTGTGTGGGGGGTAGTGTTTTTGGTACTTGTGTAAATGGGCTGTTTAATCGTAGTGTGTGTAGGTGGTTATGTAGGGTAGAGTGTGTGTGTGGGGGGTAGGGTTTGTGTTTGTGTATACAAATATATACATATTTATATATAAAACCTACGTTTTCTCTCCCTGTTTTATAGGTGCGGTGTGCAGCTGTCTATGATGACGTCTGGATAAGCGTGTCTGCTAAATGCCAAAAATGTAATGCATTGACATTCAGTCGAGAGACATCAAAGACATTTCGGCCGCTTTGTTGTTTATGTTAAACTGTGGTCCCAACTGTGTGTCTGTGAGCCAGTCTGTCTTATCAGCCCTGGCAGCCTCGTGGGATAGTCTCTCTCTCTCTCTCTCTCTCTCTCTCTCTCTCTCTCTCTCTCTCTCTCTCTCTCTCTCTCTCTCTCTCTCTCTCTCTCTCACACACACATGCACACTGAAACTCTCTCACACACACACACACACACACACACACACACACACACACACACACACACACACACACACACACACACACACACACACACACTCTCTCTCTGTCACACACACATGCACACTGAAACTCTCTCTCTCACACACACACACACACACACACACACACACACACACACACTCTCTGTGTCACACACACATGCACACTCTGTCTCTATCACACACACACACACTCTGTGTCACGCACTGGCATGGAAAGTCTGTTTTTACTCATTACATCTTTTAATGAACTTCGGTACATTACTGGGGTTGGCAGTTTATTCTGACTTTGACAAATCCCTTCCAATCACATTGAACTCTAGCAGCCTTTTAAACACAACTACACAAACACAAGTGTCACAGTGAAAATATTGACACATGACAGCTGAAATAGCATGATTCAAACACACAAACTAACCATGAAGGACCATTAAAACATCACCAGCACCAACACACACAACACACGTACTGTAACTGAACACACCAAAACGAACACAGGAAGTCACATGACTGGCCACGACCTGAGATAGTCTCTCACCTCAGACCAGATGAGCGTGACTGCCCACAGAGTGCCAAACCTCATCTTTAATATAAACCCAAAAACACACAGATGGTCAGCAATGCGAGACGCAGATAGTACTGCAGTACTATGGAAACAAAGTCCTCCTCCCAAAGTGTTTTCATTTCTGATATACTGTATGACAGGGGTCTTCAACTCCAGGCCTCGAGGTCCGCTGTGTCTGCAGGTATTTGCTCCAACCACGCACTACATCACCTGATTTCACTAATTAGCTCGCCTCCTGGACCAAGGAGGTAAGCTAATTATTCTAAATCAGGTGGTGTAGTGCGTGGTTGGAGCAAATACCTGCAGACACAGCGGACCTCAAGGCCTGGAGTTGAAGACCCCTGCTGTATGACATCTTACAGAGGATAGATTAGTATGCTATTCTTTCTGCCTGTGGTTGTACTTTGTACTGTAGGCTGCCACATCCTTAGCAAGTCTTTCAGATAAAAAATTGCAATACTGTTAGTTCACAATGGAGCCAGTTACATACAGTCCACACCTGTTTGATTTGGCTTAATAAAGAGACCGCTACATACAGTTCACACCTGTTTGAGGTCACTTTGCATTAATCAGATCACAGATTCAGTGGGCAGGGCTCATAAATGTTAGTGCTGTTCAGGTAAACTCACTTGCTCTTAAAGGTAAATCTCTGCTCAGGTAAGCTCACCTGTTCTTGATGTGGGCCTCCAGCTCTCCTCTCTGCAGGATGTCACTGCAGTGGTCAGTGAAGGGGCAGGTGATAGTCAGTTTGTCCAGCAGTTTGTGCACCAAGATGCTGGATTTCTTGCAGGTCTGTAGCAGCAGGGGCGCCCGGTCTACGGGACAGAAGTCCTTCTCCAGCAGGAAGCTGGTGAGGCACTCAGTGCAGTAGGTGTGGCCGCAGGGCGTGTCGATGGGCTGGATCAGGGGCTGCAGGCAGATGTGGCACACGAGGTCATCGTCCACCTCCTCCTGGTACAGGTACTCGTGGTTCTCCTCCACCAGGTGTCTCTGCCCGCAGGTATGGCACAGGTCCGGGGGCATGGCCTCCAACTGGCCCTCTGCCCCCTGATGGCTCATCATCAGGGCGTCCGGTTAGAGCTAAAACACTGCTGGGGGTCTCAGGGCTCTGTTGGATTGAAAGGGGGGCTAAGCATTATTCACTCATGCTTATTAAACATAACCACAGCTCTAAACCCTGCCCACAATCACAGCTCTAAACCCTGCCCACATATATAAACCCCACCCACATTCACCAGCATCACTCCCTTGACTCATTTCATCATTTATTTTCAACAAAGCAACCTGGAGGGATATCATTCATTCGCTCAGGTTTTTTCTGTCCTCTGGCTATGAGAATATCAATACTGCGATACTAATATTATATTAATATCAACATTGTACTAACATCAATACTGCAATACTAATATTATAATAATATCTATATTATATTAACATCAGTACTGTGATACAAATATTATACGAATATCAATAATATGAGAGAGAGCAGCCCTGTCTAAGGGATCAGTGTGGAAGAGCAGCTCTAAGGGATCAGTGTGAGAGAGCAGCTCTAAGGGATCAGTGTGAGAGAGCAGCTCTAAGGGATCAGTGTGGAAGAGCAGCTCTAAGGGATCAGTGTGAGAGAGCAGCTCTGTCTAAGGGATCAGTGTGGAAGAGCAGCTCTAAGGGATCAGTGTGAGAGAGCAGCTCTGTCTAAGGGATCAGTGTGGAAGAGCAGCTCTAAGGGATCAGTGTGAGAGAGCAGCTCTGTCTAAGGGATCAGTATGAGAGAGCAGCTCTAAGGGATCAGTGTGAGAGAGCAGCTCTGTCTAAGGGATCAGTATGAGAGAGCAGCTCTAAGGGATCAGTGTGAGAGAGCAGCTCTGTCTAAGGGATCAGTATGAGAGAGCAGCTCTAAGGGATCAGTGTGAGAGAGCAGCTCTGTCTATGGGATCAGTGTGAGAGAGCAGCTCTAAGGGATCAGTGTGAGAGAGCAGCTTTGTCCAAAGGATCATATTTACAAACATATTTACAAAACATTTACAGCGGGTGTAAAACCACTGTAGAACACATAAGAATATATTATATTTTCCCAAGCACACACACGCACACACACACACATTGGTACAGTAAGTGTTCATCTCAGAGCACTGCAAATGTTTTGCTTACTGCCCCTCAGCTTTCATGCATGTGGCTGTGAAACATGGGAGTGGAATCATGCAAATCGTACCCTGATGAGGTGTAATGAAAGGAGAACCCTCCTTCAGGCACGGCTGTCTGGTGCGTCAGACCAGACTGGTCCTGCTTAAACGGCTGAAGGAGGAACTGTTGCCAGGACGTTGTTGCCAGGGAGTGCTGGTGTGAAGGGAAAGCATATTTCAGACCAAAATCCAATTGGAATGTCCAAAGAATTAATAAAAGTTTAAATACAGGCTTTCAAGCAGCACTGGAATTACACAGCCAAATGAAATAATACATGTTGACTGGTTTCATCAGCTCTTAATTCATGGCATAGCCTGGTTATTGGCTTATTAGTCTTTGCGGTATTTACATAGTTGTAATTTACACTTTATTAAAATTCAAACTGGTTGTAGCACACAGCACATTTAAAAGTATGACTGAGTAATTATTAGAGATGTACAGCAGCCTCTGAGGTGGTTGCTGTAGCAGCTGGTAATGTTGAGAGCTCTGTCGAGCATATTTGAGATATTAACAACAGTTTCCTGCGCTACTGCGCCTATGAGTGTGATTTCACAGCTGACAGGGCTGAACAGCCCACATAGAGGAGAGAACTCAGATATACACTATATACTCCAGCAGACACCTAATGACATTACACCAAAGGTTTTACATTTTACATGATTACTATTGTTTTCCAGGAGAAGAGAGAAGAGGTGCACAGAGTGGCTGTGGGCAGTGCACCTGAATGTAAAATATAGAGCACATTGTGGTTAAACTTCTGATTAAAACGTGTCTCTGCCCATGCGTGCGCCATGCCAACTCCATAGACCACAGATCAGAACCCCCTAATCAGAACCACCGATCAGAGCCCCTGATCAGAACCCCCTAATCAATACTTCTGATCAGAACCTCCAATCAGAACCCCCAATCAGATACCCCCAATCAAACCCTCCCTGATCAGAACCCCCCAATCAGAAACCCCGATCAGAACCCCCCAATCAGAACCTCCGATCAGAACCTCCAATCAGAACCTCGGATCAGAACCTTCAATTGGAACCCCCCAATCAGAACCCCCCAATCAGAACCTCCAATCAGCACACCCACAAAACTGCCTGATAATCGCCCCTTTGTTTAATGTGATGATTTGCAGCCCTTCTTCATTTGCGTAATTCATTTGAGTGAATACCCCACTAGACTCAGAACCAGATGCAAAGTCATGTCTTGGTTCTAAAGTCATTTTATGCAAAAAATAGGAGGAACGAGCTCAACTCAAAAGCACTGCCAAAGTGAAAGACTGCTACTTTCACATGGGATTATTATTGTTCAGACAAGAGATGTGTATTTAAATTCTTTCTTGAAGAAGACATTTTCCAAATACATCTCAAATATGTTGCACATATTTCCACATATCCACATATTTCTAGACATGTAACATTTCCCCCCCAAGCTAACCAGCAGGCTAACAGCAACACCCGATCGTCGTACGATCTCACTCAGCACAAAGTGTGCAGTGTATGTATCCATCATGAAATACTTTGATTATATCATGATTAAGATGTTAAGACGACTAAGATGTTTACATGCCCTAAAAATCCGATAATGATTCGAAATATACGTAGCTCAAAAAACACATAACTTACTCAGATTATGCTTACTCAAGAGCTTACTCTGACTATGATAATCAGACGAATGTGTTGACATGACTCATTGCTTGAGTGTAGCCATAGTCAGAGTAATATTGGAGTAATACTGTGCATGTAAACGTGTTCAATGTCTTTCCATTCCTGATGCTTTGTAGTGACACTTACATGACTTGTAATGGGAGAATGGTGTATACTATGTGTGTCATAAAACACATGTACACATGTCTAAGCTCCGTTATTATTCCACATAAAGGTGTAAAATATTGGCAAGTATTTTCAAATAAATCAGAATGAAAAATTGTATGTATATGAAAAACAGTACAACCATTTTGAAAACTATTTTCAAATGGATTCCGAAGTTCAAACGTAATCAAAAGTACTCTGTTTTACTCTATTTTTAAATGGATAAAAAAGTATTTGTACAAGTAAAATAGATATGTATTTGACCTGTGTCTGGTGGGTATATACAGGTAACTGCCGAAATAAAGGAAACACCAACATTAAGTGTCTTAATAGGGCGTTGGGCCAGCACAAGCCTGCTCAGAATGTTTATGCATGACCCAAAGCATGTTGGGATGTTAACTGCTTAATTAACTCAGGACACACACCTGTGTGGAAGCACCTGCTTTCAATGTACTGTGTATCCCTCATTTTCCCAAGTGTTCCCTTTATTTTGGCTTTATTGTGTTACACGTGTTATACTGTAAGCTATTTTGGTACAAGCTACAGGCTTGTTGCTAAGAGAATTGTATGGACCAATAACAGGATGGAGCAGCAAAAATAGCAGCGGTGATATGACAGACACTGTCTTGAAACTGGAAACATGCAGACTAGCAGACAGGCAGAGACTTCTGTGGAATACAAATAGAATGTATGCCTTCTGCCCAGAGATGACTTCATCCAAATTCATATAAGCTCCGGAGCTGTTCACTAAACACAGAGAGCTGAGACAGTCCATTCACACGGAGACTGAGGCATTACCAGGTTTGCTGGTAAAAATGAGAACCATCGGGAAGGAAGTGCTGCAGGTAAGCTCTCACTTTTTAATTGGCTCACCTGCTGCTGCAAAGCTGTGCATTTACTCCAGAACGTTATCAATATCAGCATCTCAGAAGCAACCTGTTTCATTTCCTTCCCCTGAGTGCTGAGGTACACACAGGCCACAGACATTCACCACATGTTCAGACGGTTTAATTTAGATAAACCAGCTGTGCCTGCTTAGTTGTGATTGGTCCATCAGTCACGGCAGAAAGGCTGCGATTGATCAATCAGTCCGAGTAGAATAGCGGTGATTGGTCAATCAGTCAGGGCAGAAAGGCTGTGATTGGTCAATCAGTCAGAGCACAATGGCTGTGATTGATCCATTAGTCAGGGCAGAAAGGGGGCATTCCAGGATATTTCAAGAGGAAATCACTCCTGATCTTCCATATGCTGATGCTATATGAGTTTCCCACATCACATTTACATTTACATTAAATTTTAAGCATTTAGCAGACGCTCTTATCCAGAGCGACTTACAAGATGTGCATGAATACATGGTAGGAACAATCATATTACATCACAGCTCCACAGGGTCATATGATGTGGACATTCTTCTGTGGCTGCTGGTTCTTTATTTGCATGCACTCTTATTTTATCAGTTCTGCACTACAGACAGGACGGTTTCGCTACAGACAGGATGTTTTCAAAATAGAGAAAGGTAATCAGAGAAACACAATGTGTGGAAAGAGACATATGTGCTTGTATGTGAGAGAGGTGTGTGATAGCTGCATCTTATCAATGATTCATGTACCAGACAGTGGGAACTGCTGATGCCTCCATCCAAATACTAATGCCCCCCATAGCTCAGGGGCAGTGAAGGGGAGGTTAAACTGAAACATGGGTGCGGTGCCATGCAGCACACGCCCTTTCACCCCTACACTCACGTTTCCGACCAGAGCAATTAACAGGTTTGTGCAGCGTGTATTTCTTTGATAATCACCTGGGACAATAGAGCAACTCGACTGTGAGTTCCCTCAAACGATACTCTCTACAGCCGGCCTACGCACCCGAAACCCAGACTACAGCTCACACACTCCCGCAGCCACAGTGTGCTGTAGCACCAACACAACAGAGCCCTTTTCCATTACAAAGGCTACTCTCCCCTCCTCGCTGGCAGGGAGTTGGCTGTGTGCTTATAGAACAGCGATCGCACATACAAAGCTTGTCAGCCATTTCAAAAAGTTAACCTTTCACCATATCAGCGCAGTGAAGTAAAATATATGGTTTTGTCTTTTAATATACCGTAGAAGTCAACAAAACTTTTATAAGCAAGAATAACCTGTTCCCAGAACTTACCAGGAGTGTGGAGTTCCTGTGAGCGTTACCTGTGCAGGTGTTACCTGAGACGGGTGTGATACAAGATCACTCAGGTGAAAGCAAAGAGGGAGTGTGGGAGGGAGTGGAACTCTGGAAGGCCTCAGGGGACTTTGTCCTTCTCACTGCTGCAGATCATTGGCTGGAACATGAATATGTAAATCAGGGTTTATGCTGGCCAACCAATCAGCATGAAGAAGCGAGCAGGGAAAACAGACTCACAGACACATCGTGACCGAATCACAACCAGATCCAAACCAAATTATAATCTGGCCCAATCAAGTCACAACCACGTTCAAACCAAATTACAACCAGGTAAAAACTGAATCACAACCACGTTCAAACCAAATTAGAACCAGGTAAAAACTGAATCACAACCAGACCCAAACCAAACAACAACCAGACCCAAACCAAATCACAACCAGAACCAAACCAAACCAAAACCAGGTCCAAACCAAATCACAACCAGACCCAAACCAAATAATAACCAGGTCTAAACCAAATCACAACCAGAGAGGTCTAGGTTCTGCTTCTCTGTGCCCCTAGTGCTGAGCTGGAGGAGGAGGAGACTAGAGAAACAGAATCTCGAGAAACCAGTTATGGGACGGGTGCAAACCTGCTGTCAACAAAACAAAGAAAAGCTCCAAAGAAAGAGGGATCTGTTCCGGGAAGGCTAAAAAACAGAACAGCGGAACAGTGTGTGTGTGTGTGTGTGTTGTGTGTGTGTGTGTTTACCTGTGAAAGCAGCATGGGCCGAGACCCGTGCACTGTGTGTGTGTGAGTGTGTTTCCCTGTGAAAGCAGTGTGGGTTGGGACCCGTATGCTGTGTGTGTGTGTGTGTGTGTGTTTGAGTGCACGTGTGAGAGTGTGTGTGTGTGTGTGTGTGTGTGTGTGTGTGTGTTTGTGCAAATATGGAGCTGTCTGTGTGAGAATATGTGTGTGTGTTACTAACCTTTTCCTTCCCAGTATTACAGCTGCCTACAATGGTGTCTATCGCTGTATTACTGCACTGATCTGTTGCGCAAACTATGATTGTTCCTACCATGTATTAATGCACATCTTGTAAGTCGCTCTGTATAAGAGCGTCTGCTAAATGTAAATGTGTGTATGTGTGTGTGTATGAGTGTGTGTGTGTGTGTGTGTGTGTGTGAGTGTGTGTGTGTGCAGGTATGTAGCTGTGTGTATTTATGTGTGTGTGTGTGTGTGTGTGTGTGTGTGTGAGAATGTGTGTGTGTGTGTGTATGAGAATGTGTGTGTGTGTGCAGGTATGTAGCTGTGTGTACTCACTGCCAAAACATTTACATTATTTTTCAGTTTTTGATAACCTAAACCTTTTTTTTTTTTTTTACCTCTGGCAGTTTACGCTATTTCAGGTTAACTGCTTAAATTTCAGTAAAAACTGGAAAAGAAGCTGTTCACATACACTCATACACAGCTACATACCTGCACACACACACACACACACACTTTTGACTGGTAGTGTAGGTATGTAGCTGTGTGAGTGTGTGTGTGTGTGCAGGTATGGAGCTGTGTGAGTGTGTGTGTGTGCAGGTATGGAGCTGTGTGTGTGTGTGTGTGTCTGTTTATCGTAAATGGGGCTCTATCTGCCGGGCGAGTCCTGTCTCGCTCCGCGCCTCAGCGATACAACATACCTCAAACACGGCCGCAGGCTGCCCACAGCTCTGTGATGTCATCAAAGGGCTGTCATTGCCGTGGTAACCAGCATGGCATAGATCAGAGGAGCTCCAGTGTTGAGCTGCTAACCCTGCGTGACTCAGAGGAGCTCCAGTGTTGAGCTGCTAACCCTGCGTGACTCAGAGGGGCCCCAGTGTTGAGCTGCTAACCCTGCATGACTCAGAGGGGCCCCAGTGTTGAGCTGCTAACCCTGCACGACTCAGAGGAGCTCCAGTGTTGAGCTGCTAACCCTGCGTGACTCAGAGGAGCTCCAGTGTTGAGCTGCTAACCCTGCACGTCTCAGAGGGGCCCCAGTGTTGAGCTGCTAACCCTGCGTGACACAGAGGAGCTCCAGTGTTGAGCTGCTAACCCTGCGTGACACAGAGGAGCTCCAGTGTTGAGCTGCTAACCCTGCGCGACTCAGAGGAGCTCCAGTGTTGAGCTGCTAACCCTGCGTGACTCAGAGGGGCTCCAGCTCCAGTGTTGAGCTGCTAACCCTGTGACTTGTTGAGCTGCTAACCCTGCGTGACTCAGAGGGGCCACAGAGGAGCTCCAGTGTTGAGCTGCAGTGTTGAGCTGTCCAGTGAGCTGCTAACCCTGCACGAGAGGGGCCCCAGTGTTGAGCTGCTAACCCTGCGTGACTCAGAGGAGCTCCAGTGTTGAGCTGCTAACCCTGCGTGACTCAGAGGGGCTCCCAGTGTTGAGCTGCTAACCCTGCATGACTCAGAGGAGCTCCAGTGTTGAGCTGCTAACCCTGCACGTCTCAGAGGGGCCCCAGTGTTGAGCTGCTAACCCTGCATGACTCAGAGGAGCTCCAGTGTTGAGCTGCTAACCCTGCGTGACACAGAGGAGCTCCAGTGTTGAGCTGCTAACCCTGCGTGACACAGAGGGGCTCCAGTGTTGAGCTGCTAACCCTGCGTGACACAGAGGGCTCCAGTGTTGAGCTGCTAACCCTGCATGACTCAGAGGGGCCCCAGTGTTGAGCTGCTAACCCTGCGTGACTCAGAGGAGCTCCAGTGTTGAGCTGCTAACTCTGCGTGACTCAGAGGAGCTCCAGTGTTGAGCTGCTAACCCTGCATGACTCAGAGGAGCTCCAGTGTTGAGCTGCTAACCCTGCACGACTCAGAGGGGCCCCAGTGTTGAGCTGCTAACCCTGCATGACTCAGAGGGAGCACCGGGAGGCTGTGCGTTCCTGACCCAGCCCTTCCCCTGAGGACTCAGGTGTCAGGTGTGGAAGGCATCAGTCTGGACAGAGGAGTCAGGGGTATTAACAGCCACGCCTACTGGCAGGGCACCTAGGGTGCACAGCTGTGCAGCATCATCTAAATGTGCCTGTGTGCTTAAAACTGCTCTGCTCTCTCAGTAGGTGCCTGGAACACAGGAGCTGAATTCCAGTCAAGAGAAAACTGTAAGACAACAAATAAAAACAGTAGCGAACATCTTTGTGTAGTGTGGTGTAGTGAATGTTTAGTGGTTTTCTAAAAGGCGCTTTTTATGTAGTTTGTTATTTTGATTTATTGTTTTTAGCTAAAGCCCGTGAGGGGGACGGACGAAATGTTTTGTTCATTTTTGTATAGTGCCGGTTCTCCCTCTGGGAGAGATGATTAAAATCTGGTCCGCAGATCGACAGCTCCATTCCCTGTGTCCTGCTGTTCTATTCATATCCTGTTACGGGCTGAGCTCCCTGAGCTCCCAGAGTCCTAGCCAGGGATCTGCTGGTGACCACATTTTGATGGTGATCGGGTTGTGACCGGGTTGTGTCTGGGTTGTAACAGGGTTGTGACTGGGTTGTGACCGGGTTTTGTTCTACTATTGGTTCTGTGAGTCTTTTTAAGCCTGTCAGATCTCTCCCTATTTGTGTGTGTGTGGCTGCAGAGCAGTGCACACACACACACACACACACACAGTGATCCACAGAGAGGCCCATGAGGTGTATGTGTGTCTGTGATGTAAGCACTGGTGGGTATGTGTGTGTGGGTTTGTATAGTGTGTGTGATATAACCACTGGTGTGTGTGTGTGTGTGTGAGGGCTGAGTTTGTATTGTAGAGTGTTGTAGATTTTTGTATCGGAGGGGTTGTCTGTGTACTTGATGTAATGATTGTGGATGCACGTCTGTATGTTATGGTGTGACAGTTATCACCTTATGTGCAGTACCTATGAACTATAATATACAGGTAACTGCCAAAATAAAGGAAACATTTGAGTAAATGAGGAATACAAAGTATATTGAAAGCAGGTGCTTCCACACAGGTGTGGTTCCTGAGTTAATTAAGCAATTAGAATGCCATCATGCCTAGGGTCATGTATAAAATGCTGGGCAGGCCCAGTTGCTGATTATTTTGGCTACCATGGCTAGAAGAGGAGATCTCAGTGACTTTGAAAGAGGGGTGATTGTTGGGGCACGTTTGGCAGGAGCTTCAATGACAAAGACTGCTCAACTTTCTGTTGATGTTGGCATGGAAGTCTGAGGGAAAGCCATCATCAACTAGGGGCAACTGTGGTCAAAAGTGCATAGTCCTTGACCATGATGTCTGTGCATTGGTCTGAGATGGAAGGCAAAACAAATGAACCATCTGAATCAGTTGACTGCAAATATCAATCTAAGGCGTGAGCAGGCAGTTTCATTGAGAGCAGTCCATTGAGAACTTCACAGAGAGGGATACTATGGTTGGGCTGTGCTTATTACGCTTAAAAATGCTATGCAAGATTGTGGAGCAGCGCCTCAGGCATCATTTACCACTACCATCAAAACACCGAATGATGGAATTTCTCATGGAAAAATGTTGCATCTCTCCAATAGAGTTCCAGACACTTGTAGAATCTATGGGAAGGTTCCTTGAAGCTGTTCTGGTGGCTCGTGGTGGCCCAACGCCCTTAAGACACTAGGTTGATGTTTCCTTTATTTAGGCAGTTACCTGTATACCTGTGAGCTATAATATGTACCTGTGACAGAGAGGTGGAGGGAGGAGTGGAGAAGGCCGCGCCTCCCCTGCTGTCAGGTGCTCCTGTTCCCTCCCACAGCCTGGAGAGTACTACAGGACCTTGGACAGCAGCGGTCTCACTTCCAAGCAGGCTCACCTGAGGCTAATGAGCAATCAACTCAGCTGTGAGCCATTGCCTTTGTTAGGTCATTATAAAAGCACAGCCTGCCATGCCTGAGAGAGGGGGGGGGGGGGCATGGAGGAAGAGGTGCTGGTTTTTCGTTTCTGTAACCATTGAAGTCCAAGTTTTTGGTTGAACTAGTTTTTTTCTGTTTTGTTTTATTTGATTATTTTGCAGTGAATTAAAGATAACAAACTGGCCATTGGCCTACAGAAGCTCTTTTTTGTTTGTCTTTCATCCACTCACCACCTGGCATGGTGGCCACCCCTGCCACCTTGCTACAGTACCCGTGTTGACCTAATTTGTCGGTGAGAAGAAGATGGCTTGTGTAACAATACGACAGTATGCATATTGTATAATAAGTTGCTTCCATGCATGTGAAAGTGAAATAGCTGTGCACTCGCATAGAGAGTGAAGGTCACAGCAAGGGCGCTTGTGGAAAAGGCTTTACACAATAAACCGGAACAGGTGATGCCTATAGCACTTCAGATCCACTTGTGTGTCATTGTGCTATCTGTGTGACTGTGCTATTAACAGTGATTGATGCTTGTGTTCTCTTTAAAGGTGCTGGTCTCGACAGCATTCCACATGTGCTGAGGAAGCTCACAGCAGCCCAAACGCACCTGCGCCAGTCCCAGAATTTTAAGAAAAAATCACGTGTTTATAACTGTCATAATATACCCCTTCATTACTGTGGAAATATACCTGCTTCAAAAACACCTTGTTACTAATTAATCTCACAAACTCGTGAAAACCGAAAGAACAGAAAGTCTGCTCTGCAGGTGTGTGTGTAAGGTGGAGCAGTGCAGGTGTGTAAAGTGAGTGCATATCTCTTTATAGAGATGTACATACTCCCTCACTGATTCACTCACACACACACAGAACTTTATAAAGATGTACACACTCACTCACTCACATACACATGCATGTACACTACCGGTCAAAAGTTTTAGAACACTTCCATTTTCCAATTTTTACTGAAATGTAAGCAGTTCAAGTCCAGTGAATACCTTGAAATGGTACAATGGTAAGCGGTAAACTGCCAGAGGTTAAACAAAAAAGTTAAGGTTACCAAAAATTGAAAAATAATATTAATTTTTTGGCAGTGAGTAGTTTCCTACACCATCAAAAAGCACTTGGAAACTGGAGGAAACTTTGTTAGGAAGAGGTCTGGAAGACCCAAAGCCACGACAAAATCAGAAGACAAGTTTCTGAGAGTCAACAGCTTGCGTGATAGGCAGCTCACAGGACAGCTTCAAGCACAGGTTAACACTGGTTGAAGTAAGGAAGTCTCAGTTTCAACTGGGAAGAGAAGACTTCGAGCTGCAGGTTTGACAGGTCGAGTGGCAGTAAGAAAGCCATTGCTAAAATGGCAAAATAAGAAAAAGAGGCTTCCCTGGGCCATGAAGCGCTGCCAGTGGGCTACTGAAGACTGGAAGAAGGTCTAATGCACCGATTAATCAAAATTTGACATCTTGAGGTGCCAAAACAATATGGCACGCTTACACATCCAAATCACAAAGTGCCAAGAAATGCATATGGAGCAGCAAGGGAACCATGAGAAAAATAACTTAAATATGCAAATCAGAAAATAGAGGTAATGGTCAATGAGGTACAGTCACAAAAAAGTGACATCACAGAAAGACATAATTCATTAGGCATAACAAAATGAACAGTGGGTGATGTAAAGAAAACTTCACATAAAAACAAAAACGTACATCATAAAGAAAAACTTTCCTACAACATCATGAGGGGAAAAAGACACCAACGGTGGTCCAACTGAGTAAAGAATATTAGAATAAGAATAAAGAATAAAAATGACTAAACTTGTGATGGGAGAAGGCCACAGAGCGTCGATTCATTCGATTCCTGATTCTATTATATTCATTGCATTACATGATTTCTAGTAATAATAGCAGCAGTATCAGCATTGGGTGTAGTGAAGGAGGTTTTAATAGTGTTGATGAATGCTCCTCTCTGTCAGTGTGAACAGACAGCAGGGCAAGGCTGTGGCCCCAAGGCCATCTATTTACATTACCCATAACGCCTTGCAGTGACAGTCCTTTCCTCAGCCTGTGTGTGCGTCATTATTATGCTGTTCTCCAGCCCCACCAGGGTACAGCTGAATGAATCCATAGCACAGAAATACAGGTCATTTTGTGTGTATATATTGAACAGCTTCCCTCACATGACATTCCTTTCCTCCTCAGTAGTGATATATTTACATGTTTTACGTAATTAAAAACTAGCAAGGAAAAATAATTATGATATATTTTCATTCAATTATTATTTCATTATTTATTATTACACCTGATAAGACCCTGTCCTCCAGGTACACTCACGAGGCGTGTCTCACCTGAGAACAGCTGCCAGGCAAAATAGATGTGCTGTTATAGGCATTATGGGGATTTCTTATATAATTAATATTTCACTTACACGCCTAATAAATATATGTCCATCACACAGGATCCTTATTATTAGTATTAGTAGTAAAAAATAAATAACACAAATTAAATCTCCAATCTAACGTTAAATCTAACGTAATTTGGGGGGCAGGGCCTAGGGCCCAAGAACGTCAAGATCCGGCCCTGGCTACGTTGTGCTGTGCTGTGCTGTGTTTTGTTCTGCTGTGTTGTGTTGTGCTGCATTGTGCTGTGCTGTGCTGTGTTGTGTTGTGTTGTGTTGTGCTGCATTGTGATGTGCTGTGTTTTTTATGTGTTGTGCTGTGTTGTGTAATGTATTGTACTGTGCTGTGTTTTGTTGTGTAATGTGTTGTGTTGTGCTGTGTTGTGTAATGTTTTGTGCTGTGCTGTAGCTGTGCTATAGCGGTGTTGTGCTGTAGTGCACACTCTCACACACTAACACTTACACACACACACACACACCCTTATTCACTCATTCACGCACCATCAAGCAAGGTTTCTGCCTCCTCCAGTGCCAAATTAAGACAAATAGAGCCTGTCCTAACCTGCCAAATAGAGCCTGTCCCAACCTGCCAAATAGAGAGCCTGTCACAACCTGCCAAATAGAGAGCCTGTCACAACCTGCCAAATAGAGAGCCTGTCACAATCTGCCAAATAGAGAGCCTGTCACAACCTGCCAAATAGAGAGCCTGTCCCAATCTGCCAAATAGAGAGCCTGCCCCAACCTGCCAAATACAACAGTCCAGTCAGGCAACCTCACACCCCCCTTTCTGTAAACAGGGTGGGAGGCTGTCTGACCACACTGCCTCCTTATCCTGCCTGTGGGCCTGTTATCAACCCCTGTGATCACCACCTGCCAATCAAACAGTGGCCAAGACTTGTTGCCTTTACTAATGGAGTGATCCGATTGGCTGGAATTCAGAATTTTCTCAACAGATGGAATTGGAAATAGTGATTTCTTCTTCAGCTGTGAGCATACACACACTACTCACTCATACACAAACACACACACACACACTACTCACTCATACACAAACACACACATACACACACTACTCACTCAAACACAAACACACACATCATACAATCAAAAACACAGTACATTTTTACATTTTACATTTTAAGCACACATCCAGAGCGACTTACAAGATGTGCAATCATGCAATCAAACACAGTGACACAGACATCATTGGGCATCTGCGCACCTGTAACACTGGGAAGGAAAAGGTGTTTACAAAATTACAAAATTTTTTTTTTTTTTTTTTTTTTTTTTTTTATAAATAAAGGGAATGACAGTGGAAACAATTTAGGATGGAGCAGTTTCTGAAGAGGTGGGTTTTGAGAAGATGAGATGAAGACAGTGACAGGGCGCATGATGGCAGTTTCTCAGGGATGATGGCACTCTACATATTTTTCTTCCTGCTGTATATGTCACTATTCCTATGTACATGTATAATTAATGAAGTAATTATCATTCCTGAGATGAAGACAGTGAAACTGAGGGGGGTTTTGTTTTAATGGGTCAGGGGGAGTTTGTTTGGTTTACATAAAAAAAACCTCTCTCTCACACATACACACACACAGCATTCAACAGCTCAGGCTCAGATGGATTAAAATTGGTCATTCCCCCCAAATCAGAAAACAAGCTAAATCAACATGCATGGAATCACATCCTAATTAGCAGGTTGGTTTTTGAGTTTTCCTCTGAGCTTCAGACAAGTTATGAGTATAAATATTCATCACATCTCTCCAGTAACATTGCCCTCTTGTGATCAATTAGCAGCTTTATCCACTCCCTCTGATCACTCACACTTACCCACATACACACACACAAATACACTCACTCACTCACACACACACACACACACAGACACACACAAATACACTCTCACACACATACACACACACACACACACACACACACACTGTGGGGGACTGAAGACTGAACACCATGCACCCCCGGAGACAAAATAATATGTTAAATTATATATAACATTCAACAATTCACTTTAATGTCAACATTTTCAAGGGCATTTAAGTCAGCACGGTTATAATGAGGACTAAACAAAAGGCTAAATGAACAATCAGACGGATGTTTTTGTGTCAAGTGGCTCTTGTGGTCCCAAATTGTTGCATGCTCTGTGTAATCTCTGTATACAGGTGCATTCCAGCACAAGCAGGGTCTCAAGAGGGAGGCCATTTGTCATTATTGTCTCAAGAGTCATTATAGAGAGTGATTCCTCGAGCCATCTCGTTTATTCTTGTTCTCAGAATCATGATAGATGAATTTTAATACTTCTATGACAAATATCCAGCAGGTCTGTCAGGAGAGATTGACTGGATATTTTGTCCTGTTTGTAGAGACAGATCGAGTATCGATTAGTCTTGTCTATAGGCATTTATCGAACATCCACTAACCCTGCCTGAGCCAGCTGACTCTCTCTGGAAGATGTGTGGTGACTGTTAAACATAGGGCCTGTTATGGAACAGGAGGTTGTGGTTCTGGACTGAACAGCAGGTTGTGGTTCTGCCGTAGAACAGGAGGTCATGGTCCTGCTGTAGAACAGGAGGTTGTGGTTCTGCCGTAGAACAGGAGGTTATGGTCCTGACGTAGAACAGGAGGTTATGGTCCTGCTGTAGAACAGCAGGTTGTGGTCCTGCCGTAGAACAGGAGGTTATGGTCCTGCTGTAGAACAGCAGGTTGTGGTCCTGCCGTAGAACAGGAGGTTATGGTCCTGCTGTAGAACAGCAGGTTGTGGTCCTGCCGTAGAACAGGAGGTTATGGTCCTGCCGTAGAACAGGAGGTTATGGTCCTGCTGTAGAACAGCAGGTTGTGGTTCTGCTGTAGAACAGGAGGCTGTGGTCCTGCCGTAGAACAGGAGGTTGTTGTTCTGGACTGAACAGGAGGCTGTAGTTCTGCTGTAGAACAGGATGTTGTAGTTCTGCTGTAGAACAGGAGGTTTTGGTTATGGACTGAACAAGATATTGTGTTGCAGCACCACTCACCCAAAATAGCTGCCATCATCATCAGCACTACTCTCAACTCAGAACACTCAACCAACATGGCCAGCATCACCAGCACCACTCACATTCAGCATACTCACCCAGTATGGCCGCCATCACTGGCACCACTCTCATTCAGTATACTCACCCAACATGGAAGCCATCATCACCAGCTTCACTCTCATTCAGCATACTCACCCAATATGACCGCCATCACCAGCACCACTCTCATTCAGCACACTAACCCAACATGACCGCCATCATCACCAGCACCACTCTCATTCACCACATTCACGCAACATGGCCGCCATCATCACCAACACCACTCTCATTCAGCACACTCACCCAACATGGCCACTATCAATAAAATGATCTGGTTTTTATTTGTAATTCATTAAGAAACAGCTTTACAGTTGTTTTGTTTATTTGAGATTATAGAGTAATTTGTGTTGATCAGTGGAAAGAAATCCCCATTAAATCAATTTTGATTCCATGAAGTAAAAAGGGGTGAATACTTTTCATACCCATTGTGTGTACTTGTGTGTGTGTACATATAAAAGACACACACAGTGAGCACAGTGTTGAACACTTGTGAGGCTGAAGGAGTATGGAGCCAATAGATTGAATTCTCTGGTAGGATGTGGTTTGTCTCTGGTCTCTCTAATCCACAAATGAAACAGGGAATATCGAGTTCCCAGCTATTCATAAATAATACATTCTGCCAGGAAAAAAACACATCCAGAGAACTGAAAATGGCAAGTTGTAATCAATCAGCCCTGGTTACCATATGCTCGGTCTCTCCGGGAACAGCCCTAGTTACCATACACTCTGTCTGTCAGGGAACAGTGGAACAGCCCTGGTTACCGTATGCTCTGTCTCTCCGGGAACAGCCCTAGTTACCATACATTCTGTTTGTCACCATAACAGCCCTTCTGTCTGTCTGTCAGGGAACAGCCCTAGTTACCGTACCTCTGTCTCTAAGGGAACAGCGGAACGGCCCTGGTTACCCTATGCTCTGTCTCTCCGGGAACAGCCCTAGTTACCATACTGTCTGTCAGGGAACAGCAGAACAGCCCTGGTTACCATATGCTCTGTCTCTCAGGGAACAGCCCTGGTTACCGTACACTCTGTCTCTAAGGGAACAGCGGAACAGCCCTGGTTACTGTATGCTCTGTCTCTTAGGGAACAGGGGAACAGCCCTGGTTACCATACACTTTGAATCTCAGGGAACAGCGGAACAGCCTTAGTTACCATACGCTCTGTCTCTAAGGGAACAGGGGAACAGTTCTGGTTACTGTACGCTCTGTCACTCAGGGAACAGTGGAACAGCCCTGGTTACGATACGCTCTGTCTCTCGGGGAACAGTGGAACAGCCCTGGTTACGATACGCTCTGTCTCTCGGGGGAACAGTGGAACAGCCCTGGTTACCATATGTTCTGTCTCTCAGGGAAGAGTAGAACAGCCTTGGTTACCATACACTCTGTCTATCAGGGAACAGCCCTGATAATCATACACTCTGTCAATCAGGGAACAGTGCAACAGCCCTGCTTACCATACTCTGTCTGCCAGGGAACAGCAGAACAGCCCTGGTTACCATATGCTCTGTCTTCACTAGGAACTGCACCTCACCCAACTAAACCATCTTCACCTGCCCCCACTGTCTCTGTCCATCACAACCTCTGCTCTCTCTCCCTGCAGCCTTGTCAGCTACTCCCCTATCATCCCTTCCCCTATTGATGCCTTCTCTCAGCTACCTGCTGAGGAAGCCTCATTCACCCTACTGTCCTCTTTCTCCTCCTCCTTCGATTCACTCTGTCCCCTCTCCACTAAACCTGCTTGTCTCCAACCCCCAACCCCCTGGCTAACTGACTCCATTCGGGTGGACCGACTCAAACTGCGACCAGCAGAAAGGAAATTGAGAAAATCTGAATCCCCTGTGGCTCTGACTGACTTCCACGCACTTCTGGCTACCTTTTCCTCTTCTGCTTCTAATCCTTGAAAACTCTACTCTACGTTTTCCTGTCTCCTCACCCCTCCTCCACCCCCACCCCCTCCTCTCTAACCACAGATGACTTTGCATCCTTCTTTCACAAGAAGGTCGTTGACATTCGCAACTCCTTCCCCCTATCCCCTCCCTCACCTAACCCTTCCTCACCCATCTCGCTACCTAAACCTCTCACCCCCCTGTCTTCCTTCTCACCCCTCCCTGACTCAGACATCCTTCAACTTGTTCACTCCCACCATCCCACCACCTGCTCTCGTGATCCCATTCCTTCCCTCCTCTTCCAGTGCATTGCTATGGACATCCTCCCCTTTGTCTCCAATGTTATCATCTCCTCTCTTTCCTCTGGCTCTGTCCCCTCTCCCCTCAAAAGCGCCCATGTCGTCCCCCTCCTCAAAAAACCCTCTCTGAATCCTGCTGTCACCACTAGAGTGGGCTGTCTACAACCAACTGTCTGCTCATCTCCTACAGAATGACCTGCTTGATCCTAATCAATCTGAGTTCAAGGCAGGCCACTCCACAGAGAATGCTCTGCTTGCAGTCACTGAGGCTCTACAAATGGCTAAGTCCCAATCTCTTTGCTCCGTCCTCCTCCTCCTCGACCTGTCAGCTGCATTTGATACCGTGGACCACCAGATCCTGCTCTCATCTCTCGTCAGGATGGGAATCTCTGGATCTGCACTGACATGGTTCAAGTCCTACATGGCTGACCGATCCTACCAGGTGGACTGAAGAGGATCCCTCTCCTCTCCCCACACCCTCTCCGCAGGGCTTGGTGCTAAGCTCTGCCATACTCTCCCTGTACACCAAGTCACTTGGTTCTGTCATCTCTGCTCATGGTTTTTCTTATCACTGTTATGCCGACAACACTCAAGTCTTTCTCTCTTCTGAGACCCAGGTGCCGGCGTGGATCTCTGCATGCCTGGCTGACATCTCTGCCTGGATGTACACCCACCACCTGAAGCTGAACCTGGGGAAGACTGAGCTGCTCTTCCTCCCAGTGAAGGGCTCCCTGATGATTGATGCTTCAATCACCGTGGAAGGCTCCATAGTGTCTCCATCCCAGTCTGCCAGGAGTCTTGCTGTGCTTCTCACATTGCAGCAATCACCCGGACCTGCCGATTCTCCCACCACAACATCTGGAGGATCCGACCGTTCCTCACCCAAGAGGCACACAACTCTTGGTCCAGGCCCTGGTGATCTCACGTCTGGACTACTGCAATTCCTTGCTGGCATGCCTACCGGCCTGTGCCATCAAGCCACTGCAACTAGTCCAGAATGCTGCTGCACGTCTGGTGTTCAATCAATCCAAGTTCACCCATGTCACCCCTCTACTCTCCTCTCTGCACTGGCTCCCCATTGCAGCATGCATCAGATTCAAATCACTGGTGCTGGCTTATCAAGCGGCTCGAGGAACTGCTCCCCCTTACCTCCAGACACTCATCATGCCCTACACCCCAGCCAGACCCCTTCGCTCCGCCTCCTCTGGCAAACTGACTGTCCCATCTCTCCGGGCACCCGGCAGCTGCTCCTCACGGTCTCGCCTCTTTTCTGTCCGGTCAGGACCATAGAATCACTTGCGATCTTCCGCAAGAGACTCAAAACCCACCTTTTCAGACTCCACTACCACTGAATTCTGTACATCTAGCCAATTGTCATCACCACTGCCTACTTGTTCACTACGTTTTGTATATGTATCCCTGCTTACTCCTCATTAACAAAATAAAGAAATAAAGAAATTACTAACCTTTTCCTTCCTAGTGTTACAGGGATGGTATGCAGCTGCCTACAATGATGTCTATCGCTATATTACTGCACTGATTGCTTGCACAAACTATGATTGTTCCTACCATGTATTAATGCACATCTTGTGCTCTGGATAAGAGCGTCTGCTAAATGCTTAAAATGTCAAATGTAAATGTAAACTCAAAAGTCTCCCTCTCTTTCTCTCTCAATTCAATATGCTTTATTGGCATGACCATACATTGCACAGTATTGCCAAAGCAATTGTTTACTATATCTCTCTCCCTCTCTCTCTCCCTCTTTCTCGGTCCTAGACTGTGCTGTGAGTCGGAGCGTGTCTGTGTAAATGCAGGTTTGTGTAACGGTTAAAGGTCATTTCTGAGATGTGCAGTGACATTTGAGGGGGACTCAGAGGGTTTGGGGAACGCGGTTGGGGGCGATGCTTTACCCATGGACCCCCCTGACATTGTGGAACTCAGACAGAATGTGTTTATGGATTCATGCACAAAACAAACTCCCTATATGGAGGGAGGTGGAGTGGGTGTATGTGTGTGTGTGGGTCAGTGGCTTGGGGGCGGGTTGGTGCATGTGTGAGGGGTGTAGGTGGGGGGGCATGGACACAGAGGGTCTTTGTTGGGAGCACAGAACCCCCCTGTGCTTCAAAGGTGTCAGGGCTTTGGCCTGAGGACAGGCTCAATATGCGACCTTTGACCTTTCCTCTCAACTTCCTGACCCCTGCCGCTCTCTCACACTGGACATCTCAGGAGGGGACAAAGAAGCGCACACGTGTATATGTGTGTGTGTGTGTGTGTGTGTCTGTATGTATATGTGTGGGGGTGTGTGTGTGTGTCTGTATGTATGTGTGTGGGGGTGTGTGTGTGTCCGTGTGTGTGTGGATAAGAGCGTCTGCTAAATCCTAAAAATGTAAATGTGTGTGTCTTGTAATGTGTCCCTTTACACCAAGTCTCTTGGCTCTGTTATATTCTCACATGGTTTATCTTACCACTGTTCTGCCAATGACACTCGACTGTTTCTCTCTTTTCCCCCTTCTGGCACCCAGGTGGCGACACGGATCTCTGCGTACCTGACAGACATCTCAGACTGCATGGCTGCACACCACCTGAGACTCAACCTCAAAAAGACAGAGCTGCTCTTCCTCCCAGGGAAGGCGTGCCCACTCCTAGACCTCTCCATCACTATCGACAACTCTGTGGTGTCCCCAACTCTGACTGCTAAGAACTTGGGTGTGACACTGGATGGCCAGCTGTGGTGTAGATTCATGGCCTTCAACATCAGGAGGGTTCGTCTCTTCCTCACAAGGAAAGTGGCACAGGTGCTGGTCCAGGCCCTCATCTCGTGGCTGGACTACGGCAACTCCCTCCTGGCTGGAGCTCACGCATGTGCTATCAAGCCCCTGCAACTCATCCAGGATGTTTTCCCACACCACCCCACTCTTCCGCACCCTTCGTCGGCACCCCGTAGCTGCTCGCATCAGATTTAAGACACTGGTGCTGGCCTACAGGGCTGTGAATGGAACAGCCCCTCCCTATCTCTCAGGCATGGTCAAACCCTACACCCCAGCCCAACCACTGCATTCTGCTGCCTGTAGGCGATTGGTTACTCCCTCATGCCAAGTGACCAATGGTCGCTCATCTCGGTCACAACTTCTCTGTGCTGATACCACTACGGTAGAATTAACTTCCCACTGATGTCAGGGCAGCCGAATTGCTGCCCATCTTCTGCCGCAGGCTGAAAACACACCCCTATATACCCATATTATCACCCCTATTAAGTAAATAAAAATTGTTGCACTTATTGTTAATTTCCTTGTAATTAGTGTCACTTGTGTTTATGTTGCTTACTTGAGGAATGATATGCTTGAACATTGTAGCATCAAGTGGCTGTTCATTTATTTGAGCTGAATACACTTTCTGTAAGTTGCTTTGGATAAAAACATCTGCAAAATGATTGCATTGTATTTCATTGTCTGTGTGAGTGTGTGTGTATGAGTGTTTATGTGTGTTTGCTTTCACTGTGAACCGCCTGAGATAAGTTATAGTGTGTTGTGTTGTGAGGGTGTCAGTAGTGTGTCAGGAGTGTGTTGTGATGTGATGTTGTGAGAGTGTCAGGAGTGTGTTGTGTTGTGAGGGCGTGAGTAGTGCTGTGGAGAGAGAAGGGCCCCTCACTGCAGAACCATGGCAGTTAGCCCTCATCTGCCCAACAGGGGTCCCAGTGGTGTCTACACCTACAAATTAAAAACAAAACTTCCTCCTAATTAACTGGCTCCTTCACCAGCCTAGAAGCACAACTCTCTTTACACAACTTAAATACTAAATACACAGGAACTTGAGTGTATAGAATATTTATGAAGCGCCAGAATGCATTTCTAAGATAAAAAAAAAAATGAAAGATGGGACTTCACATGAATAAGGGTAAATTATATTTGTAAGAGAGACTATTTAAACGCACAATGGATCGCAAGAAAATGCAGAGACAAGAAGACACATACAAACCACATACAGTTTCCTTAGCTCTTGGGATAAGATGGCTGATCAGATTTGTACTCGTTTCTGACTCAAAGGACGCAAGTTTCACAAAAATCTCTAACGCTGAACCCCTTTATTGTCTACTGTGTGTCTCCAGGGCTGTAATGCATCACCTCTCCATCAAAGAGATGACATCTGTAATGCACTCACCCAAAACCTCACTGTCTCCATGCAGCTTCCTCTGTGTGACAGAGGCACAGAGAGCTAAACACAGATATTTAAACACAGAGGCACAGAGATTTAAACCAGAAGCACAGAGATTTAAACCAGGGAGATATCATTAATGAGAGCATTGCAGTCTAACACCTTTTCCATAAATACCATAAGATTATATTATTCCACACAATAAATATCATGACATTATAACACACACATACCGTACAATAAATATCATCACACTAAAGCACACACATACCGTATTGTAAATACAATAACACTATAACACATGGTGAAATACACAGCAGAAGAGTGAGTTATGTTCCCTGGGCAAATGTACTCTCAGACTAGACAGGCTGCTGGTCTTTGTCTGGGTGTTATGAGCTGTCATATAGAAACCAGAAAACCCCTTATTTTTTAAGAGACTCTCTCTATCTCTCTCTGTCTCTCAATTTCAATTTAATGCCAATCTAACTGTCATGACAAAAAGTACAATTGCATTGTCAATTGCAAATACATTTTAACAATAATACAGGCAGCAGTGTTAGCATAATGGTTAGGGATCTGGGCTTGTAACGCAAAGGTTGCAGGTTCGATCCCAAGTGGGGACACTGCTGTTGTACCCTTGAGCAAGGTACTAAACCTGAATTGCTTCAGTAAAATATATTCAGCTGTATAAATGGATTGTATGTAATGAAATGTGAAACTATAAGTCGCTCTGGATAAAAGCGTCTGCTAAATGCCTGTAATGTAATGTAATGTAATAATAAGAGACAATGTAAATAAATAATCGCAAGTTAGTTAGAAATGTGTGTGTGTGTGTGTGTGCAGGCATGACCGTGCACACGTGTGTGTACATGTGAGCAAGTGAGTGTGTGTGTTCCTTCACTCAGACCGTGGCAAGTATTGAGCACTCTGTTCTCTCCCCTGATCGTGTTTTTTATTTTTCATGGTCGGGGAGGTCTTTGAATAGTGAGCAAATCTGAGTGTATTTAGGGAAGAATGTTTTTCTCATTTCTTTATATTTAACACATTTGATTGCAAAGTGCAGCTCTGCCTCCACCTTTCCTCAATATGTAGACTCTCTCTCTCTCTCTGTGTGTCTCTGTCTCTCTCTCTGTCTGTCTCTCCAGCTCAGACAGGTTAATCTGCACCCCCACTCGCCGCCCCTCTCCTGACCCTTGAGGGTTAAGTTTATATTTGACCATTTTCTCCCTTTTTCTGCTTTTTCTCTGTTCTCTTGTCTGTTTGTTGCTAAGCAACACACCTCTGTAAACCCGTAGCTGTAGTTGAGACGTCAGGGTCACACATCAGACAGCAGAGCAGAGCGACGCTGCTTCTCCTCTCAGTTTGATGAGTGACGGCTCATTTGTGCTGCTGCTGCTGACCCCCCACCTGGGCTGTGTCATTCATTTGTTCTGACCCGTCCATTTCTGTTTGGGGGGGTCACAAAGATAAGATTCGACCCCACAGCCAGAGGAATCTCTCTGAACCTCAGTCACCGTATCACACAATCCTGAGCGCTCAGCCTGTCCCCGACTTCAAAAACACCACCCCCCAGGAAAGACAACTCCCAGCCCATGGAGACATCTCCCGTTTGAGAGCCAATCACAGCCAGGTTTACTAGAGGTCAAAGGTCGCAGCCATTCCCACAGTCCTACCTGATCCTCGGGGGCTGCTTCTCCTCACTGCCACGCCAGGATGCACCCCATGACCTCTGACCTCTGAGGACACGCCCCTCTTGCTCTGCAGTGCATCAGCACATCTCAGCCTGCACGGGCACACACACACACACACACACACACACGTGCACACACACACACACACACACACTGCAGTCCATCAGCACATCTCAGCCTGTACACACACACACAAATACTCACATATGAACCCAAACACACACACACATACACTCACACACATAAACACACACACACACACACATACACACATGCACACACACAGACACACACACACACACACACATATCCATAACGTCACACTCACACACACATCTGTCATGTCACACACACACATCCATCACGTCTCACACACATCCATCACACACACACATCTATATCACGTCTCACACACACACACACACACACACACATTCAACATATCTCACACACACATACACACATCCATCAAAGGTCACACAACTGTCACGTCACACACACACACATATCCTCCCCAGCCATCAATGACGAGAGCTCTTTGGGCTGTTTGTCTTCTGTCCTCATATCACAGAGTGACGCATCATCTATCTGAACAGCAAGACCCTCACCTGTCAATCTGCAGTGTCAGAGCTCAGGGGATTGAACAGCTCTATAACAACTTTGATTTCAGAACCATTTCTCATTGGTTCTGAAGCAGGTGAATTCCTTTTATCTGTTTTTTTTCTTCACTTTTTCTGCTCTTTACTGTGACAATTTAATCTGAGAAACTATTTTTCTTTCTTTGAGGTTATCTATTTTCATCTGTTCTCTAGTCTATTGTGATGGTTTATGATTGGTATGTTATGTTACTAAATATGTTATGTATTTTGTTTCATTGACTTTTATTGTGTGAAACTGTGTGGCTCTATATATGAGCTGCACACAGGGACTGTAAAGATGTATGGATTAATTGATTGATTGATTAGCAGACGTGTCTGTTTAACTTCTTGCTCCACCCTACCAGGGATATGTAGGGAGAAAGGGGTAGAGGGAAAGAGGGAGGGAGGGTGGAGGAAAAGAGAGAGGAAGAGGGAGAGAGAGAGAGAAAGAGAGAGAGAAAGGGGATGGATGGAGAGAGGAAGAGGGAGAGAGAGGGAGGGAGGGAGTGGGTGGCTGTCATATTTGATTGACTCCTCTCCCTCCCACAGCCCTGATCTGAATACACTTCTCAGTGACAGCAAAGTGTGTGAGCCCAATTCCTTCCCGGAGGACTAAGGGGGGCTGTTACTGTTTACGCCTGTCCCAATATCATCTTCAGAGAGCAGAGAGAGAGCTGCCCGTGTGCTTTGAAATGTGCATCCAATCAGGATCAAACAGCCGCTGGGGAGACTTAACAGGAGACACCAGGATCCAGGAGCAGCGGCTGTCTTTGTAAAGGCCGGCCGCGCATCCATCTCTCCACTGCTAATGAGCTCAAAGCCCCCCGTCAAACGAAGAAGAGAGACGTCAAAACCGAGGTCACAGAGCCATGCGTCACCATTAATCTCAATGTCCTTCTCTCCCTCAATTTCTATTTAAATGCTTTATTGGCACAACATATTTTAAACATACAAAGTGCCAAAGCATAATTTTGTACAACAGCTAAAAGAAAACAATGATAACTAGATTAGAAAGTCTGGAAAATAAACTTTATTTGCCTCTAAAAAGGCTTGCCTCTGAGCATATTTTCAAAGCTTAAAAATGGCAGTATGGAGAGTTTTATGTTTTTTCATCAGCTTGGACGCAGAGCTGAAGGGACAGATGGAGGGACAGATAGAGAGAGGATGCAGTTGGGTGCCCTAGTGGTTATACTTGTGTATAGAGATATTGAGTTTTTGGTTTGCTTTGGTAATAAGATAGCCATGTAGTAGTAAGTCTTTAATAACATCATCACTTGGATGGAGGGATGAAGGAATGAATGCACAGATAGAGAGAGGAAGGACTGAGGTCGCTTTTTGGCTATACATGTACACTACCGGTCAAAGGTTTTACAACACCCCATTTTCCAGTTTTTACTGAAATTTAAGCAGTTCAAGTCCAGTGAATAACCTGAAATGGTACAAAGGTAAGCAGTAAACTGCCAGAGGTTAAAGTTTAAGTTACCAAAAACTGAAAAATAATGTACATTTTTTGGCAGTGAGTAGTTTCCTACACCATCAAAAGGCACTTGGAAACTGGAAGAAACTCTGACAGGAAGAGGTCTGGCAGACCCAAAGCCACAACAAAATTAGAAGACAAGTTTCAGTTTCAGAGTCAACAGCTTGTGTGATAGGTGGCTCACAGGACAACAGCTTCAAGCACAGCTTAACACTGGTTGAAGTAAGGAAGAGAAGACTTCGTGCTGCAGGTTTGACAGGTCGAGTGGTAGTAAGAAAGGCATTACTAAGATGGCAAAATAAGAAAAAGATTCTTGCCTGGGCCATGAAGCACCACCACATTTTGAAAGGTTTTTGTAGGCCGTCGAGTAGGTGAAAGGATGGTTCCTCAGTGGAGGAGGAAGTGTGATGGTCTGGGGCTCTTTTGCTGGATCCAGAGTCGGCAACTTGTGACTGTTAACCCATGTTAACCCATTACTTGTTCCCTGAAAAGGGCCTTTTTTTTATAATTCAGAAATTGACATTATTTTTCAGTTTTTGGTAACCTAAACTTTTTTTCATTTTTTTTACCTCTGGCAGTGTACCACTTACCTTTGTACCATTTCAGGTTATTCACAGGTTATGAACTGCTTAAATTTCAGTAAAAACTGGAAAATGGGGGTGTTAAACTTTTGACCGTTTAGTGTATATAGATTTACAGTATATGGCTTGGTAATGTATTGGACTACAAGTTTTACAATACATATTGCCAAAGCTTCTATAGCTGTCATAACAATGATATTGACCGTTAAAAGAAAATAACAATAACAGTGTGCATCTCAGTTCATGGCCGAATGGATTATCCAACTTGGAAATACTGTCATTGTTAGGCTAAAAAAAGACAGTCAGCGAAGATTGGCCCTTTGCAATGATAGTTATGCAAGTCAGCTCACATTACTGTATCAACATTATTTTTTTATATCTGTGTGTAACACATCTTAGGGTTTAGTAATGAGTTTCCACATAGCTGGTCGGAAACAATGTTAGCATTTTAGCAATAGCTGAAAAAACTAAAACACAGCAATAACTTCCATCACCACCATCACCATCATCATGACCATCATCACCATTATTCACAAGCATTATGGTGTGAAACACAGCGTGTGTAAATCCACTCTGAGATGGGAGTGCTCTCCCTGTTGCTCTTCACACCTAAGCTAAGCGCTCAGTACAAGTGCACCCCAAACCACTGTTGCTAAGCTAAGCTAAGCACTCAGTACAAGTGCACCCCAAACCACTGTTGCTAAGCTAAGCTAAGCGCTCAGTACAAGTGCACCCCAAACCACTGTTGCTAAGCTAAGCTAAGCGCTCAGTACAAGTGCACCCCAAACCACTGTTGCTAAGCTAAGCTAAGTGCTCAGTACAAAAGCACCCTAAACCACTAGGCCCTGTGTTGACTCTCTAATTTCTCCTAATTGTGGTTAATTGTGCGTGACAAGGCAGAGACCCTGACATGATCCTGAAACCGACTCTTGGAATTAGAGACGACACATAAACCCCAGCCATTGGCCTTGTCAATGTTGTGGCTAACAAGAGAACAAATTCACCACAGGGAATATGATCTCTTAGATTGGAGGAGTGTCTGGCATTCTGCCCTGGTAGAATCAGAGCAATCTGTAACATCCCACCCATCACCAAGCATGCTATCCATAGTATCCATAGTACCTCTGAGTACCTCATAGTATCCCTGAGTATAATTTGTCTTCTGTTTTTTTATGGGAGACATTCTTTTAAAATATATGTAACTCTGTACAAGAGAATAAATCTGTAAGGGCATAACTTTCTGTAAGTGTGTAACTCTTAAGTGCATAGTTCAACTGTAAGTGTGCAACTCAGTGCGTTGTTCTCTGGGTGTAACTCTGGGGAGGCACTGTGTAGCTGCGTGGAGGTGTGCTCAGCAGGCCTGCCCTCTGTGTGATTCTAGGGTGCTTTCTTTCTTTCGAATGCTATTTTTACTCTCCACACGTGTGCATCACAAAAGGAAGTAGAGAAACTGTAAGTGAGGAGGCAGAGCGGCGTTCAAAGTGGGGTTTAAAACAGGGAGGCAGGGCCCTCACAGCCGGCCAGCAGCAGCCCCTCGACACATGGCCCTTTGAAGATGAAGCGATGGCAGCCGCGTGGCTCACAGCTGAGAGAGGATCTGCTCACCAGGCCGCCACTGTTGCTCTTACCCGCACGGGTAGCCGAAAGCCACAGAGATGCCATCAAGCTGGAGTATGTTAGAGGTGCGCTAGAGGGGTGTTCAATGTGCACTAGATGGACACTAGAGGGGTATTAGAGGTGCACTAGAGGGGCGCTATAGGTGTGCTAGAGGGGCGGTAGAGGGGTGTTAGAGGTGCGTTAGACGATTTTGGGGAAAATAGCTTGGGTCAAGGCGTCACCAGCTGTATCCTGTCTTCAACCTTTCCCAATAACTATTTTCATCTCTTACTAAACGCTTCATCCTGCAGAATGGCCTTGGTTGCGGGACTGTTTTCCTTTAATGGGTCTAAATTTGGGAACAGGATGGAATTATACTATAAGGACTGAAATGTAATGTAGGCACAGAGCTGAGGACAGGGAAGCAGCCAATCAGTTCTCAGCTTTACATAGGCATGGAGCCAATCAGCTCTCCACCCTACTGAGACACACAGCCAATCAGCTCTTGGCCCTATAGGAGCATGCAGCAAATCAGCTCTCAGCCTGACAAAGGCACATATCTAACCAATGTCAGTCCAACTGAGACACACAGCTAACCAGTTCTCAGCCCTATAGAGGCACATAATCAATCAGTTCTCAACCCTACTGAGACACACAGCCAATCAGCTCTCAGCCATATAGAGGCATCAGAGTGGCTGACCGAGCAGGCTCAGAGTCATACACAGCAGGGATGAAGTGGGAGCGTCCTTTAACCTCCCTGTGTGTGTGAGTAAAGTGTGTGTAGGATGTGTGTGTGTGTGTGTGTGTGTGTGTAAAGTGTGTGTAGGATGTGACTGTGTGTGTGTGTGTGTGAGAGTAAAGTGTGTGTGTGTAAAGTGTGTGTAGGATGTGAGTGTGTGTGTGTGTGTGTGAAAGTAAAGTGTGTGTAGGATGTGTGTGTGTGTGTGTGTAATATGTGTATAGGATGTGAGTGTGCGTGTGTGTGAGTAAAGTGTGTGTTTGATGTGTTAGAGAGCGCTCAGTATCGTTTCGCCGAGATTGCTGGACAGCAGCGGGGGGTTACAGAGTGATTGTGGGAGCCGTGCTGGCCTATAATCCAGCTGTTTAACAGGTCGTGGAGAAAAGGGAGATGGACAGGCAAACACAGAGCTGACTGCTGGCGGGAAACAGCGGGTGCTGTGATCAGAGTAAACTCCCCCAGCTGTGCAGGGCACACACTCCCCTCCCCCCCTCCCCTCCCCACCCCACCCCACCCCATCCTCCTCTCCCTCCCTCCCTTTTCATTTAGAAATGACTGCACTCACCAACAGCTAGAAACAATAAATAAACTGGACATTGAACTCATTCACTACCCTGTGTGTGTGTGTGTGTGTGTGTATATGTAAGTGTGTGTATGAATAGTGTGTTTGTGTGTGATGGTTGGTCTCTCTTGTCTCGGCACTGCCATGTGTGCAGTGCATGCTGGGTACAAATCATGTTCTGCATATGCCCCATGTCCCGTCCCGCCCCGACTCCTGTCCCATTTCCAGGTGGGATGGGGTGATAACTCACCGCTCTGCTCCTGCAGTGTCTGAACAGCACATAGGTGCTTATATAAGACCTCCCTACTCCTCTTACCTCTGTGACTTGGCCCCTGCACACAGCTGGACAGAGCTGAGATACTGACTGACTTCTGTCACTTTCAGAGCTCAGTGAAAAACCCAAGACTGTGGCTATGAGCAGGTCCACGGGGTGCTCGCTGTTGATGGCTTTACCATGAAATGTCTTCTCTTCTCACCGTCAGCCCAAACCAGACACACATTCCACAGCTTCTCCTTCTTCATAGCGGGATACTGCAGAGTTCACATAACAATCCCAGTCAGGTCATCCCAACCGCTCACATGCTGCAATTCAGACACACTGTCTCAGATACACTGTAACTCAGACACCCTGACTCAGACACGCACTGTGATTCAGACACACTGACTCAGAAACACTGTAACTCAGACAAACTGACTGAGACACACTGAGACACACAATCATACACACCCTGACTCAGAAACAGACTGTGATTCAGACACACTGACTCAGACACGCTGTAACTCAGATACCCTGACTCAGACACACATCGTGATTCAGACACACTGACTCAAGACACCCTGACTCAGACACATGCTGTGACTCAAACATGCTGTCACACAAACTGACTCTGTACACACTAGCACAGACATACTGACTTGGACACAGTGTGACTCACACACACACTAACTGAAAACAAGCTGATACTCAGATACTCAGAATTGAGCTGAGATCATCCATCCCATCCATCCATCCATTTTCTACCGCTTCTCCGGTCGGGTCGCGGGGCAGCGTCCTAAGCAGGGAGACCCAGACTTCCCTCTCCCGGCCACTTCGTCCAGCTCTTCCGGGGAATCCCAAGGCGTTCCCAGGCCAGCCGAGAGACATAGTCTCTCCAGCGTGTCCTGGGTCTTCCCGGGCCTCCTCCCGGTGGGACGTGCCCGAACACCTCACCCGGGAGGCGTCCAGGAGGCATCCTAACCAGATGCCCGAGCCAACTCATCTGGCTCCTCTCGAACGCGGAGGAGCAGCGGCTCTACTCTGAGCCCCTCCCGGATGACCGAGCTCCTCACCCTATCTCTAAGGGAGAGCCCAGACACCCTGCGGAGGAAACTCATTTCAGCCGCTTGTATTCGCGATCTCGTTCTTTCGGTCACTACCCACAACTCGTGACCATAGGTGAGGGTAGGAACATAGATCGACCGGTAAATCGAGAGCTTTGCCTTTAGGCTCAGCTCCCTCTTTACCACGACAGACCGATGCAGCGTCTGCATCACTGCCGACGCCGCACCAATCCGCCTGTCGATCTCCAGCTCCATCCTTCCTCACTCGTGAACAAGACCCCGAGGTATTTAAACTCCTCCACTTGGGGCAGGATCTCCTCCCGACCCGGAGAGTGCACTCCACCTTTTTCGGCTGAGAACCATGGTCTCGGATTTGGAGGTGCTGATTCTCATACCAGCCGCTTCACACTCGGCTGCGAACCGCTCCAGTGAGAGCTGGAGGTCACGGCCCGATGAAGCCAACAGGACCACATCATCTGCAAAGAGCAGTGACCCAATCCTCAGGCCACCGAACCGGACCCCCTCAACGCCCCAGCTGCGCCTAGATATTCTGTCCATAAAGGTTATGAACAGAACCGGTGACAAAGGGCAGCCCTGGCGGAGTCCAACCCTCACCGGGAACAAGTCCGACTTACTGCCAGCCATGCGAACCAAGCTCTGGCACCGGTCGTACAGGGACCGAATGGCCCGTATCAAGGGGTCCGGTACCCCATACTCCCGGAGCACCCCCCACAAGACTCCCCGAGGGACACGGTCGAAAGCCTTCTCCAAGTCCACAAAACATGTGTAGACTGGTTGGGCAAACTCCCATGCACCCTCCAGGACCCCGCGGAGGGTGTAGAGCTGGTCCACAGTTCCGCGACCAGGACGAAAACCACATTGCTCCTCCTGAATCCGAGGTTCAACCATCCGACGGACCCTCCTCTCCAGAACCCCTGAATAGACCTTACCAGGAGGCTGAGGAGTGTGATCCCCCTGTAGTTGGAACACACCCTCTGGTCCCCTTTCTTGAAGAGGGGACCACCACCCGGTCTGCCAGTCCAGAGGCACTGCCCCGATGTCCACACGATGCTGCAGAGTCGTGTCAACCAAGACAGCCCCACAACATCCAGAGCCTTGAGGGACTCCGGGCGGATCTCATCCACCCCGAGGCCCTGCCACCACGGAGCTTTTTAACCACCGTGGCGACCTCAGCCCCAGAGATAGGAGAGCCCACCCCGAGTCCCCAGACCCTGCTTCCTCATTGGAAGGCGTGTCGGTGGGATTGAGGAGGTCTTCGAAGTATTCCCTCCACCGACCCACAACGTCCCGAGTCGAGGTCAGCAGCGCCCCATCCCCACTGTACACAGTGTTGACAGTGCACTGCTTCCCCTTCCTGAGACGCCGGATGGTGGTCCAGAACCTCCTCGGCCGTTCGGAAGTCGTTCTCCATGGCCTCACCGAGCTCCCTCCCATGCCCGAGTTTTTGCCTCAGCGACCGCCGAAGCCGTGCTCCGCTTGGCTCGCCGATACCTATCTGCTGCCTCCGGAGTCCCACAGGCCAAAAAGGTCAGATAGGACTCCTTCTTCAGCTTGACGGCATCCTTCACTGCTGGTGTCCACCAGCGGGTTCGGGATTACCGCCGCGACAGGCACCGACGACCTTGCGGCCACAGCTCCGGTCAGCCGCCTCGACAATAGAGGCACGGAACATGGCCCACTCGGACTCAATGTCCCCCGCCTCCCCGGGACATGGTTGAAACTCTCCCGGAGGTGGGAGTTGAAGCTCCTTCTGACAGGAGACTCTGCCAGACGTTCCCAGCAGACCCTCTCACACGTTTGGGCCTGCCAGGCCTGACCGGCATCCTCCCCACCATCGGAGCCAACTCACCACCAGGTGGTGATCAGTTGACAGCTCCGCCCCTCTCTTCACCCGAGTGTCCAAGACATGCGGCCGCAAGTCCGATGACACGACCACAAAGTCGATCATTGAACTGCGGCCCAGGGTGTCCTGGTGCCAGGTGCATATATGGACACGCTTATGCTTGAACATGGTGTTCGTTATGGACAATCTGTGACAAGCACAGAAGTCCAACAACAAAGCACCATTCTGGTTCAGATCGGGGGGGCCGTTCCTCCCAATCACGCCCCTCCAGGTCTCACTATCATTGCCCACGTGAGCATTGAAGTCTCCCAGCAAAACGAGGGAGTCCCCGGAAGGAGTGTTCTCAAACACCCCCTCCAAGGACTCCAAAAAGGGTGGGTATTCTGAGCTGCTGTTTGGAGCATAAGCACAAACAACAGTCAGGACCCGTCCCCCCACCCGAAGGCGGAGGGAGGCTACCCTCTCGTCTACCGGGGTGAACCCCAACATACAGGCACCGAGCCGGGGGCAATAAGTATTCCCACCCCTGCTCGGCGCCCCACCAGGGGCAACTCCAGAGTGGAAGAGAGTCCAACCCCTCTCAAGGAGACTGGTTCCGGGAGCCCATGCCGTGCGTCGAGGCGAGGCCGACTATATCTAGCCGGAACCTCTCGACCTCCCGCACCAGCTCAGGCTCCTTCCCCGCCAGAGAGGTGACATTCCACGTCCCTAGAGCTAGCTTCTGCAGCCGAGGATCGGACCGCCAAGGCCCCTGCCTTCGGCCGCCGCCCATCTCACACTGCACCCGACCCCCTTGGCCCCTCCCATGGGTGGTGAGCCCATGGGAAGGGGGGTCCTACGTTGCCTCTTCGGGCTGTGCCCGGCCGAGCCCCATAGGTGTAGGCTCGGCCACCAGGCGCTCGCCCTCGAGCCCTACCCCCGGGCCTGGCTCCAGGGGGCCCGGTGACCTGCGTCCGGGCGAGGGAAACGTATTTCCATTCTTGTTTGTCATCATGGGGGGTCTTGTGAGCCACGCTTTGTCTGGTCCCTCACCCAGGACCTGTTTGCCTTGGGTGACCCTACCAGGGGCATGAAACCCCCGACAACTTAGCTCCTGGGATCATTGGGACACGCAAACCCCTCCACCACGGTAAGGTGGCGGCTCAAGGAGGAGGAGCTGAGATCACATACATACAAACAAAAAGGCACAGGCACACAGATGCACAAACACACACACAATCTGGCAGCAAACAAACAGACACATAAACAGGCGGGCAGACACACACACACACACGCGCGCATGGGGGGGTTGAGTGTCTTGGGGGGGTAGAACTGTTTCAGACACACAGGGTGTTTATTCGTGTGTGATCCTTCAATTAACTACAGTAAATTTGAGCTTTAAAGTGTACGGCTGCATCATTCATCATTAAAACTTCAAACCCTCTGTGAACGCAAGACACTGACAGCGTGGGGGTGGAGGGTGGTCGGCAGCTCAAACTTGAGCATTCTTCCATGACTCACTTCATTGCCTATCAAACTGCAATTTCATCTCTCGTCTAACCATCGTTTAAAGTGGCTTTCCTGCACTCTGAGTTGAGTGGGATAACGGGAACATTTCGGATGGAGTTTGATGCTTTAATGAGCATTAAAATAGGCCTTAATATTTAAATTCACTAAATGCACATTTCATGCTCTTTCTCAGTCACCTCACGCATTCTCTGATCAGAGGTAACAAGAGTGTTCTGTCATGCAGCAAGAAATGGTTTCATAACTGAATGCTTTTTTGAATCGAGCACAAATTCCTTTAAAAGCTTAATTCCT
Organism: Aldrovandia affinis; assembly: GCA_029706075.1. NCBI lineage: Eukaryota > Metazoa > Chordata > Actinopteri > Notacanthiformes > Halosauridae > Aldrovandia > Aldrovandia affinis. The sequence continues at coordinate 1,593,830 of JAINUG010000097.1, read as the reverse complement.
GTGGTTAAACGCTGCTCACTACTTTCTTCATGACACAACAGATTATTTACAGTAACAAAGTTCATTACTGCCAATGCAAAACAGCTCATTACTTTGAAGACATGAAAACTGCACACTGATATAAAGAGTAATAACACAGGTGTAAAGTAACGGTGTGAGTAGCACAGGTGTATGGTAACAATATGCTTTCAGTTGGTATTCTTTAAGTCAGTACTGCTTTTCATGCATTTAAACAAGACAACAAAAGACCATGTCAATAACATTAACGCTGTAAATCCAACACAGCACACCTGACTGAGATAAGCAGCTGTTAGCAGTGTGCAGAAACAGCTTATATAGAGCTACAGAGGTATTGGGGTACAGGACATGATGTACACTTGTGAACATTACGGCAGAACACAATGTCACGCACACACTCACCCAAGCACTGTGGCTGGTACTTTTACCAAAATAAAAAAAGGCTAGCCATCAAGCTAACATGCTAAGCGCATAATGTTTCTTTAGTATAGACATCCAGAACTTTATTTATTTGGTTATTTATACACAGAAATCTATGAATTTTGAAATACCATTATTTCCAAATAATAGTGTACTTCCAAAAGACACAGGGAAAAAAATTATTTCATTCTCATAATGTCATCTTGATTGTGCACATATTGTGTCACACCTTACAATACATTGGCTACACGATAGAATGGCTTGCATGTACGTGCATGTGGATGTGATTGTGGAATTTTCCACATTTGTCACCGTGGGTACAAAAGGGCACTATTAAAGTGCATGAATAATGGCTTGTCAAAAATACCACGAATGCCACAAGACAGCAGACAAGAGGCCAACAGGAGACGGAGGGTAGGAATGTCCACAGAATGTCAAGCCTATATCCTATTGAGGCATCCACTGCCACAGAGACCTAAAAAATGATCGTTGCTCAATTTTAAAGTTATAAATTATTGATCCGCACGACAAGACGCGGTCTCCCTACAGTGGTTGTTCCGCTTCATCTCCTCGCATTAGTCAAGCCTCCGCTTTTCTACCGAACCAAAGGTACAAAACGATTTTATTAACAAACGACGAATAAACAAGGTTTCGTATGAACTGACGCATTCCATCGTGTGTGCAAATTGTAATCGTAACCACGGAACCAGGTCATAATCCCACTAAAAACGATTCTTACATTGAGGTTTTACAACATTTAATTGGTTTATATGGCCGTAATTTTACGCAACTAAATAATTAACGTTCTAGTAAAACGCGAATGAATCTCTCAGTATTAACTTAATAGCTGCTACATTGACAAAATATTTGCTGCTGAGTGGTCGTATAATTTCTAAATGTATAATTGTATAAATGTATAATTCCACTTGTTTGATTACTTGAAGTGTCCATAAAACGGACAGGGTATTTGACGCTGACAGCATCTTTATGTATGAAACTTGACGCAGTGCAAGGTGACGTAATATTATCGCGACCAAGAGTGCCACGTCACCTTTAAGAGACTTACATGTGTTTTGTGTTGTTGATGTGAAGTGAAAGCTAACTGACGCTTCCAGGTCCATAGAATATTTTTTTAATACATTTAAGACAATAATACCTTACGTAAGTACACAATGTTGACGGCGGAGGGATTGTCTTGCTTCTCACGGCAGATGTGGGATAAAGTGCTGTCAAAGGTAAAGAAAGCGGTCGTTTTTATGGATGACAGATGCACAGAGTGTCTGCACTGGAACGGCGGAGCGACCAGTTTGCTTGAAGCAGGAGCCCGCAATTTAAAGCAGTTCTCTAGCTTCGAAGCCGGCGGTGAAAACGAGCCGAAAGCGGTGTTTGTCGTCAGCACCTTGTTGAAAGGCAGAACGGCGGACATCATTAAAGACATAATCAGACTCAGTCGCTTTCAGTACTGCACGGTTTTCACCGCTGTCCCTCACTCCGTCCACCTCCTGGCTAACAACGTCAGCGGCGAGCTGGAAGGGAACCCTGTCTTCGAGCAGTTCGAGGAGAAGCTGTGCGAGTGGATGGGGGACATGAACTTCACCGCTGAGGTGATGCACGTGCCGGTGCTTCTTGCGCCCGTGGCGCCGCAGCTGCTCCTCGCGCCTGCCTTCGGCGACCTCTTCCCGCTGCTGACCGAGGACCTCGAGAGCATCAACAGGAAACGGCCCGAGAAGAAGAAAGTGGGAAGCCTCGCGGACGTGGACATGCACTCCCTACCGCCCGAGCTGCAGTTACAGATCAAGACGCTGGTGTCCGGTCTCAGCGCCATGTTTGAGTTCGCCAGCACCAGAGAGGAGAGCTTCGCCCTGGGGCCAATGAGCCGCATCATCGCTGGGGAACTAGCCAATCACCCTCAGTCCAAAATCAGGAGGAAGACCGCCCCCAATAAGGCGTCTGTCGTTTTCATTGACAGGACGCTGGATTTAACAGGTGAATTTCTCAGTGAATGTGTGTCAAATGCAGTCGGCCCTCAGCCAGGGGAAACTCATTAGAGAAACCACAAACTTTTTGTACAGATACTTATCTGACTTTTTTAACGTATCCGATCCTGCAGGTGCTGTGGGTCACCATGGCGACAGTCTGGTGGAGAAGATCCTGTCTTTGCTGCCAGCGTTACCTGGGCACAGGAGTGATGTGCAAGTTGACATGCTGGAGCTCACAGACCTGCCACGCACACCTGAGACCCAGAGCACTCTGGCACCTGGCTGCCTGTCACAACCCCAGTAAGGGCATTTACACGGGCATTACATTACATTGCAGACATTTAGCAGGTGCTCTTACATTTCTTTAACGTACAATCCATTTATAAAACTGGATATTTACTGAAGCTCAAGGTTCCTTGTTATATATACATATATATACTTTTTCAAGGGTACAATGGCAGTGCCTTGTCGGCGGTTGAACCTGCAACCTCTAAGTTGCAAGCCCTGTTCCCTAACCGTTATGCCACCCAGTAAGGGGCACTTACTCTGGCACTCAGTGCTGGACTGGATGTTTGAAGTGGCCAGGTGGCAAGCAGTGTGTGTTCAGTGCAGAAACACTCTAAAATTCATTGCAGTGTTTTGTGTGATACCTTAAACACACCTAAACACACTGCAGAGCCCCCTACTCTGTGGTAAGTGCCACAGGATCTTTAATGGCCACAGTGAGTCAGGACCTCCGTTTAACATCTCATCTGAAAGACAGCTTCTCCTACAGCACAGTGCCCCCATCACTGCATTGGGGTTTATTTGGTCCAGAGAAAAGACCACCCACTAACCCTGTTTAGCTTCAGTAGTGTAATATGAGAAGGGTACAGGGTGGTATGGCTGCTTAGATTCAGCAGTTAATCACCCCTCTTATAGCTGATTGGCCCATCTAAGCACCCCTCCTACATCTGATTGGCCCATCTAAACACCCCTCCTATAGCTGATTGACCCATCTAAACACCCCTCCTACAGATAATTGGCCAACATGATCATTCCCTTGATAGGCCAACAAATTAGTTTGCTTTGTGCTGATTGGCTATTCAGTCCCTTGCCCTTGCTGCGCAACAGGAGGGACCGACAAACGCGCACAGCTCTCTGGGGACAGCTGGCCTTTATGATCTTTGTCTGGGATGCAATTCGCTTGCCTGGGGGGGTCATTAGTTAGTACGCTCATCCGAGTAGTTAAGACCAACTCCCCTTACAGGTCCTTGAAACCCCCAAACGCACACAGACTCACTGAGAGTCTAAGTGCTTCCCTCCACAGACGGCTAATGCTTATGATCCCAGACTAAAGGAGCGTAAGTGGACAGGAATAAACATTCACGTCCCCCCGCCCTTCCCAGGGGAGCGCTGTGAGGATCCAGCACTACTGTCGTCTTTAACCTCATTCTGTTATCAGTAGAGCTCTTATCTGTACTGATCCAGACACTGTGGTTATTGTGACACTGTCAGCCTTGTGCTCTGGCAACAAGCTCTGCCCTAGACCCTGCCCTCTGTGATGTCACAGTACGTACCCTCTGTGTGATGTCACAGTACCTGCCCTCTGTGTGATGTCACAGTAGTGTCGAAAGTGTGGGAAGTCAGTAGGGTGCCAGGCTAGTTGTCAGTGCTGTGCTCAGTTTGTCAGTGCTGTTTTCATTGTACATATCAGCATATCAGTATCTCAGTTCTACATTACATTACATTACATTTTAGGCATTTTAGCAGACACTTTTATCCAGAGCGACTTACACAGTTTACATTTCTTTACATACAATCCATTTGTACAGCTGGATATTTTACTGAAGCAATTCAGGTTAAGTACCTTGCTCAAGGGTACAATGGCAGTGCCCCCACCTGGGAATTGAACCAGCGACTTCTGAGTTACAAGTCCAGTTCCCTAACCATTACACTACACTGCCCCTGATCTCTGAGTGCTGAGTTCTGTACTCAGTATGTCTGAAATGTGGGTTTTGTGAATGCAGAGCTCTGGACACAGCTAAAATGTTTGTGTTCAGATGTCAGATGTGATTCTGCCAGGGGACCATTGATGCTTGAGCAGAGACCTTCAATCCATCAATTGATCAGTCAATTAGTCTTTGATTTTGTACTGCATCACTGACAGCCAGCCTACCACAGAGGGTCCACCCCTGCCCTGGTCCAGGGGCAATACTTCAGGACCGAGGGGTGAGGCCACACCCCCTCCCTCCAGCAGCTTTGGCTGGCAGGCTGATCATGTGATTAGCGGTGTGGTGCTGTGTCTTGATAATAGTGTCTGCTAAATGCTTAAAATGTCAAATGTAAAAATGTAGAGCCGTGTGGCCCCTCGGTAGAGCAGTAGAGCTGTGTGACTCTCCGGTAGGGCAGTGTTCAGCCGTGGCCCTGCATTTTTGTGCTGTTTCTCTGTGTTTCATTCAGGTTGAGTCAGCGTGTGAGTCAGGGTATGAAACCCCCCCTCCCCCGCCAGACTGGCTGTTATTTAATGAGAACAGGTCACACTATCACACCTCCACTGAAGTGCTGTGTGTGTGTGTGTGTGTGTGTGTGTGTGTGTGTGTGTGTGTGTGTGTGTGTGTGTGTGTGTGTGTGTGTGTGTGTGTGTGTGTGTGTGTGTGTGTGTGTGTGTGTGTGTGTGTGTGTGTGTGTGTGTGTGTGTGTGTGTGTGTGTGTGTGAGAGTGGAGAGAGAGAGTGTGTGTGTGTGTGTGTGTAAAAGGGGTTTCTGTCTCACAGTAGGTAAACAGACTGAGTGAGTCTGCCCCCCCACGACCAAATGGCCAGGGGAGAACACAGGGGGAGAGCAAATTACAACCAGATTCTACCAGCCTGAAGCCTCACACACATACACATACATACTGTCATATACTCTCTCTCTCTCTCTCCTTCTCCCTCCCTCTCTCAAACACACAAACATACTGTCATATACTCTCTCACACACACACACACACACACACACACTATATACACATTCATGAACGTGCACACACACACAAACATACTGTCATATACTCTCACACACACACACACACACACACTATATATATATATATATATATATATATATATATACACACATGCATGCACGTACATACGGTCATGTAAACTCCCTCTCACACACACACACACACACACACACACACAACAAACACACAAACACACGGTTGAGTCACAGAAGAGGTATTTTAAACAGGCTACCAATGTGTGTTGTTCATGTGTTTAACACCGACCGTAATCATGAGCTCTCTTTAGTTTGGCAATAAAATGGTTAATTCCCCTCCCCCTGTGGCCGTCTGTGTACCAGCTCTCTCTTAAACACAACAGTATGTCACACACACACATACACACACACACACACACACCCTTTTGCCTGTCTGTGTACCAGCTCTCTCTCTTAAACACAACAGTTTGTCTCACACCACTTTTTTAATCTTAAAAGGTTTTGTGTTGAAATATCAGAAAAAAGAGAATACTAGTCATTCTTGTAGTTGCCCCAAACCCTTGCTATGAAACAGAAATGAGGGTGAAATGGTAGGGTGTTTGTGTGTGTGTATGTGGATTTGTGTGTGCGTGCGTGCATGCGCGTGTGTGTGTGGGGGGGGACAGTTGTAGTTCTTTGTTGCAGTGGAGTTGTTGCAGCTTGCTGGGTCCTGTTCGTCTGGTTTTGTGGGAAACAGCAGATTTGGGATCTGTACTCCATCCAGTGAAGGGAGAGATTACAGCTGATATTAAACACATGGCAATGGTTAGAGGGGGAGGGCTTTCCTTTTTACCAGAAAAGAGAAGAAAAACACAACGGCTCCACTTCTAGGCTCTGTCTCATCTCTCCTTCCTGCAGGAGAGAGGGGAGTGTGCCCTCACAGTGTTGCATGTGTGGAAATGTCTCTTTACCCCCCAGCTCATCTGTACGCCCCTGCTCAACGTTACGTTCATGCTCATCTTTAGGCTCGGGATGTGCTCACACTGAGAGCTGAAATATACTGTCCATGGAGCAGAAACGGGGCTCCCTGTGTATGGTGACAAAAATGTAACAATCTGCACGTTGAAAAATTACAGGCCCTTATTTTAATGTCAAACTACATTTCTGTTCATTTAAAGTGTTGTGGTTGTACAGAGATTCAGTACCTTCTGCCAACATACACACCCACACAGACACACACACACACTCATAAACTCACACAGACACACACACGCACACTCTTTCTCTCTCTCTGTGTCTTCCAGACAGGGTTAGTTGTGTAGTTGGAGGAGGTTCAGAGACACGTTGGATGAAATCACATGACCTTTGCACTCAGAGTGTGTGTGAGTGGTGTGTGTGCGCCATGTCAGGTTTGTAATATTGGGAAATTCCCCTCAAAGCGCCCCAGAACGCCCCATGAATCAGTGGAATGCCAGAACACATGGCTGTTCTCCGAGCTAGCGGATTTCGAAATGTCCTGCTTGGCGTGTCGTGTGAAATGATTATTTTTCATGGCTCTTGAGTTTGGCCATGGTGTGGTGTGAGGCTGCTCTATTCTTTGACCTCTGACCCCAGGGACACGGCGGCCCAGGGTCTGTGGCAGGCCATGCTGAACTGCAAGCACAAGGAGGCTGTCATGGAGGTGCGGAGACACCTGGTGGAGGCGGCCAGCAAGGAGAACCTGCCAATCAAAATGAGCCTGGGTAAGCTTCGCCCACTCTCTCGGCTCACCACCCCCCCACCTCCCACAACTGCAACCGTCACTCATAAAAACCCATACAGGTAACATCACCTGGCTGACTCACTCATAAAAACCCATACAGGTAACATCACCTGGCTGACTGACTCATAAAAACCCATACAGGTAACATCACCTGGCTGACTGACTCATAAAAACCCATACAGGTAACATCACCTGGCTGACTCACTCATAAAAACCCATACAGGTAGCATCACCTGGCTGACTCACTCATAAAAACCCATACAGGTAACATCACCTGGCTGACTCACTCATAAAAACCCATACAGGTAACATCACCTGGCTGACTCACTCATAAAAACCTATACAGGTAGCATCACCTGGCTGACTCATTCATAAAAACCCATACAGGTAGCATCACCTGGCTGACTCACTCATAAAAACCCATACAGGTAACATCACCTGGCTGACTCACTCATAAAAACCCATACAGGTAACGTCACCTGCCCGACGCATACATTACACAGTGAGGACCAGTGTAACTCTGGCGCTTGGACAAACGCAGGGTCTGCAGGTTTTAGTTACTCAGCACTTCATTGGACAATTAAAGCAGCTGATTACACAGTTGAGTCACCTGGTTTCCTGGGTCTGAACTGGGTGCTTCTACTGACCCAGTGGCACTGACCCAGTGGTACTGACCCAGTGGTACTGACCCAGCAGCATGTGACCCAGTGATGCTGCCCCTGTGGGTATAGCTCTCTATATGGCTGCTGGTGCCCCCCATTCTCCTGCTCCACTCTGCGCTTCAAATGCAACCACTGAAAGAGACACAGCTCCCCCTACAGGACGTTCCTGCCTCTGCGCCATGTTTGCCCATGTGGCTGCAGAGGAAATGGAAAACATACGCTGTTCCAACTGCCACACACACACGCACACACACACTTTATACATACGGTGCTTGAACTGTATACACACGTACACTATTCACATACACACACATTAATTGTATATACTCACACACACACTAACTCTACACATGCACACTATACACACACTACACACTCACAATGTATGCAGACATTGACTAACTACACTCTCTCTGTAGCGCACACACACAGACCCTCACATCTGTGTCAGAGAGCAGCTTTTCTCCCTCTCTTTTCCCCCTTCCTCCCTCTGTTTTTCTTGCTCTTTCATCTCCCCATTTTACTCAGTTTCACACTGAGAGAAAAGGAATAAAGAAAGGAGGCATTTTCTGATTTTCCCCCCATTTTACTTTATAAATGTTTCGACTTATAATTGCCCTAATATTTACACCGGCATGTAAATGGCTGTTAGCATTATTGCTGTCATTCTTGTGCGATACATTTGAAACCCTGCAGTACTGTATGCTGGGAAGGCCTGCCAGCAAAGTACAATATGAAAATGAGAGAGGGAGACAGAGAAAGAGAGAGCAGTGAGAAGAGAGAGAGGCGTTTTCTCGTCGTTTCATGTGGAGCGTTGACCAGGTGGGTGCACACATGCACACACGTACATGCACGCATTCTCTCTCCCACACACACACATGCTCTCGCACATAACGACACTCACACACACACAATGTCTAACACAAACGCACATACACACACAAATACACACAAGGGAAAATTACACACATGCCTGTTTGTGTGTGGGGTAGTTCCTGTTGTTGGTATCGCTAAGGTTGTTCTAATAAGAGTCCAGAGGTCCAGGTATGAAGGCCAACATGTCTGACAGTGAGGACAGCTTGACTTCTGAAGCCTCCTTCATTGACAAAGGACAGGTCCTCACAATGCCCTCTTTTTTTTTTCATTGAAAAAAAAAAAAAAAAATCAGATTTTTTTCCCAGTTTTCTCCCAATTTGGTAGCCAATTACACAATTAATTTCAATTTACCCTCCCCACATGAGTCGTCTCTACGAGGCAAGCTAATTCTCCAAGGGCAGCGAACTCCGCTTCCTTTGAGACGGAATTCGCCCACCCACGTTCTGGAGACTCCTTACGTGCTTCCCGGCGGATCCGAACCAGCTCACCCTCCCCCTCCCCCCTGGGGCAGACAGCCAGATGCCGCCCCCGATCGGGGCCGACGACCAGGGCCGGTCTGGTAGAGACGGGTTTCGAACCGCATCCCTGACAGGCAGCGCACACCGTATCGAACCAGCTAAAATACGGTGCGTTAGACCGCTGCGCCCACAAAGTCCTATTTTAACAGACAGGTCCTCACACAGGCCTATTTTAATACCAACAGCTATTCCAGTATTTATACAGCAGCCGAGATCCATCGCCATCACTCACTCAAACCTAGTAAACCCCAGGCTTCTGAGCACATTTGTGAAAGTTATTGTTTTATTTATTGTGCTTTTTCATAGTCTGGCCCAGAAACTGTAAATATAAGTTAAGATGAAAAATTGCTAAATATTAACTGACAGCCAGCAAAGTATTGCACTGATACAATGCAAGTGCACTTTTCTCTTGTGTTTTTTTTGCCTGTTATTGTTTTGATTTCTCACTCCCTGTCTCTCTGTCTCTCTCAGCCTTTCCCTCTAACCTTTCTTTTCCTGCCCCCACTCTCTCTCTCCCCTACAATTCAATTTAATTCAACTTTTTTTGGCATGACAACGGTACGGTTATGTTGCCAAAGCATGTGCTGTATATAGCTCTCCCTTCCTCCCTGTCTCCCTTTCTCCCTCCCTCTCTCTCCCTCCCTGTCTCCCTTGCTCCCTTCTCCTCTCCCCTTGTCTCTCTCCCCTCTCTCCCTGTCACCCTCCCTCTCTCCCTGTCTCACTCCCTCTCCCCTTTCTCCCCTTTCTCCCTCTCTCTATAAAGTGAGAGTCCACCTTCGTCCCACCAGAACCAGCTCCTGTGTGTGTGTGTGTGTGTGTGTGTGTGTGTGTGTGTGTGTGTGTGTGTGTGTGTGTGTGTGTGTGTGTGTGTGTGTGTGTGTGTGTGTGTGTGTGTTTGTGTGTATATGTGTTTGTGTGTGTTGTGTGTGTGTGTGTTTGCCTGTGTTTATGTGTGTGTGTGTGTGTGTTTGTGTCTGTGATGTTTGTGTGTGTTGTGAGTGTGTGTGTGTGCTTGTGAGTGGATGTGTGTGTGTGTGTGTCTGTGTGTGTGTGTGTGTGTGTGTGTGTGTGTGTGTGTGTGTGTGTGTGTGTGTGTGTGTGTGTGTATGGTGTGTGAGGTGGGGGGGTGTCTGAGGTGATCCCTGGCCAGAGTTTTAATCCCTGGCCAGAGTTTTAATGGCGAGTCTGTTGACAATAGGCCTTTCAGTGTCTGGAGACTTTTTGGACTCACTTCCATTTTTCTACATATTTGAATGTGAGGGGCCTGAGCACCTCTCCTCTGGAGATCTGAGACCTCACTGAGCACTTTAACTCGAGGAACCAACACTGTCCCTCTCTCCCTCTCTCCTCCTCTCCCTCTCCTCTCTTCTCCTCTCCCTCTCTCTCCTTCCCTCTCCTCTCTCTCTCGTTTTCCTTCACCAGACCCAAAAAAACCATTGGACACGGAGTTGAGCAGGAAATACTCCCACATCTGTTCTTGGTTCTAAAGATCAACATGAGAAATGGGCTTTACTGGGCTTTATTGGGCGTTAATGCCCCCTCCCCAAACCACCCCCTCCAAGGCTCAGGAGTCACCCCCCCACGACCCCACCAGGGTTGCCATGTTATGTTTGAATACCCTTACTTACAGGCTATCCGATACGCAGTGTGTGTGAGAGAGTGTGTGTAAGAATGTGTTCATGTGTGTGTGTGTGTGTGTGTGTGTGTGTGTGTGTGTGTGTGTGTGTGTGTGTGTGTGTGTGAGTGTGTTTGTATGCTTGATTGTGTATGTGTGTATGTGCGAGAGAGAGTGTATGTGCGTGTCTGTGTGTTTCGTTTGGGCAGAAGAATGGAATGAATAAAATGGAAAAATATGATTTTGCAGACCACACACTGCCTCTGCCACGTTCAGCATGTTTTCTTAACAGTATTGATCATGGATAATTGATGTGTATTGATTATTGATTGACAGGTCGCGTGACAGCGGATCAGCTCTCCTCGTATGCGCAGCTGTTCAAGAGCAGCTGGGAGGCGCAAGAGAGGAACTGCGGAGTCCTGCAGCTGTCCCTGGCCACCGCTCTCACCCTGCGCCACCCTGACCTGCCGCTCTGGGACACCTGCCTGGCCTTCGAGAGGCTGCTGCTGCAGGTACACATACACACACTCATACACACACACACACACACATTCACACATGCACACACAGACATGCACACACACACACACACAGACATTCACACACACACACACACACACACACTGACACGCATGCACGCACACACACATACACACACACACACACACACACTCATACACACACACATACACACACACTCATACACACACACGCACTGGCATGCATGCACGCACACACGCATGCACGCACACACACATACATGCACTGACACACACACACACACACACACGCACACACACACGCACTCATACACACACAAACACACACACACGCACTGACATGCATGCACACAAACACGCACTCATACACACACACACACACACATTCATTCACATGCAAACAGACAGACACACTCACACACATGCCCTCATACACACACACACACACACACACAGACATTCACATTCACGCACACACAGACAAACAGTCACACAAACACACATGTATGCACACACACACATAAGCGAAAACAAGCACAGATTTACCATCTTGGTGAAAGCGTTAGCACGCTGGGGAAGCAGCCAATCAGGAGGGAATATCACAGCTGTGGGTTACACACCAGCCAATCAGGAGGGAAGATTGCAGCTGTGTGACCTCATCAGTAGTGTGAACCACATCAGCCAATGAGGAGGGGAGATTGCAGTGTGATCTCATCGCTCTGTCGTCTCCCAGGTAACAGTGTCAGAAGCAGCAGGGATGGGGAGCCAAATGGGGACCAAATTTCCCCCCCCCCGGGGATTAATAAAGGCTATCTTATCTTATGAGCCATGCCCTTGTTGGACTGGCACAGAAATTACCTGCACACTTGGGGAGCTTTAATAAGTTTCTAAACTACAGGAGTGGCCTCAGCTTTAAGCCTCTTATCTCTAATTACACGCAATCTGCCATCATAGCACTGTGTATGTGCATGTGTGTGTGTGCATGCATGCGTGTGTGTGTGTGTGTGTGTGTGTTTGTGTAGCAGAGGAGGGAGCCATTGATGGTGTTTGAGATCAGGGTAGATTGTTGTCAATTCTGGGTAACATTCTGATCTAATGTCCTTGTATTTGTTGCAGTTTTTTAAGTGGAGCTCTGTCTCCACCGCTTCCTGACTGCAGTGAGAGCACAGCCTGTCCTCCCTGGACAGCTAGTTCTGCCTGTGACAGACGGTCTCTATAGCCAAGCTGTGCTCACTGAGTCTGTACTTTGTCAGGGTTTTTCTCAGCTTGATATCAGTCACCGTGGTCAGATAGTCTGCCAAATATCAATCAAGTTTATTTTTTTAGTTTTATTGTTTTTGTCATTTCATTCCAATGGGTTATGTATTTTTCTTTTTGTTTATTAATAATTTGGTGGGGTCTAATTCTCTGAGCTATGGTGTCACTGTCCTGAGGCTGTTTATTGTTAGTTATGCTAGAAGGTGTTATGGGCAATTTACACCAAACACTAGTTTGTCACTGACAGTGTTGAAGTTTGGGAGGGGGGGCGTTTCCTCCTGGTGTCACACATTTTTGTGGAGCAGAGAAGATTTGCCTCGGATTTCATAAGCTTTCTGTATAGCATGTAAGTGATCTAACTTAAAAAATATAATCATATTTGACAGATTCTTTTGACACTTACTAGCTACCTCACTAGCTAGCTAGTAACCTTTTTTTCTTTTTTATAAATTTATTTATAATTTTTTCCTGTTTTTCTCCCAATTTGGTTGCCAATTATACCCTCTATTTATTTCAATTCCCCACCCCCACAAGTCCGCCGCCTGTCCTCCGGGAGCAAGACACACATTCCTGGCCGATTGTTCCCGCCTCTTCCGAGACGGAAATTCTTCCACAGATGCCTTTTACCTTCTCCTCGACGGACTCGTGCCGGCTCACCCTCCCCCGGAGGCAGACAGCCAAATGCTGCCTCCGATCGGGGCTGACGACCAGGGCCGGTCTGGTAGAGACGCGTGTTTTGAACCGCATCCCTGACAGGCAGCGCACACCACACCAAAGTGTGGCATGTTAGACCGCTACGCCATCCGCCGCCCCAGCTAGTAACCTTTTTATGACCATACCAGTTATTTTTAGAATAACTAAACCAGTTAGCTAGTTAGCCATATGCAAACTAGTTAGAAAACTGAGACATCATGGCTTCCCGCGTGGTCTAGTGGTTTCAACGTCCGACGCTGACCACGGCGACCGGGTTCGATTCCCCATCACGCCAGAGTCGGTTCTGGCCGGGAGTGCCACCGGGGCGGCAATTGGCTGCGCACAGGAGTGCTACTGGGGTGCCGAAATTACAGTCGACAGCACGATGGGCCTACAACAATTGGCTACCAAATTGTTAAAAAAAATGAAAAGTCATTTGTTAAGCAAATTGGTTAGGGAAGACTTCTAGCCAAATGAATGAGCATTCCGAATATCAAAAGCTAATGTTACAAACGACTACTTATGTGAACTCTAGTAAAACAATATCATACTGTAAAACAATGTCATACTGTAAAACATGACATTCATCAGCACTGATCTTTCTCCCTGCTGCATTTCTGCTGACGTCTTGGTAAATATACATTTTGGGAAGTTACATAACTACGAGGCTGCTTTTACAGAACTCTGCATGCAGGGTTTTAGTTGGATTTTTGTCCCATTTCCAAATTCATGTTTTGTGAGTAGACCCTACATCTCGCTGCCATGCAGTGCAATAGGTTCAGTGACTAATTGGAATATTTTAAGCCAAGTCCTAATTGGGATGTCAAAATGAATTTACTTTTTTAATATCATAAAAAACCCTTCTTGCTTTCTCTTTCACTTCATGTATGGCCAAACTGAAATTTCCAATAATTTTTACCCTGGGTGTGTGTCATTAGTGTATGTAGTTGGTGTGCATAGTTGGTGTGCATAGTTGATATGTGTAGTAGGTATGTGTGTGTAGTTGGTTGTTTGCTCAATTTGAGTTGTTCTAGGGTGGAGGGGTATTTGGATCCCTGACAACTGGGAACCAAACCATCAACACACGCACACCGTTTAAAAAAATATTACTATTTAGTTTGTATATTAGTATTAGTATAATGATATTACATTTTATTAATGTAATATTATTACTTATAACCCACAGTGTTTTGAGGGATTAGTGGTCACGGAACTGTTGCAACAGATCCAGGTTCTGCTGTAGACCCTCTTTAGTTGGTGACAGCAGAACCAGGTCATCTGTGTAAAGTCTTTATTCCATAAAGAGTGAGATTAGGTGCTGCAGGTTGTTGTAGTAATTTTGCCAATTCATTCATATAGATATTGAAGAGGATCGACGAATTTGAGGAGCCCTGCCTCCCACCACACCCTGGGGAGAATTTTAATTATTTGTACATTCCCCCCTCCCCTGCAGGTTGCTGTGCAGAGCTGTTGTGATACGTAATTGCCCCCAGGGGGGTGTAATAGAGTAATGCTGCATTGTGTTCAGGGATTAGTGTAACACCCTGATAATCCCGTTAGTGATGCTGGGGGGTTAGACACCCCCACCCCCACCCCCCCCGGAGCTGATGTCTGTTCCCCTCTCCTGGCGAGAGAGCCCCTTCGGTGCATAATATGTGCCTGACATGTGATGTGGTTATGGCACGGTCACCTGTGGTCACGTACGGTCATGGTGACTTGAGTAAAATCATTAAGGCCACAAACGCAGACTCTTTTCAGCCCCCCATAGGGCCCGGGTGATTGCCCCCCTCCCTGTAGGGCTCAGGAGGCTTGCGTGCGATACGCGTCGTGTCCCGGGGGGGGGGGTCAGAGTGTGTATAAGTGTGCTTAAACATGTTTAGGAAGCGGGGGCGGCCCCGTTTACTCCGGCCTCATCACCAATCCCCGCCGCGTTTACAAAAGTCCCCGCTGAGGTTTTTATCATCGTTATTATTGCATTATCGGCGAGGGAGACGCACTGCAGCGCGCGAGCGCATTATTGTTATTAGTGAACGCAAGCTGTGTTTACAACATGAAGGATGCGTGGGTCAGGGGCCGCGCTGGTGCTCCGCAGAGACTCGAGCAGCCTTTCTGGAGTGTTTCCGCCTCTCGTCCGCGCGCTTCTCCCTGACTCACTCGTCCTGCTGTTAACTGATTTATTCATTCTGCCGTCGCTGTTGCCCGGGGCGCGTGGGGGCTGTGCGTCACGGTGGACTGCCGGTCTCAAGAGCCTTACTGGAGCACGCTTTCAGCAGGAGTCAGACCGCTCTGCCGGCACATTGGTGCCTCTGCGTCGCGGAGAAGAGCAGTTACTGTGACGCAGCTCTGGCCCTTTTGATTGGCCGCTGAGTTCAGATGGAGCCCAGCGCGCTGCAGGGCAGTGAGGGGAGAGCGTAATGAAATGGAGGTTGTTAAAATTACAGTTAAGCAGCCACATCTACAACATTTCCTCTTGTAACAGGAAGAGAAGTGTTTGTGGTATCCCCCTGCCCAGAAGCACAGCTGTGAAAACTTCTTTGTGGAGAGATTTTATGAACGTCTAGGTTTTGTTTTTTTCCCAGAAATCAGGCGAAGTCAGTATTTTACCACTGACTATGGTTCCTGGATTTATTTTGTTCTGCTGACGTTCTGCTGAAGCTGTGTTCAAGTTCTGCTGAAACTGTACGGGAAGAAGGGCAGTGAGACCTTAGGCGTGGGACAAAGGCACATGTTTCCCATGGAGTCTTAGAGGGGGGAGCCTGGGGCATTGCATCCACACACACACACACGCACACACACTCACACACACACACCCACACTCACTCTCTCACACACGCACTTACACACTCTCACACACACACACAAGCACACAAGCACATGCACACACACACTCTCGCACATACACTCACACTCTCTCTCACACACACACACACACACACACACACACACACACACACACACACACACACACACACACACACACACACACACACACACACACCCTGTTAATTTAGCTGACTGTGGTCCTGTTAGGGTCAATGCACTCCTCTCTGACTGGTGCTGTTAGGGTCAGATTAGCTGACTGTGGTCCTGTTAGGGTTAATTTATGTGACTGTGGTCCTGTTAGGTTAATGCTTTCTGACTGTGGTGCTGTTAGGGTTAATTTAGCTGACTGTGGTCCTATTAAGGTCATTCTAGCTGACTGTGGTCCTGTTAGGGTTAATGCTCTCTGACTGTAGTCCTGTTAGGGTCAGTTTTGCTGACTGTAGTCCTGTTAAGGTCAGTCTAGCTGACTGTGGTCCTGTTAGGGTGGGTTGAGGGTGTGGGATGTGCGGTCTCTTTGTCTCTTCCCGTGACGGCCGCTGGTCAGCATTAAAGCCCGGGTCAGAAGCTGACCTGCAGGGGTCACAGTGGTGGTCTGGCACTGCAGCCCAGGAGAGATAGTTAACAGGTCATCTGTCACTCTCTGATGGGTCTGAGGTCAAAGGTCAGCGGCTGCAACTCTGATAACCGTGACGTGTGTGTGTGCGTGCGTGCGTGTGTGAGAGATAGAGACTATGAGTAAGTGTGTGTGTGTGTGTGTGTGTGTGTGTGTGTGTGTGTGTGTGTGTGTGTGTGTGTGTGAGAGAGAGAGAGACAATGAGTAAGTGTGTGTGTGTGTCTGTCTGTCTGTCTGTCTGTCTGTCTGTGTGTGTGTGTGTGTGTGTGTGTGTGTGTGTGTGTGTGTGTGTGTGTGTGAGTTTATCTGTGTGTACGTTTGTATGTGTGAGACACTATGAGTAAGTCTGTGTGTGTGTATGTGTTTATTGTTTGAGAAACAGGATCAAACTGTGTTGAACTGTTAACAAAACAGCCAGATGCTAAGATCTTTGAACAACATAAAAAGATTACACATTGTAACGAATTAGTCATTGTACTGAAATCCTTCCTCTGCTAGTCCATGTGCTGGCCTGCCACCCTGCACACATTGTGACTGAATACGCTAAATGAGGCTTCACTTACACTGTAGTACCAGCTGTATTTTACAGCTGTGCTCGCCACCTTCCGGAAGCTTCTACTGCCAGGGCATCACTAAGCACGCTCTGATTAGCCGCTTCGGTATCCTGTGATTGGTCAGTGCTCAGTTAGAGATGTGTGTGTTTCAAACAGGGGAAGAGAAAGGGGCTCCTCTCCGCTGATAGGTTATCTTTGTCTCTCTTCTCAGATAGGTTAGTTGTACAGTAGCCCATCTGTTGTGTGCATCTCTCTGGGGAGAGACCCCTCCGCTGCACCCACACTGGGGAGAGACTTACAATCCCCTACCCATAATCCTCACTGGTTTTCCTATCCATAATCCTTAGTGGTTGTCCTACTCCCAGTGGTGCGTGGCACCTCCAGCCTGTATCCAGCTCTGAATATCCTCTTTTATTCAGCCCTGCTTGTTTCTTGTGCTTTGCATTTGAAAGCAGGTTTCTGGATGGACTAGTTGAGAGAGTCTGGCTTTTTGCATTTGGAAAGGAACATGAGACTGAAAAATTCATGATTTGTTTACTCTGTTTTTTTCCCCAAACTTGTTTATGGAAGAGTCTGCTCCAGAGGGTAACTCCACCCCAAACAGCATGACTGACAGCTAGAGAGAGCCTCTGTTCCTTCCTATTTTCTCCCTTCTCCTTCTCTTTTTCTCTCTTCCTCTTTACTGTCTCTTCTCTCTCCCTTCTCGCTCAGTCCTCCACCCCTCTCTCTTCCCCTTTCTCTCTGTATGTTCTGTGATTAGCTGAGTCATGGATAGGCAGTTTTTCACAGCAAAAAGCTGCAATGTTCCAGTGTGTCCTCCACCCTCTGGGGGCAGTGTAGTGCAGTGTTCAGTGTTAACATAGTCAGCTAACCTGAATGAAGCAATATTAGTGTAATTTTGCAATACTTTTTGCTCTTGTACTTCCTGATTGCTCTTCCTCTCTCTGAGGTTCATTGCTCTTGTCTGAGGAGGCCGTTTGTGCAGAGAACTTACTGAGATGCTACAGCAGTTTGTTTGCTACTGTTTTTGGTGATTGAGATTATTGGGATTGAATTTTGGTGTTCAACTCTAAAAGGGTAAGCGGATTTGGTCCTTAGGTTAACTTTTGTTGTCGTTAGGGGACAGAGAGGGAATTTTTCCTTTTTTCCACGTTTAGCTTTGGCAAGCTTGTTACAAAGCTAACTGATTACCAAATTCGGCATTACATTTAGCTGATGAGAGGTTTTTTGCCCTCTCAGGAGTAAATCCAATAGATTAGATAACTAGCTAGCTTTTGTTTAACTTTAAGCGTTTAACTTTAAATGTTAAGAGGTAACCGTTTCGATTGGCTGCTGCTAGCACACTTGCTACCATCAACCAGACTTAATGTTTGCCAAGTTAGCTATAAAAAGGGGTTTACAACATCTTGAGAGCAAGATTCTTGACCTTGAAGCCTAACTTGCTAGTCTCGACTGCCCTGCGGAATTTCTAGAGTTCCAGGAATGTATTAATATGACCTTTAGAAAGTTAGCATGCATGCCGAAGCTGGGTAGAGGGGAGCCTCTAGAGCAGGTAGGGAGAGAGAGTTGGTGACGGTAGGGCGTGCACATGCAGGGGCAGCATCTACAGAGTTTGTGGTGTCCAACCGATTCCAGCCCTTGCAGGCAGAGGATCTGGCCCAGCCCTCTGTGAGTGGGAGGACTGATGAGCCCCAGGGCACTCTGGTGGCCACGCCACCCAGGAAAAGGGAGTCAGTCATAGTAGGGGACTTAATTATTAGAGGTGTAGACAGTAAAGTCTGTTAGCAGGAAAAGGTGTCTCAAATAGCATGTTGCCTGCCTGGTGCCTAGGTTTGAGACCTCCTGGAGCACGCAGATAAGCCCATGGACAGAGCAGGGGTGGATCCAGTGGTCATGGGCCATGTTGGAGCCAATGACGTAGGTAAGGGTAGGTTTGAGGTTCTGCTGGACACATTTATAGAATTAGGATCAAAGATCAGGAGCAAAACCTCTACGGTGGTGTTCTCAGGAATTCTGCCAGTACCATGTGCTAGTGAAGGGAAGCAGAATTTTATATGGAGATTTAACACGTGGCTACAAACCTAATGTAGGAAAGAGGGATACAGGTTTATGAGGCACTTGGACTCCTTTTGGAACAGGGGTGACCTGTACAAGGGGGGACTGGGGGGGGTAGGGAGAGAAATTAGTAGTAGTATTAAGGATAGGGAGGTACAGACTGCCCAGATGCAAGAAACCAGGGCAGAGTATAATAATAACTGCTATTCGCATGGCATAATGTGAGTAGAGGTGGTTCGGCACAACTATGTGTGGAGGGGAAGGGCACTATAAGTGTGAGTAATGCTCTGAAGTTCCTGTGTTTGAATACTAGCTAGAATCATAAAAACAAATTTTTAGAACTGGAGGCTGTCATGCTTAATGGGGGTTATGACATTGTTGGGATTACAGAAACATGGCTTGGTCCAGTGGATGGGGATGAATATAATATGGAGGGGTACAAATTGTTTAGGAAGGGTAGAACTAATAGAAGAGGAGGGGGAGTGACCTTTATGTGAAAGACAATCTTAATGTGCAGGAAATTCCAGGAATGAACTCATTCATTCCTTGTGAGGACATCTGGATTAGACTACTGGGAGATCATGAGAAGGGCCTTAATATAGGAGTATGCTATAGACCACCACCTTCTGACAGCAACATAAATACTATGCTCTATGGTAAGATAAAACAAATCTGTGCAGAAGGAGAGATGTTAATAATGTGTGACTTCAATTACCCCTCTATTAATTGGGGAGTAGTGTTAGGTCAGGGTAAATGTGAAGAGGAATTTTTAGATGTGGTTAATGCTTTTTGGTACAGTCTGTTACTCAGCCTACAAGAGGGAAATCAATACTGGATCTGGTTTTGTGTAATAATCCTGACAGAATTTGCAGCAAAGAGGTAGGAGAACCACAAGGGTCATCATAGTGCAGTTACTTTTAAGTTACAGTTAAGTTAAGATGGCCTCCTCTAACAAGCAATATAGATTGGGTAAAACTTCTAGATTGAAGAACTGTGAATGAAAAATGGACTACATTTAAAAGGGTTATTGTAGATGTACAGTGTAAATTCATCCCAAATGTAAGGAAAAATAGGATGACTCTCCGCAGTGGATGACTAAATCTTTACGGGAGATTTTGAGGCAAAGAAGCGAATGTACAGAGTATATAAAAAGGACAACTCCGAGAGAAACAAGGCATATTATTGTAATATGCAGGCTAAGGCTAAAAAGGAAATAAGAGCAGCTAAAAGGCAGTTTGAAATTCAAATTTCCCAAGATGCAAAAAGTAATCCTAAGCAGTTTTTTCTATATTGTAGTATAAAAAGAAAGCTAATGATGAGGTTAAGTGCATAATAAGGAAGGAACCGTAGTTTATAATAATAAGGATATTGCTAACACAGTAAACAGTTACTTTGTTGAAAACCTTACCAGAGAAGAGGTTATAAATATTCCTAAATGTATAGCCAATGTGCAGAATGTTTTGGAGGACTTTGAGATAAGGAATGTAGAAGTACTACAAAAACTACAAAAACCTACGACAAATAAGGCAGCAGGCCCTGATGGTATATATGCCATAGTACTCAAACTTGGGGAAATTATATATAAACCATTGGCAGATATTTTTATGTAATCCATAAACATGGAGAAATACCAGATGACTGGAAGCAGGGTAGTATAATTCCAGCATATAAGAAGGCAGACCGAACTGACCCAGGGAACTATAGGCCTGTCAGTTTAACTTGCACCTCCTGTAAAATACTGGAAAGTATTATCAGGGACAAATTGGAATAATTTTTGAAAAATATTAGTTTTTTAAAGGAGAGCCAACATGATCTGGCCTTTAAGGGTGGTTGTGCCTAGGTGCTGTGGGCAGTGCAGTTCCACAGGGATCAGTGCTGGGACCTCTGCTCTTCCTTATTTACATAAATTATTTTGCTAGGGATGTTAGTAGCAAAATAGTTACATTTGCAGATGATACTAAACTTGGGGGTTTATCAAACAGTTTGGAATTGACTAAGTTGGCCTCCCACGTGGTCCAGTGGTTTCAACGTCCGACGCTGGCCACGGCGATCAGGGTTTGATTCCCTGGCCGAACCAGAGTCGGCTCTGGCTGGGAGTGCCACCGGTCATTGTGTATTCTTATATTCTCATGCTGTATTAAATTAAGTGTTCAATGTTAGCTATGATCAGTCTGGGATTGTGGCACAGCATTCTGAGGTTCGAGGTGCCCTGGTCATTTTCAGCTGCACTAGTTGATAACATAATAGAAATGATTCGCCTGTTTTATAGAAAATATTAAATTGGAATTTAAACATTCAACATAAATTCATCATTTGGTGGCCTGTGGGTCTGCGTGTTTTCTCTCTGTTGGCTGCAGTAGCGCCCCCTGCTGCGGATTTAAATACGTTTGAAAAGTGAACTTAAATGACCCCCCACCCCCCACCCGTAAGAGAAACTGTCAGAGAATAGATGCAGTTTGTTTGTTTTCCATGAAAAAGGGAAGAATGAAAATAAAAAAGAATCAAAACCAACAGACGCCAACCACATGTCCCCTCTTCTCTCGTCCCCTCCCCCAAAACTGCCAAACAGCACGGAATAAACGCCAGCCGCACGCCACCCCCCACCTCACCCTCCTCTGTCAGACTTGCATCAGCTGTCCTGAATTATTTAAAATGCTCTCGCCCCAAAACCTTTAGGCTGAATATTCCTGATGTGTTCTTTTCTGCTTGTGTTGGATTAAAAATGGCTGTCACACACAGTGACTTGAGTCAGTACTGACTGTAGCAGCGTTACAGAGGCAGTACTCACAGTGACTCACAATCACTAGATTATACTTAATGAATCCTTCATCAGTATTAATATACTTTAATAATCCTTTATTAATCAATCAACTCCTTCATCAGGAGAACTTCCGGCACTGGCCTGCCGGCGACACGTCATGACTGGCCCCTCTGGAGGTCAGAGTCCTGGGTAGGTTGGAGAAAAAACTAAAGGCATGATGCAGAACTGTTTGCATCCGCTCCACCCTGTCTTGGCATGGCAGAAGAGCACCTTCAGTGGTCACCTCATCACCCCCAGGTGCTGCACTGAGAGGTTTAAAAGGTAATTCCTACCTTCAGCCATACGCTGTTTTAATCAGACTAGATGTGGGGACAAATAGGAGAATAGTTCTGTGATTTTAGCTTTTTTAATATAATACCCGGGGATGACTTTTACTGCACTTTTTAATTGACTGGACTTGAGTTTTTATGCTGTCCTTGTTTTATATGTTTTACATGTTGGTGTAAGTCTGTGTTTTTAATGTGTTTTTTAGTGTCTTGTTGCTGCTATTGACAAACCAATTTCCCTGCGGGGATTAATAAAGTATAATCTATCTATCTAATACTGACTGTAGCAGCGTTACCGAGGCAGTACAGACTGTAATACTGACTCTGAACTGCATGTGAACTTCACTTTGTGTGAGGTGCGTGAACTTAAAGCTTTGATCTGTTTTTCTCTGTGTTGGACTGCCTGTGTCTCAAACTCACATGCAGATTGAAAAGCTTTATTAACAAAGCGGGTATAGATCAAGCACACGGATAGAGATGTGGATTAGCATGACAGTGAGGGCGCTAGCACTGTGCTTGGGCTGTGCTAAAGCTGCAGTACCTACCTCAGGCTGTGCCAGCGGGGGGGACTTCTGCCCGCACGTGAGAAACGGGGTGGGCGTGTTTTTACCAGTCTGTCTCTTGTTTCAGCATATTGACTGCGGTGCAGGGAAAGGTGCTTCTCCACCTCTCTCTCTCAAATTCTGATTCAAATAAAATATGCTTTATTGGCATGACTACACATTGCACAGTGTCGCCAAATCAATTGTTTACATAAATACATAAAATACAGATAACAGCAATAATGACAATGTCAATGACAAAAATGATGAATTCATGAATTGATTCATTCATAAAGTTAGTTCATTCAGTGTTACATAGATTCACACACAGCTTACATAGGGGGCTCTTTGTTGGACCATCATAGTACTTGAGCTATGAACTGTTATATTTGGCTATGTCCAAATAGGCGTGAATGCACAAAATAGGGGGTGGCGGTTAAGGGGTTAAATTGCAACATATCATTGGAACTTGATTTAAGGTGCATCCAGAATTATAGTGCTCTTTTTGAACATTTATTACGAATGGAAATCGGCCTAATTCAGCTCTGCATACATTAGTTGGTATTTTTCTTTGTATTTTTAATATATTTCAACAGAAGTCTGCATGCAAGGTTTCTATTGGATGCTTGTCCCATCTAGTGTAGTCTTTCTGACTGAGTGCACCCCATACTTCACCTCCATTTAGTGCTATAAGCAGGATGACACTGTCAAAGATTTTGGACCAGATTTGAATGAGGGTGTCTATTTTGTATCATTTTCTTTTGATTGCATAGAAAGCTCTAAAGGGCTTTGTCTTTTAATGCATTTACTGCCAGATTAAAGTTCCCAGAAGCACTGATTTTCAGTCCAAGAGAATCATAACTTAACGTGTTATCTAGGGTGGTGTTGCCTAGAGTGAAGAAGTGTCTGCTTCCCTGAGATCTGGGTTTCTTTAGGAAGGTCATCATTTTTGTCATTTTTAAATTTACTGCCAGGTCCCAGTTCTGACAGTATTGCTCTAGCAAGTCCAGATGGTGCTGTAACCCCTGTTCTGTGTTCTCTCACTCTCTGTGTGCCTCTCTCTGTGCCCCCCTCTTTCTCTCTCTCACACTGTCAGACTTCCTCAGTGGCCAGTCTGTGCTCTGTATGTGTGACAGTGAAGAGATACTCAGCCTGTGTGTAATCACGTTTTAGGGCCCAATAGCAGTCAACTTTCAACTTTGGGTTTCAGCTCTGTCCTGTTGTTCTGATGCATGTTTTGCAGCTCTTTGCCTGGTGTGTGTGTGTGTATATGTGTGTAAGAGTTTGTGCATGTGTCTGTATGCATGTGAGTATGTGTGTAGTGTATGTGTGAGTGTGTGCGTGTGTGTGTATGTGTGTAAGAGATGTAAGAGTTTGTGCATGTGTCTGTAAGAGAGTGAGTGTGTAAGAGTATGTATGTGTGTGTGTGTGTGTGTGTGTGTGTGTGTGTGTGTGTGTGTGTGTGTGTGTGTGTGTGTGTGTGTGTGTGTGTGGTAGGTATCTAGACAGGAAGTGAAAAGGCTGGAGACCGTTATCTTGGATCTCCCTCCTCCCTCTTCTTTTTCTCCCACTATCTCTCATTCTCTTCCTTACTCACCCTGATCCAAAGATATCTCCCTCCCTTCCCCACTCTTCCTTCTCTCTCTCTTTCCCTCTCCCTCTCCCTCTCCCTCTCCCTCTCTATCTCTCTCTCCCCCACCAGCTCTCTTCCTTTTAGTCTCTTTATGATTCTTCCTCTCCTCCTCTTGGCTGTAAAAGTAGTAGAGTGTTTTAAATAGTATAGAAGAGAGAAGGTGAAATATGATGCCATATAGTCAAATTATCCCCTCTGAGACTTCTCCTTTAATCTTCACAGAGCAAATACAAACACACCTCTCTCTCTCTCACTCTCCCTCTCCCGCTCCCTCTCTCTCTCACTGCAGTCCGATCTTCCTCATCCTCTGTCCTCACACTCTCTCTCTTTGTCTCACACACACACAGACGTGCACACACTGTGTAGCAGTTGATCCTGAGGGAGCGTTTCTGTGATTCTTGTTGTTGTGTTTTGCTGGGGTAGAAAGGCGTGAGCTCATGAGATCTGACACAGCTGCTGGCCTCTTCTCTCCATAGTCTTACACAAACAATCCCACACCCTGTGTGTGTGAGCGCGTGTGAGTGTGTGTGTGTGTGTGTGTGTGTGTGTGTGTGTGTGTGTGTGTATGTGTGTGTGTGTGCGCATGTAAGTATGAATGTGAGCATGTGACTGAGCATTTGAGTGTGTGTGGGTGAGCATGAGTGTGAACGTGTGCGTGTGTGTGCGTGTGTGTGTGTGTGTGTGTGAATGAGTGTGTATTTGTGTGTGTGTGTGCGCGCATGTTGTGGAGAGTGTGTGTGAAGGACTTGTGTCACTTGTTTATTTGTTATTCAAAGTATTATCACTGTGAGTCCGTCTGTGAGTCACTGATACTGATACTTTTTAAAATCTATCCCCAATAGGCAAATTCACACTGTCACCTGCAATGACTATTAGAAACAAACAACTACATAACTCGAACATTTGAAAACATGAGGTACATATAAGTCAGAGAATTGCACGCAGGGTACAGACATCAGCACTGAGAAGCAGTAGTAGCATAGATCATAAGATAGTCGGATCACAGCAGTTCATTTCATAAACAAATTGCATTGCAGTTGGAATAAAAGATTGTCGAAACTATTCAGTCTTGCATCTAGGCATTAAAATGCGTCCACTAAAATGACTTGTGTTGCAGTATGTGAGTGTCAGGTGGGGTACCAATGATGGAGCCAGCCTTCTTGATAAGTTTATTCACCCTGTTACTGTCTTTCGAGGCATTTATATTTACATTTTAACATTTTAGGCATTTTAGCAGATGCTCTTATCCAGAGCGACTCACACAGTTTACATTTCTTAACATACAATCCATTTATACAGCTGGATATTTTACTGAAGCAATTCAGGTTAAGTACCTTGCTCAAGGGTACAACGGCAGATGTGTCCCACCTGGGAATTGGACCAGCAACCTCTGAGTTACAAGTCCAGTTCCCTAACCATTACACTACATGCCGCCCTAGCAGGCGATACTACCACCCAACAAACCACAACATAAAAAACACCACTGGCCACAAGACTCAAGTGTCTTGTTCACATTAAAATATCTCAGTTTCCTTAAAAAGAACAATGCGGATTGGGCCTTTTTAAAACACTGCACTACTGTTCTCTTTCCATAAAACGGGCAATCTCACCCTTTCCTTTTTCCTAAAATCAATGGCCAACTCTTTTTTTTTTGGCCAATGTTTTTTTATTTAGGTTCAGGAAGTTATCATCACACCAGGTAACAAATCTCTTGTCTGTATCTGCTTTCATCATTGTTAGAAATGCAGCCCAGTAATGCAGAATCATCTCAAAGTTTCTGCAAGTGGCACGCACCAGAGGCGTGATTTAACTTGTAATCAGAGTTCCTGTTTCAGTTAAAGTGGTCTCAGAGACTTGGACCATTGAGACTAACATACTGGGGTCTAGAAGTAAGGTGGTGCTGTGCAATTTAAAATCCATAAGTGTATTTGCTGAAACGTGAGGTTGTAATTTATTAAAATCACTCGAGAAATAAATAAAAACATTACTCTAACAGAGCTGTTGTCGTTTTACAGGTGAGAATAGATGGTGTTCAACATATAAAGAAGGGCATCATCTACTCCCGCCGTTTCCTATAGGCAAATTGTGTAGGGTCCTGGAGACCCTACGGCTGCCTGTTTTAGATGCTGCACTTACAGATTCCTGATGGAACACTCACCCCATTTACTGGAAAACTTTCTCTCTCCCCCTGCGTATCCCTCTTTCTCTGTGAAACAGGCCTAAAAGAGCAGGAAGGGGATAAAAACGGGCTGAGTGAGCGGGGAGGAGGAGGAGGAGGAGGAGGTTGGGGGGGGTTATTCCTTCATGTGGCAACCCCCCAGTCTCTCCCGGGTGGAGCCATTGTGTAAACCCACATGCTGGGGATAGTGTTACACACTGTACACATACACACACTCACACTCACTCGCACACACTCACACACACACACACTCACTCACTCACTCTCATACACTCACACACACACACTCACTCGCATACACTCGCATACACACACACACTCACTCACTCACTCTCACACTCACACACACACACTCACTCGCATACACACACACACTCACTCACTCGCATGCACTCTCACACACACACACACACTCACACTCACACATACACTCACACATACATACACACACACACACACACACACACACACTCACACGCACACACACACTCTCGCACACACACACACACACACACACACACACACACACACACACACACACACAGCCTTTCTGTGCTGTGGACATTGCGGATCAGGCAGAGGATGTTAAAATAAAGATGAAACCTTGTTGTTTAATTGTATGAAAGCAGTGTGTGTGGTGAACTGTTGAGCCCAGCTCACGGTGGTGCCACAGTGCCCTCTGCTGGCAGGTAGAGCTACGTTCATGTTCTCTTTGCACTAACGTTAGCGACAGGGCTACTTTAGGAGCTGCACACTCACTCACATACACAAGGAACCTTCAACAGGGCTTTTATTCTGACACTGATACACGCACGCACACGCTCTCTCTCTCTTTCTCTCTCTCTCACTCACACACGCACGCACACGCTCTCTCTCGCTCTCTCTCTCTCTTTCTCTCTCTCTCTTTCTCACATGCATGCATATGCTCTCTCTGCCTTCAGACATACACCCTCTCTCTCACACACACACATTCTCACCGTCTCTCACACACAAGACTTGCACACACAACCTAGTGATGCATGCGTAATCATTGTGTAAATTCATCACACTCTTTCTTTGTCCTTCTTTTTCTTTCTCTCCTCCCTGCCCCTGGATCACAATCCCTCCTCCATTATTCCCGCACTCTGTTCTCTTCCTCTCCCTCCCTCTCTTCTCCCTCCCTCAGTTTCATTTCTCCCTCTCCCCTCGCTCTTAGTTTTGTTTTCTCTTTATCTTCCCTCTCTCTTTCAATTACTCTTGACTGAGTCTCAGTGTGTTGGTTACTCTGGACTGAGTGTGTGTGTTTAGGTGAATCTGTGTGTGAGTGTGCTAGCATATTGAGACATGGACACAAAGCTCTTGAGTAGAGATGTTGTTTCTAAGTCTTATCCGTGTAGAACTTTGGTTGGGGTGAGGGTGGGGGGTGTGTAGATTAAATGAGATCCGGGGGGTTAGCGGAAACAGGCCGTTTATAAGACGCTCTGGGCCATCTCCCTCAGAGAGATTTACGGCTCCCACTCATGTAAACATCAGAGAGGTGACCAGAGCGAGCTGGAAGGCCTTTATCACTCATCCTCAACAGCACCTCTCTCTCTCTCTCTCTCTCTCTCTCTGAGTGGCTGCTGTACCCCTGTACCCCGCTGTACTGCACTCCACCCCTCTGTACCCCCTGTACCTCTCTGAACTCCACTGAACCCCACATCACCCCTCTGTACCCCACATCATCCCGCTGAAACCCACCACCTTCTACTCATTAGGGGAGACTGGCCCACAGCACTACAGGCTCCATTTCAGAGCTTTTGTATTGCCGGGATAACATTTCCATGCTTTCCTTTTTTTCCCATTGACTCTTTTTTTTATTGTTGAAACATTTATGAAAACATAATTCTGTATGTAGTACTTTTGACAGAAGGTGCTGTTTGCCTTTGGCAGGGAAGCGGAGAAATCCTACGGGTTGGTGGAAATGGGGGATTTCGTAAAAAGGGGAGTATTAATGTCTCCTGGCGACTGAGCTGGGGGCCTGTTTGGCGCCTGTCTCTCCCTCTCATTGTCCAATCAGCCCCTGGACTCCATGCAGAAACGCTCCTTCCGATCCCTGGCCCGCTCTAACAGTGTCCTATAGTACTGGAGTTACAGTGTCCTATAGTACTGGAGTAACAGTGTCCTATAGTACTGGAGTAACAGTGTCCTATAGTACTGGAGTAACAGTGTCCTATAGTACTGGAGTAACAGTGTCCTATAGTACTGGAGTAACAGTGTCCTATAGTACTGGAGTAACGGTGTCCTATAGTACTGGAGCAACAGTGTCCTATAGTGCAGTACTACTGGAGTAACAGTGTCCTATAGTACTGGAGTAACAGTGTCCTATAGTACTGGAGTAACAGTGTCCTATAGTACTGGAGTAACAGTGTCCTATAGTACTGGAGTAACAGTGTCCTATAGTATTGGAGTAACAGTGTCCTATAGTACTGGAGTAACGGTGTCCTATAGTGCAGTATTACTGGAGTAACAGTGTCCTATAGTACTGGAGTAACAGTGTCCTATAGTACTGGAGTAACAGTGTCCTATAGTACTGGAGTAACGGTGTCCTATAGTACTGGAGTAACAGTGTCCTATAGTACTGGAGTAACAGTGTCCTATAGTACTGGAGTAACAGTGTCCTATAGTACTGGAGTAACAGTGTCCTATAGTACTGGAGTAACGGTGTCCTATAGTACTGGAGTAACGGTGTCCTATAGTACTGGAGTAACAGTGTCCTATAGTGCAGTACTACTGGAGTAACAGTGTCCTATAGTACTGGGGTAACAGTGTCCTATAGTACTGGGGTAACAGTGTCCTATAGTACTGGAGTAACTGTCCTATAGTACTGGAGTAACGGTGTCCTATAGTACTGGAGTTACAGTGTCCTATAGTACTGGAGTATAGTGCAGTATTACTGGAGTGTGTCCTATAGTACTGGAGTAACAGTGTTCTATAGTACTGGAGTAACAGTGTCCTATAGTGCAGTATTACTGGAGTAACAGTGTCCTATAGTACTGGAGTAACAGTGTCCTATAGTACTGGAGTAACACTGTCCTATAGTACTGGAGTAACAGTGTCCTATAGTACTGGAGTAACAGTGTCCTATAGTACTGGAGTAACTGTCCTATAGTACTGGAGTAACGGTGTCCTATAGTACTGGAGTAACAGTGTCCTATAGTACTGGAGTAACAGTGTCCTATAGTACTGGAGTAACAGTGTCCTATAGTACTGGAGTAACGGTGTCCTATAGTGCTGGAGAAACAGTGTCCTATAGTACTGGAGTAACGGTGTCCTATAGTACTGGAGTAACGGTGTCCTATAGTACTGGAGTAATGGTGTCCTATAGTGCTGGAGTAACAGTGTCCTATAGTACTGGAGTAACGGTGTCCTATAGTGCTGGAGTAACAGTGTCCTATAGTACTGGAGTAACAGTGTCCTATAGTACTGGAGTAACAGTGTCCTATAGTACTGGAGTAATGGTGTCCTATAGTACTGGAGTAATGGTGTCCTATAGTGCTGGAGTAATGGTGTCCTATAGTGCTGGAGTAACAGTGTCCTATAGTACTGGAGTAACAGTGTCCTATAGTACTGGAGTAACGGTGTCCTATAGTGCTGGAGTAACAGTGTCCTATAGTGAAGTACTACTGGTGTAACACTGTCCTATAGTGCAGTAGTATTTTTAGCATGCTCAGAGGGGTGTGGGGTGTGGTGTTTAGCCCATCCCGGTACAGTTTATGGGACAGTGTTTCATGGTAATGGGAGGGGGTGTCTCCTGATCTAATTCATTTTAAGTGCTCTGAGCTCAGAGCTTCTCTCCAGAGACCAAATGCTGTGTGTGTGTGTGTGTGTGTGTGTGTGTGTGTGTGTGTGTGTGTGTGTGTGTGTGTGTGTGTGTGTGTGTGTGTGTGTGTGTCTATGTGACTGTCTGTGTGTGTGTGTGTGTGTGTGTGTGTTTATATAGCTGTATGCATGTTTGTGTATGACTGTGTGTTTCTGTGTGTATGTATGTACGTATGTGTGTGTGTGTGTTACACTCAAACACACACTCTCTTTCACACACAATCACACACTCACAAACACTCTTTCACACACACACACACACACACACACACTACACACACATTCACACACACACAAACACACTCTCACACACATACACAGAAACTCACACACACAGACACACACACACACACACACACACACACACACACACACACACACACACACACATGGTCTCACTGTGTGCACTAGCTGCAGTAGATGTAGTAAGCGGTGCAGCAGACGCGCTTATTCAGTGACTTTTCTTTCAGTGGGCTCATTGTGTTTTCCATTGTTTCTGTTTCTTTTGCTCCTTGAACAAGCAGGTCACATCGACACGGATGCCAGTAGCCCTCAGCATTGTGTCTCTGTAGTGTGTGAGACCAGTGACCTTTTTCTCACGGAACAAACTGATGTGATGGAGGATGACGACGCTCTGTCTCTGGGCCTGACTGGACTCAGTAACTACTAACAGAACTTAGGGCATATACACAGTGATGTGTGTGTGTGTGTGTGTGTGTGTGTGTGTGTGTGTGTGTGTCGTGTCCACGGACAAATTATGGCACCGCCGCAGTAGCACATATATGCAATGTATAATAAATCAATTAACCACTCACTGGTATATTATGCAATATTATGATAATAGCTACCTGTACAATTCCACTACATATCTACACATAACATAACATAACGTTCTGCAGGGCAGAACATGGTAAAGACCAGCGAAACAAACATTTTAATCTTTCCTCTGACTCAAGCGATGCAATGATGGTTTTCTTCACCTCCACAAATAGCTTCAGCACTGCTATTTCAGTCATGTGTTGTGTGTGTGCGTTGGTATGGTGTAGTGTACCATGTTTCGAAAACCCAGATTTTCTACAACACTATAAGGGCACATAGCCTTACAGATGAAAACTGCCACAGACACTGTAGATGAAGGCCATGTCCAGTTTTGGCTGGGGATACAGAAAACCGCTGGCTGTCGGAAAACAAGTTGTTCGTATTTCAGCACCCCTAAGTCAAAACATCTTCCCGCACCTCTGCTAGCAAGCACTGGCTTTATCGCGTCTGCCATTGCTAATGCCAGGATGGTTCAATGGGCCTTCCGTACTACTCAAAGTAGCTGTGAAAAGATCGCTGGAGTGACACCTACAGGCGCGACTTCTTGATAAAAGAAACTAAATCTGCTTTTGTTTTATAACGTAGAGATTGATACCTGTATTTAAAGAATTGAAACTGAATTAGAAAAAATAAAATAGTTTTGTTTTAGTTTTGTTTTTTGTTTTTTTAAACCCAGCCCTACATAACAAAATAATTTTTGTCATCACTTTTGTCGAGGCTCTGTAACCGAGTACAGATAAAACTTTGTTTGTTCCAATTTGGCTGGAACCATGTGTACGCATCATGGGACAGACACTCCAAAGCCAGCCCATGTGTCGAGGCTCTGGTTGGACCCCCCAAACTTTGGATGTATCTGCAAGCTTTGGCGCAACAAACACACATGGAGACAAACAGCAAACAGAAAGACTCGGCGCTCTACAAAACACAAAATAACCGCCGAGTACAATAGAATGAAATTAAGCAATATGTTTTTGTGTGTGCTTTTGCTCCTATATGTGAGAAATTTGCTATGCTCCAGGGAAGTGGATATTACGTTGATGTGTGTGCGTGTGCGTGGGTGTGTGTGTAAATGCATGAACCGGGAAAGCCCCGGAGACAGCCTAGCCTACTAGCGAACGGGATAATGAGAGATATTGCTGTTAAGTCAGATTTACATGGTGTCTGCGACCGAGCCCTCGGTCACAGAGTGTGTGTGCGTGTGTGTGTGGTGTCGGTGTCGGTGTCGGTGTCGGTGTTCAAATTAGCTTTATTGGCATGACAAGTAAACACGCTTATTTTGCCAAAGCATTTCCTGACAAACTGTATCTTAACAAAAACCAGCAATTCATGCTTGCATAACAACATCAATACAATTTAGATTCAATCACATAGTACTATTTTCATCACTTACTCACTGTTCCTCAGGTTGTTGCCAGTAGCACCATACTGCGCTGCCAGTGTCACACACTCAATCCTCTCTCCAAGGAGGAACTGCAGTCGGACCTCCTCAGACAGGGTCTCAAATTCAGGGCAGATTTTCAGTATTTGGGGGTAATATTGCACTCTTGCTTCTGTACACTTCTCACTTTTTGTTGTGAAAAGTATACAGAAGTGCAGCTCTGTCTCCACGCCTTGAACTTTGCAGAATGAACACAACCTGTCCTGTCTGGGCAGCCAGTGTTTGCCAGTCTCGATAGCCAGGCCGTGTTTTCCGTTCTTTATGATTTCTCACTGGTCAGATAGTCTGCCGTGGTGTGCTCTTTTTAGGGCCAGATAACATTTTGCTCTGCTTTGTGTTTTTGCTTGTTTGTCCCAATAAGTCATGCCATTTTGTTTGTGTTGTTTTATCATTTGGCTGACTCTAATTTGATGTGGTGTTATTGCGCTGTCCTGCATGTTGTTAGTGGATGTTAGTGCCGTCAGCCTCAGTACCAGCTGGCTCAGGAGACTCTTTTCTGGGCTCATCTCTTTGCATTTTAGGGCTTTCTCTCTCTCTCTCTCTCTCTCTCTCTCTCTCTCTCTCTCTCTCTCTCTCTCTCTCTCTCTTTCTCTCTCTCTCTCTCTCTCTCTCTCTCTTCTCTCTCTCTCTCTCTCTCTCTCTCTCTCTCTCTCTCTCTCTCTCTCTCTCTCTCTCTCTCTCTCCTCACGAATGAGTTCTCTCTCTCTCTCCTCCATACATATGAATCCTCTCTCACACTGTACTCCATATGTTTGAATCCTCTCTCTCTCTCTGTCCTCCGTCCTGTGGATGTGTGAATGCTGACACTCCCTGAGCCTTCTCTGATTGGGCGATGGTTTCCTCATGAGCGTTCTCTAATTTGGCGAGGATTGCTCGCTTGCGTTCTCTGACTGGGTGAGGATTGATAACGTGTGTTCTCTGATTGGGCGAGGATTTGTCGCGTGTGTTCTCTGACTGGGTGATGATTGATCGAGTCTTCTGATTGGGCGAGGATTGATCACGTGTGTTCTCTGATTGGGCGAGGATTGGTGGTGTCTGCTAAATGCTTAAAATGTAAATGTAAAAATGTGTGTTCTCTGATTGGGCTAGGATTGGTGGTGTGTGTTCTCTGATTGGGCTAGGATTAGTCGTGTGTGTTCTCTGATTGGGTGACGATTGGTCTCTCATGTTCTCTAGTGCAGGAGAGATGCTGTTCTTTATTCCTCAATGAGGTAAGTAAAACTCACTTCCCCTCTTATTGGGGAGGTGAGTAGAGAAGGAGGAGTGGATTTATCAGAGCATCTCAGGTGTACCAACGCACCTGCTGTGAGGAGTGTGGGCACAGGGGGCATCTGGGGGTCAATGGGCTCTGGGAGGTTCCTCTGGGGGGTTCGGGGCTCTGGGGGCTCTGGGTCAGGGGGCTCTGGGGGCTGTTGGGGGCTCTCTGGGGCTCTGGGGGGGGTCGGGCTAGCTCAGGGGGCTCTGGGGGCTGTTGCTCTGTTGGGAGGGGCTCTCTCGGGGGGTCAGGGCTCTGGTTTGAGTTAGCAGCTCTGTGCCGCCGCGCTGCATCTGCTTCTGGTTTCCTCTGCAGCCGCCGGCGCTCTGGCCTTCTCTCCATTCTGAGAGCCAGAGAGACACGCCCCTTTCCTGCCCACCGTCCACCCTGCTCACCGCCCAAACCCCGAAACGTGCGTCGTACAGCGCAGTGTGTGCATGTACACGTGTGTGCTTGTATGGGTGGAGAGACCACAGGATGATACCTGGAAATGGCAGGATGGCACATAGCAGTACACACATTTTGTGTGTGTGTGTGTGTGTGTGTGTGTGTGTGTGTGTGTGTGTGTGTGTGTGTGTGTGTGTGTGTGGTGACTCAGCATGTGTCATAATCCTTTGAATTCCCAGTGCACATTGTTTTAGTCATAGTTCGCGTGCATTTGATTGTGTCCTGATTGCTGATTCATTTACGGTAAATTCCCTGCACTGGACCCTCCTCTGCCGGGAGGAGTTTCACATTTTCACAGTTTCACTTTTGTAAAGGATCCTTGGGAACATTACAGAAACGGCTCTAAAATCTTAACTTATCTCTACAACACAGTTTAGGAGGTTTACAATTACAGAACAACGGTTCCTAACCCCATTGTCATACTCCATCCTAGCTCCAGTTAGGAAAAAGGTATTACAGAAGCACGCTAACTTGCATGAAGTATCCTAGCTTTAGGATAGCCTTGGAGCTGTCCTAAATTCAAAATAATATCTTAACTCAAGCTAACGATGTCTGAACTTTATTTGACAAAACACTAATAGGCTAACAAACTACCGAATTCCAAATGATGCAATCATTTTGGTGTTAGCAAAGACGTTTATGTCCAACATTGCCTTGCACTTTTTCTATAAAGGAGATTTTTCTACTTGAATTAGCCGATTTATCTAAAACATTTCAACCATAAATGTCGCATAATTTAGCGGAGGTAGCGAACACCCATAATTAATCTGCTTTGAAATGAAGGCCCGCTTTTGTGATGTCTTCCATTTTGAGAATCTACGGTTGTAAGTTGATGGCACAGCAGGTGAGTTGACAGACAGTTGGTAGTTATTTTTTAGTGCGTGAGATGATGCAGATACTGAACACAAAAGGATGAGAATCGATTCAGATTTTTGTTGGATTGGTATGTTTAAGAAAAATTAAGATTTCCAAAATGGAGATTTGATAGGATGGGCCAGTTAAGGGAAGATTCCTGAAACAAGTTAGGATTTGTTCCATAATACCCCTCCAGAGCTGTTAAAGATCACCCATCTCTCATTCTGTGACTAATGCCGAATACATTGTCCTTAATACTCCAAACAAACTGGACCTCCACCTCAATCACATTCACACAGCTCTTCTTGTATTTAGCAGCTGTGTTTGATAATTAACAGTCATAATTATGTGTAGTAATAGATTATTATTTAGTAATTGTATGCGCTGATAGGATATGATTTAATAATTGGGTGAAATAATAGCAGGTTATATTAAAATTGTATTTAGTCATGGTTGTTGCTGAGTGATTGTGTGCAATTAAAGTTGGAACATGTGTGTGTGTGTGTGTAGTTGGAACATGGGTGTGTGTGTGTGTGGTTGGAGCATGAATGAGTGACTTTGTGTGTGTAGATGGAGAGTATGTGATTGTGTGTGAGTGTGTGTCTGTGTAGTTGAAACGTGTGTGTGTGTATGTGAGAGTGAGTGAGTGTGTGTGTGTATCGCTGCAGTCTGAAGCAGCCAGGGGCCCCATTTCCTGTTATTACAGAGCAATGAGGTGTAATTGGGCAGCAGTGAATGGGGCCACACTCCAGGAAAGCAGGGGCTTGTTCCTTTTCTAACTGTAAATTCTGCTGCATTTAGCAGCATATTCTCGGAGCCACTTACCCCTGATGGTTGCAGTGCTGGATTGCTGCTGCTCTCTGCACTAGTGTTCAGTCCTGGGTGTTGGGTGTAGTGGTGCTTAGTTTTTGGTGGTTTGAGTTTGATGGTGTTACTTGCAGTAAAATTGCTCATTTGGGTCTTGAGAATAATGGTGTTAGCTCTGTTAGTTATTGTTGGCTGCAGTTGAATGCAGTGACCTGAATTGACCCTACTGTGACACTGCATTGACCCTGCAGTGACCCCGCAAATTGTGTAGGTCAGGGTTGTTCAGCTGTGCAGAGTTCCGGAGACTCATATTGCCCATGAGGCTTAGGGAGAGAAAGAGACAGACAGAGCAGGACACATGGCTCAGACATGGATGCCTGAATTGTTTTTGGGGTTCCTGTCTGGAGGAGAGTACTTGTGTCCTCATTGTAGTTATATATAGTTGTAGTTAACACATTGTAGTTATGTACGGTAATAAACTAGTTATATACAGTAACATACTGTAGTTGTACACAGTAATACACCAGTAATACAGCTATTGATCTCTCGCACAGATTAATAAAGGCATCAAAAGTCTCCCTCATTGATTAATAATGGTAAATTGAGTACTAATGTTAAATTGAGTTGCAGAGGCCATCTGCCTGTGGATGATGTCAGTGTAGTACTTGTGTATATAAGAGTAGAATCCTAGAAGCTCTCGTGTGAAGCCTTGTTTCTCTCACTGGTTTGTCTGGGGTTTTATTATTTCCACCAACCAATCAGGAAAAATACAGCATTGTTTGACAAATATTTGGGCAGTGTGTTTAAAGTATTTGATTGCACAATACTTATGAAAGGGGAAGAGTATACTGTAAAAGAAAAGAGTGTACTCTTTGGTTTGGCTGTGTGTGTTCAGTGGGGGTGCAAACCGGCCGTGTTGCAATGGAGCCCAGGGAGAGGAGCGTGCGCAACAGTGAACCGCCTTTCCGTTCCACATTAGGTCACAGTAACGCTGTGTGTTGTGTTGTTGTGTAACGCTGTGTGTTGTGTTGTTGTGTAACGCTGTGTGTTGTGTTGTTGTGTAACGCTGTGTTGTGTTGAGTAATGCTGTGTGTTGTGTTGTTGTGTAACGCTGTGTGTTGTGTTGTTGTGTAACGCTGTGTGCTGTGTTGAGTAACGCTGTGTGTTGTGTTGTTGTGTAACGCTGTGTGTTGTGTTGTTGTGTAACGCTGTGTGTTGTGTTGTTGTGTAACGCTGTGTGTTGTGTTGTTGTGTAACGCTGTGTGCTGTGTT
Source organism: Aldrovandia affinis (assembly GCA_029706075.1). Taxonomy (NCBI): domain Eukaryota; kingdom Metazoa; phylum Chordata; class Actinopteri; order Notacanthiformes; family Halosauridae; genus Aldrovandia; species Aldrovandia affinis. The sequence goes on along the minus strand of JAINUG010000097.1, from coordinate 1,556,372 downwards.
GTTGTGTAACGCTGTGTGTTGTGTTGTTGTGTAACGCTGTGTGTTGTGTTGTTGTGTAATGCTGTGTAACGCTGTGTGTTGTGTTGCTGTGTCACGCTGTGTGTTGTGTTGTTGTGTAACGCTGTGTTGTTGTGTAACGCTGTGTGTTGTGTTGTTGTGTAACGCTGTGTGCTGTGTTGAGTAATGCTGTGTGCTGTGTTGAGTAATGCTGTGTGCTGTGTTGTGTAACGCTGTGTGCTGTGTTGTTATGTAACGCTGTGTGCTGTGTTGCTGTGTAACGCTGTGTGTTGTGTTGTTGTTGCAGACTCTGGGAGACTCGGACCTGGTGGGGGTTCTGAAGCAGGTGCTGCCGCTGCTGAAGGGCGAGGCGGGGTGTGGCCCTGACGAGCTGCTGATGCTGCTGGTGTACGTGTACTCTGTGGCCCGGGAGGTGAAGCCAGCAGGGCCCCAGGAGGAGTCTGCGGAGCTGGAGCTGATGGGAGCGCTCACCCTGCTGCTCACACAACAGACCCAGCTCAGCCCCCTGCTACAGAGCCTGACCGGTTAGTACAGGACCACACGCGACCGCACCCGACCACATTCACCATGGCTGTCCTCATATTCCCACATTCGCCGTGGCTGTCTATAGATACTGTCTATCCATAGCTTTCAGTCACGTGGTTTCTTCCCTAGTAACCGCCGACCTGCCGGGCAAAAAGTGTGATAACGTGACGTCATCGCATGTTAAACAATAGGGCAACATGGCGAGTGGACGCAATCCCATCAATTAAGCCGGCTGTTTTAAACAGTAAAGTCTATTTTGATCATCTCAGCCAGGAAGAAAAAGGTAGATACATGGACAAACTAAAAATCTTTGGCACTTGTGATCCATATTTAGCACCAAGGGCTGTGTTTTGAGCCACTAAATGCAGCTAAGTCCCTCCCTGATCTGGAGTTTGGTGACATCTGGATCTACATTTACATTTACATTTTACATTTTAAGCATTTAGCAGACGCTCTTATCCAGAGCGACTTACAAGATGTGCATTAATACAAGGTAAGAACAATCAAAGTTAGCGTACAAGATCAGTGCAGTAAAACGGCTATCTGGTGGAGAATCCATCACCCTACACCGCTGCCAGGATGAAGGCTTATAAAACTACCGAAAGCTACAAGTATTTCCACTCAGGCTGGGTAAACAATGCTGGTGTGTGGAAAGTGAAGAAATTCTTCATTGTCAAAGCGAAAGTGAGTGACGTTAAATTAGCCTAGCCTATCGGTATGCTAGCTAACGTTACGCTACAGTCAGTGGTAAGGTAGCTACCTCTTGCTAACCGGTAACGTTAGCTGTCAAAGCGAAGGTGCCTTTCGTTATGTTACGTTGTCTAGTCTATCTAACGTTACACAGCTAAATTACTATCTTGTGGTAGATAGCTCTAATTCTGGGTAACGTTAGCTAGCTACGTTGATCACAGATATTTACAGCCCGAGCGCTGCTCACTGCTCCCTCAGGGAGAACACTGCTCGTTTGATGGCATTAATCCACAAATTTATTTTCTTTTTCACTGGGTATCCTATAAAAACACAACCCAGGCTTATCTCCTCACGGTTTGCACACCCGATTGCACAGCAACTCTCTGGCATGGTTTTCAATGCTCCTTCACCAGCGTTACAGGTGCTGTGAATACTCCCCTGGCCCTATCATTCCCTGGCCTGCATGTAGACTCTCTTTGCGTAGGCAGTGGTGAGGTACATTGTGAAGTCTGTGTGCCTATTGAAGCCTTATTTACAGCACGGAGTGCTTCTCTGGACCCGCGCAGTGTTGGAGGAGCTGCTGGGTGTGGCCCAGATCACAGTTATCAAAACAACAACACTGCAGGGACTGTGGGAAGAAGGGCCGTAGATACGCCCTTGCTGCTACTGGCTGCAGCTTTGAGATGCAGCTCTGCCCCCTGCTGTACGTTAGCCTTACAGCCTGTTCTTCAACACACACACACACACACACACACACACACACGCACATGCCATTACTCAAGTGCTGCTCTCGCCCACAGAGAAGAAGAGAGTGATGCTAAAATCTAAATTATCTAAATTATCATTATGCCCTGTGCCTACATTACCCATGAGCCCCATGCTGCCAAGTGCCTACAATACCCATCAGACCCCTGCTACACTGTGCCTACATTACCCATCTGCTGAATTGTCTACTGTGTGGCTGCATTACCCCCTGCTGCATTGTGTCTACATTACCCATCAGCCCCTGCTTTGGGTCTCATTACCCAAGACCCCCTGCTGCCCTGTGCCTATATTACCCACCAGCCCCCTGCTGCCCTGTGCCTACATTACCCATTAGCCCCTGCTGCCTTGTGCCTACATTACCCATCTTCTGCATTGTGTCTACTGTGTGGCTGCATTACCCCCTGGTCCATTGTGTCTACATTACCCATCAGCACCTGCTTTGGGCCTTATTACCCCAGCTGGCTATTTGCTTTCTTTGTACTGATGTTGGAAGTTTGCCCACATTCACTCTTAAAAAACCTCTCTGGACCAAAATGTGTTTTTAATTTTACTGGCGGTGGGTTCTGTTTCCGCAGCTCACAGTGTTTCTGTACTCAGCGTCTTTAGCGTTGTGCATGTATTCTTTAATATGGCCGTGTTTTTAATGCTGCTCAGTACGCTAAACTCCAGACTTGGGGCACATCCCTGATAAAGAGGTTTGGGGGTACAGCCACGCTCGCACACACACACACATACACCCACACACACACGCACACACATACAAGCACACACACAAACACACACACCTATACACGCACGCACACACACATACACACATATACACACACACATACACCCACACACACACACGCACACACATACACCCACAAGCACACACACACACCTATACACGCACGCACACACATATACCCCCACACACACACACACCTATACACACACACTCACACACATACACCCACACACACACACACACACACACACACACACACAGAGCAGGGTCGTGGAGCGGGCGCTGTCGTTCTGGGTCAGTGAATCATATTGGCGGCGGGCGGGGGTCACGTTCTCGACGCGGCACAGAAACGCTGTTAATGAAGAGGGTTTGGCCCCCACTTCCTGTTCTAGTTGGCGGAGAGGTCCGTTTCACAAAGCCCAGGCATGTGTCTCATATTAGAACCTATATTTTGTGTGTGTGTGTGTGTGTGTGTGTGTGTGTGTGTGTGTGTGTGTGTGTGTGTGTGTGTGTGTGTGTGTGTGTGTGTGTGTGTGTGTGTGTCGGTGTGAGTCCATGTGTGTGCATGTGAGTCTATGTGTGTGTGTGTGAGTGTGTGTGTGTGTGTGTGTGTGTGTGTGTGTGTGTGTGTGAGCGAGAGAGAGTGTGTCTATGTGTGTGTGTGTGTGTGTGTGTGTGTGTGTGTGTGTGTGTGTGTGTGTGTGTGTGTGTGTGTGTGTGTGTGTGTGTGTGTGTGTGTGTGTGTGTGTGTGTTTGTGTGTGTGTGTGTGTGTGTGTGTGGTTTGTTCCCAGAAGAATGTTCTGAAGCAGGTCACTGTTTGTTTTCGCATGCCGTATGTTTTTAGTGTTAGTTCACGTTTGTTCTGCGTTTGTCGACTGTGGGTCTGAGGGAATCGGGCACTGTGTTCCCAATTGGGAGGGGGGAGAATGGAACAAGCCGTTTCCATATTTTCAGACTTGATTCAGCCTGGTGTCTCCAACTCTGCATCTGGTTCCCATTTGAATCTGTAATTGGAGCAAATGTCACTATCAATGTTTTCTTAGGGTGCTGACACAGAACCCCCAGCCCCTGCATCATGTTACCCCCCCCCCCTCCCCAAAGCTGCAACAATAAAACCACACTGTTTCTCCCCTGAAACCAACTGGCATCAATCACTCACTGAAAAACAGGGTTTACCATCGTTAGAGACTAGCTTTAGAGAGCAGTGTTAGGGACTAGCTTTAGAGACCAGCTTTACAGACCAGCATTAGAGACCAGCGTTAGAGACCAGCGTTAGAGACCAGCGTTAGAGACCAGCATTAGAGACCAGCATTACAGACCAGCATTAGAGACCAGTGTTTAGAGACCAGCTTTAGAGAGCAGTGTTAGAGCCCAGCTTTAGAGAGCAGTGTTACAGACCAGCATTAGAGACCAGCGTTAGAGACCAGCTTTAGAGACCAGCTTTAGAGACCAGCATTACAGACCAGCATTAGAGACCAGTGTTTAGAGACCAGCTTTAGAGAGCAGTGTTAGAGCCCAGCTTTAGAGACCAGTGTTTGGGGATCAGTGTTAGAGACCACACACAAACACTTTGGTTATGCATTCAGTTATTCATTCATTCAGAACCCTGTCTTAGGAGGAGTGACTGTGCAGTCCACTTTTGGTCATGTGATGGTTCTTGTCCTGGTTGTGGCAGCAGTGTTTATAGCATAACTGACCACCAGCATGACACTGCACCTCAACACCAGCATTACACTCACCTCAACACCAGCATTACACTGCACCTCAACACCAGCATTACACTGCACCTCAACACCAGCATTACACTGCACCAACACCAGCATTACACTGCACCTGAACACCAGCGTTACACTGCACCTGACCACCAGCATTACTGCACCTGAACACCAGCATTACACTGCACCTGAACACCAGCATTACACTGCACCTGAACACCAAAATTGCACTGCACCTCAACACCAGCATTACACTGCACCTCAACACCAGCATTACACTGCACCTCAACACCAGCATTGCACTGCACCTCAACACCAGCATTACACTGCACCTCAACACCAGCATTGCACTGCACCTCAACACCAGCATTACACTGCACCTCAACACCAGCATTACACTGCACCTCAACACCAGCATTGCACTGCACCTCAACACCAGCATTACACTGCACCTGAACACCAGCGTTACACTGCACCTGACCACCAGCATTACTGCACCTGAACACCAGCATTACACTGCACCTGAACACCAGCATTACACTGCACCTGAACACCAAAATTGCACTGCACCTCAACACCAGCATTACACTGCACCTCAACACCAGCATTACACTGCACCTCAACACCAGCATTGCACTGCACCTCAACACCAGCATTACACTGCACCTCAACACCAGCATTGCACTGCACCTCAACACCAGCATTACACTGCACCTCAACACCAGCAGTACTGCACCTGCAACACCAGCAGTACTGCACCTGACCACCAGCATTACTGTACCTGACCACCAGCATTACTGCAGCTGAACACCAGTGTTATAGCTTACCTGAACACCAGCGTTAGACTGCCCTCTTATTTAGGTGAAGGGTTTATCATTGGGGAAAGGAGAGGCATACAGCTTGGGCCCAGGTGCTGTGAGTGTTTTCAGAAGTATAAACATGCTGTAAAGTGCCCTTGAAACTGAGCTCCGCATCGGGCAACATTTCCAACCTCAGCCCTGAGCTGGAGGGTAATCATGGAGAGTGAAATTGTGCTGGACGTCCTCTGTTCTGACCATGTCTATTCATAACCCAGCCGCTGCACGTGTTTGCTTTTCATCCCGCAGGTTACGTTTGTGAGGGAACCCGGGACAGCCAGACCTCCCTAACATTATATTTGCGTTGGCTAATGTTCTATTTGTGTTGGCCTTATGCAGCACATTTCTGCGGATGAACTGTTCTTGAGAACACAGTTTGAGACAAAGGAGGTATAACGCAATCCGCCATCATTTACCTGTTCTTATTTTTGTATAGTTCTTTATTTTCTTGCCATTTATATTGATGAAGCTGGAGATGAGAAATGTGAAGTTTAGCAATTAAAAGGAGTAAGTAGCACAAAGGTCATTTGCTGGTGATTACGGCTGGTTAAAGAGGGTGCTTTCTGCTGCCTGAGTGAATTTTCCAAATGAGCTTTAATTTCCCAGAACTGCACAGGAGAACTGCTGGTGGGGCTGGTGCATAGTGAATGCGTAGGAGTGTGTTGCGAGTGCATAAGAGTGCGTAGCGGGTGCGTTCATAGGTGTGTGCGGTGAGTTCATAGGTGTGTGTGGTGAGTTCATTTAGTTCTTAGGAGTTCATAGTGTGTGCGGTGAGTTCATTGTGTGTTCATAGGTGTGTGCGGTGAGTTCTGGTGTGAGAGTTCATAGGTGTGTGTGGTGAGTTCATAGGTGTGTGTGGTGAGTTCAAGGTGTGTGGTGAGTTCATTTTGTGGTGAGTTCATAGGTGTGTGTGGTGGGTTCATAGGTGTGTGCGGTGAGTTCATAGGTGTGTGCGGTGAGTTCATAGGTGTGTGCGGTGAGTTCATAGGTTAAAGTGGTGAGTTCATAGGTGTGTGTGGTGAGTTCATAGGTGTGTGTGGTGAGTTCATAGGTGTGTGTGGTGAGTTCATAGGTGTGTGTAGTGAGTTCATAGGTGTGTGTGGTGAGTTCATAGGTGTGTGTGGTGAGTTCATAGGTGTGTGTGGTGAGTTCATAGGTGTGTGTGGTGAGTTCATAGGTGTGTGTGGTGAGTTCATAGGTGTGTGTGGTGAGTTCATAGGTGTGTGTGGTGAGTTCATAGGTGTGTGTGGTGAGTTCATAGGTGTGTGCGTGAGTTCATAGGTGTGTGTGTGAGTTCATAGGTGTGTGAGTTCATAGGTGTGTGTGGTGAGTTCATAGTGTGTAGTGAGTTTCATAGGTTTGTGTAGTGAGTTCATAGGTGTGTGCGGTGAGTTCAGGTTTGTGCGGTGAGTTCATAGGTGTGTGCGGTGAGTTCATAGGTGTGTGTGGTGAGTTCATGGGAGGTGTGTGTGGGTGAGTTCATAGGTGTGTGTAGTGAGTTCAGGGGTGTGTGGTGAGTTCATGGGTGTGTGTGTTGAGTTCATGGGTGTGTGTGGTGAGTTCATGGAATTGTAGTGAGTTCATAGGTGTGTGTGGTGGGTTCATAGGTGTGTGTGGTGAGTTCATAGGTGTGTGCGGAGTTCATAGGTGTAAAGTGTGAGGCTCATAGGTTTATGCCTTGAGCTCACATTTATGCAGCACATTTCTGCGGATGAACTGTTCTTGAGAACACAGTTTGAGACAAAGGAGTTCTTATTTTTGTATCCGTTCATCATTTACCTGTTCTTATTTTGTAGCTAGATGAGAGTTCTTAGTAGCACAAAGGTCATTTGTTCTGGTGATTACGGCTGGTTAAAGAGGGTGCATTCTGCTGGGCTGTGAATTTTCCAAATGAGCTTTAATTTCCCAGAACTGCACAGGAGAACTGCTGGTGGGGCTGGTGCATAGTGAATGCGTAGGAGTGTGTGGTGGGTTCAGGTGTGTGTAGTGAGTGCGTAGGTGTGTGCGGTGAGTTCATAGGTGTGTGCGGTGAGTTCATAGGTGTGTGCGGTGAGTTCATAGGTGTGTGTGGTGAGTTCATAGGTGTGTGTAGTGAGTTCATAGGTGTGTGCGGTGAGTTCATAGGTGTGTGCGGTGAGTTCATAGGTGTGTGTGGTGAGTTCATAGGTGTGTGTGGTGAGTTCATAGGTGTGTGTGGTGAGTTCATAGGTGTGTGCGGTGAGTTCATAGGTGTGTGTGGTGAGTTCATAGGTTTGTGCGGTGAGTTCATAGGTGTGTGTGGTGGGTTCATAGGTGTGTGTGGTGAGTTCATAGGTGTGTGCGGTGAGTTCATAGGTGTGTGCGGTGAGTTCATAGGTTTGTGCGGTGAGTTCATAGGTGTGTGTGGTGAGTTCATAGGTTTGTGCGGTGAGTTCATAGGTGTGTGTGGTGAGTTCATAGGTGTGTGTAGTGAGTTCATAGGTGTGTGTGGTGAGTTCATAGGTGTGTGTAGTGAGTGCGTAGGGGTGTGTAGCGATTGCATAGTGATTGTGTAGCAAGCAAACAGCCAGCCTCACTCTGTAATTAAAAGAATAGAAAAGGCAGAGTAGGACATTCCAATGAACTGAGCAGCCAGGAGAAATGGAGAATTTTAATTTCCCCAAATTCAAACGTGCAACAGAGCAAAGCATAAATTGCACTGTTCCCTCGGGTGCATTGAACTGATCCATTTGAATGCCTCCCTCCCCGGCTAATCCTACAAGTATTGTGTGTGAGTCTGTGAGTTGTGAGTGTGTGTGTGTGTGTGTGTGTGTGCATATGTTTGTGTGTGAGTGTGCATGTGTGTGTGTATGTGTGCGTGTGAGTGTTTGTGCGTGAAACTATGCAGGTAGGGGGTGTTTATGAACTCTACTCCAGACCTGTGTGTAAAACTGCAGTAATGAACGTCCTCACTAAACATTTATGACAGGAAATGCTGCATTACTCATAAATGTCTGACAGCTGGAGTTATTATTCCTGTGGGGGGGGCATTGTGTACGGCGTGAGCCCCACTGTGAGGTACCCTCCAGAGAAGCAGTCTCTAACAATTACCCCAACCCCAATCCCCTCCCAGCCCAGCCCAGCCCAGCACGCTGCCAACTGTAAACAGGAAGGAGGAACAGTTCTCACTGTGCCAGATTCACCGTCTCTCCCTGTCTGTTACAACTCTCTTACGTGCTCTCTGTATAGTCTCACAGTTCATATCCCTAAGCAACAGGCCAAACTGGGTATGACCTGGGCCAAACTGGGTCTAACCTGGGCCAAACCTGATATAACCTGGGCCAAACCGTGTATTACCTGGGCCAAATTAGGTATAACCAGGGCCCAAACCGGATCTAACCTGGAACCATTACAGTGCCTATCCTGGGCCTAAACAGGGTCAAACCTGGACCCAAACCTGGTCTAACCTGGTCCAAACTGGGTTTAACCTGGATCCAAACCAGGTCTAAAAAGGGCTGCATATGTTCTGTATTTTAGGGGAAGTATAGATATGTTTATTTATGCTCCCATGTTGTGTTCAACACATGGATGAAATTACACACAGAATTCAAACAAATGGAAATGTTTTAGAAGTTGTATTTCTGTCTCATCAGGCTCTGTCGTCATTTGATTTTCAAGTTTGAAATGAGAATGCGGAAGTGAAGTGTGAAGTAGTTTGAGAGTATGGAGTTGGTAAAAAATAGAATGTAGAAGAGGGAGCTTCAGTAGTTTGAGTGTATCCATATATACATGTATTGAAATAAAGGTTTTTGAAGTAGTTTGAAAGTGTTGAGAAGACTTTTAGCTTTGGTCAGGAATGAGACATTCTTGCTCTCATTCTGTTTCTCTTCAAATTGTGTGTGTGTTATATCAGCTCTTAAAAATGTGCAGTAGTGTGAGTCAGACAGCAGAATGGAGTAAAAGTAGAAATCTGCGTCCTGTTTCCTCCCAGAGTGGCCAGCTGCTTTCACTCTGGTGGATCCAATCTGCCTGTTCTCTGCTGAAGTACAACATCATGTACACACTCACAGCCTGCCTGCGCTTCTTCCCCACACTCACAGCAACCTGCACAGGCTAGCACAGTGAATGGCACAGGCTAACACACTACTATTTTACACACACAGTACTACAGGAAAGCCAGTGACTATTTAACACCCTACAGGACACACACAGTACTACAGGAGAGCCAGTGACTATTCTACACCCTACAGGCCGCACACAGTATTACAGCAGAGCCAGTGACTATGTTATATGTTATATATACCCTACAGTACACACATAGTACTACAGGAGACTCAGTGACTGTTACACCCTACAGGCCACCCACAGTACTACAGGATAGTCAGTGACTATTTTGCACCCTACAGACCACAGCCTACAGGCCACACACAGTGCTACAGGAGAGACAGTGACTATTTTGCACCCCACAGGACACACACAGTACTGCAGGAGAGCCAGTGACTATTTCCCCCCCTCAAGGCCACACACAGTACTGCAGAAGAGCCAGCAGAGTGTTTTACCCCCTACAGGCCACACACAGTACTGCAGGAGAGCCAGGGACTATTTTACACCTTACAGGCCACAGCCTACAGGTCACACACAATGTTACAGGAGAGACAATGACAATTTTGCACCCCACAGGACACACACAGTACTGCAGGAGAGCCAGTGACTCTTTTACACCCCACAGGCCACACACAGTACTACAGGAGAGCCTGTGAATGTTTGCACAATTTCTTAGGTATATTTCTCACTGATGACTAATTAGTAGCTAAAAACTCACACTGCCCACTATACTGCACCCCAATAACTCCCACTCTACTGCACCCCAGTAACACACTGCCCACTCTCCCGGGCCCATGTCATTACTCACAGCTGCGCACAGACCAGGCAAGTGAGTCTGTGTTTGTTTACGTCTCTCCTGGGTGTGGGGGGGGTAGATGTTAGACGTCTCTGTGGGTGTAGGTCAGCTGGGGGTCAGAGTACGGGGGGGGCGTGTGCTCCAGATGGATCTGCTCCTGCCACACGGCGCAGTGCTGGCCGGGTCACTTCCTGTCGGGAGGCATGGATTTAATCAACCCCCCCCCCATCACAGGACTGAGAGAAAGAGAGAGTGAGGGAGGGGGACAAGGAGATAAAGGGGGAAGAAGAGAGGGAGGCACTCATTGGTTTCCTTCCTCTCTCAGTTTTCTCTCCTGTGTTCCTCTGTCTTTCATCAGTTTTACATCCCTGTGTGTGTGTGTGAGTGTGTGAGTGAGTGTGAGTGGACCTGCATGATTCTCAGAGACAGCAGTTATTCTGTACAGACCTTGTGAGTGAGGATATTTTTCTACAGTGTGTTTAAATCTAAAAATAATGTCATGTGACACTAGAAGTGAGGTAACAGACCTGCTCTCCCATAACCTCATTCAGAACCCTACCAGCTCTATCAGAACCCTACCAGCTCTATCAGAACCCTACCAGCTGAACCCTACCTGCTCTGTCAGAACCCTACATTTGCTAAAAGAGAACCCTGCCTGGTTTGGGAGGGGGATATGTATCATTATCTATTATCATGTGTAGAGGATGGAGGTGATGTGCATACAGCACGCTCTGGTGCTCTCGCTGTCTCCTGCTTTCGCTGGTGCTGTCCACAGTGCCCAGCTCCCACACACACAAGGTCAGGCCGTCTCTTTAACGGGGGAAGCTGCTGTGGATCAGAGTCTGCTCTGACCCTGTCTCGGGTTAGCCTCCTCGCTCAGCCGTGTGTGCAGTATTTATGTGTGTGTGTGTGTGTGTGTGTGTGTGTGTGTGTGTGTGTGTGTGTGTGTGTGTGTGTGTGTGTGTGTGTGTGTGTGTGTGTGTGTGTGTGTGTGTGTGTGTGTGTGTGTGTGTGTGTGTGTGTGTGTGTGTGTGTGTGTGTGTGTGTGCAGACTTTGCAGTGTGAGGGAACTTCTGGAGGTCGACGCTGCCGTCTCTCTCACGCAGTGGTTCTTCTTAATCTAACCTCTCTCTGCTGATTTCTGGTTTGACATCACATGAGCTGGATCATGTGACCCAGTGTAGACGGCCCGGCACGTTCCATTGGAAACCGCAGGGTGCCGTCTGGTTGCCGTAGCAGCCAGCCGTGTTGCTACCTCTGTGCCGGGCCGCAGTGATCATGCAGTTAATACAGAGAGCGGCTTTATTTGGTCACTAAGCTTTACATCCTATAATGCCAAACTCAGGACAACTCAGGATTGAGTCTTGATATTGAGAGCACATTGAGTCCTTTCCAGATACACCCCCACACACACACTCTCACACACACACACACACACACACACACACACACACACACACACACACACACACACACCCCCTGACCCCCGCCCCTGACTGCAGCGTAGACCCCACCCCTGACTCTCTGTAGCTGCAGCGTCTGTTTTTAGGCCATAGTGCAGCCTGCAGCCTGCAGCCTTCTGCTGGGTGTTTGTTATTTATTTACTGGAAATGTGTTTCCAATCTCCCTGTCCTTGCCTCTCAGTCCCCCCCCTTCCCAGCTGCACATGCACACACCACAGCTGGACCCGCTGTGAGGGACGGCCTGTTTCTATGGCAATGACCCCAGAGAGAACACAGCCGAAGCCTATTTCAAAACACTATGACAGAGCAGCAGTGTGGAGCAGTGGTCAGAGCAGCAGTGTGGAGCAGTGGTCAGAGCAGCAGCAAGGAGCAGTGGTTAGATCAGGAGTGTGGAGCAGTGGTCAGAGCAGCAGTGTGGAGCAGTGGTTAGATCAGGAGTGTGGAGCAGTGGTTAGGTCAGGAGTGTGGAGCAGTGATCAGAGCAGCAGTGTGGAGCAGTGGTTAGATCAGGAGTGTGGAGCAGTGGTTAGGTCAGGAGTGTGGAGCAGTGATCAGAGCAGCAGTGTGGAGCAGTGGTTAGATCAGGAGTGTGGAGCAGTGATCAGAGCAGCAGTGTGGAGCAGTGGTTAGATCAGGAGTGTGGAGCAGTGGTTAGGTCAGGACTGTTCGAGCAGTGGTCAGAGCAGCAGTGTGGCAGGGGTTAGAGTAGCAGTATGGAGCAGTGATTAGAGCAGCAGTGTGGAGCAGTGGTCAGTGAACATTTGTCTACACCTTGAATTCCCCCCCATTCTAAAGGCGCGCCTGCACTCTGCTACAAGGCTAATGCTGTATGTGTGCTCCCATAATAGTCAGTAAAACATTATTTACAAAATAATTCAGCTGAATCCATGGAAGTACTCCTTTAACATTACTGTGTATGTCTGAATGTGTGCATTTGTGTGAGAGAGAGTGTATGTGTGTTTGTATGTCTGTCTGAATGTGTGCATGTGTGTGTGTGTATATGTCTGCTCTTGAATATAGACATACAGAAGAAAGATAAACATATAGAAGCTCTTGAAAAAGTTCAAAGAAGGGAAACTAAATTGGTACCTGGTATGTAAGGTAAAAGTTATGAGTATAGACTTAAGGCACACAATGTGTGCATTAGTGTGTATGTATGTATGTATGAGTGTGTGTATGTCTGAATGTGTGTGTGTGTGTATGTGTGCGTGTGTGTTTTTATGTTTTTATGTCTGAATGTGTGTGTGCATGTGTGTATGTGTGCATGTGTGTTTTTATGTCTGAATGTGTGTGTGTGTGTGTGTGTCTGAATGTGTGCGTGCATGTGTGTATGTCTGAATGTGTGTGTGTGTGTGTGTGTTTTAGAGAGAGAGAGAGAGAGAGAGTTTGTGAGTGTGTGAATGTGAGAGTGGACCTGCATGGTTCTCAGAGACAGCAGTTATTCTGTACAGACCTTGTGAGTGAAGATCTTTTTCTGCAGTGTGTTTAAATCTAAAAATAATGTCATGTGAAGTGAGGTAACAGACCTGCTCTCCCATAACCTCATTCAGAACCCTACCAGCTCTATCAGAACCCTACCAGCTCTATCAGAGTGTGTGTGTGTGTGTGTGTGTGTGTGTGTGTCTGTCTGTCTGTCTGTCTGTCTGTCTGCCTGCCTGCCTGCCTGCCTGCCTGCCTGTCTGTCTGTCTGTCTGTCTGCCTGCCTGCCTGCCTGTCTGTCTGTCTGTCTGTGTGTGTGTGTGTGTGTCTGTGTGTCTGTGTACACTACCGGTCAAAAGTTTTAGAACATCCCCATTTTCCATTTTTTACAGAAATTTAAGCAGTTCAAGTCCAGTGAATAACCTGGAATGGTGCAAAGGTAAGCAGTAAACTGCCAGAGGTTTAAAAAAATAATAATAAAAAAAAAAAATAAAAAAAAAAGTTTAGGTTAACTGAAAAATAATGTACATAAGAATAAGAACATAAGGATACATAATGACGAGAACAGGCCGTTCGGCCCATCTAGGCTTGTCATGTCCTAATCTAAAGAGTATCTAGTACTACATCTAGCCTGGACTTGAATAGCTCAAGCATTTCTGCCTCTACTACCCGACCTGGTAAGCTGTTCCAGGCATTGACAACTCTCTGTGTAAAGAAAAACGTCCTTATATCTGTGCGGAATTTGCCTTTAACTAATTTACAACTGTGTACTCTTGTTCTGCTGACCCCACTTATCTTCAAAAATCTTTGGTATTTTACTTTGTTAATCCCTTTTAGGAATGAAAAAACCCCAATCAAATCCCCCCTAAGTCTCCGTTTGCTAAGTTTAAATAGATTGAGTGCCTTAAGTCTATCATCGTAACTTTTACCTTTCATACCAGGTATCAGTTTAGTTGCCCTTCTTTGGACTTTTTCAAGAGCTTCTATATCTTTCTTGTAGTTCGGTGCCCAGAACTGCACACAGTATTCTAAGTGAGGTCTGACAAAAGTATTATATAACATTAATATAACCTCCTTTGATTTATACTCAATACTTTTTGCTATGTATCCCAGCATCCTGTAGGCTTTTTTCACTGCTGTAGCACACTGCTTTGATGCAGATAGGCTTTGATCAACTACAATTCCTAAGTCTTTTTCAAATTGAACACCTACTAACTTTTCTCCTCCCATAAAATACTCCTGTCTAATGTTTTTATTTCCCACATGCATAACTTTAGCAATATTGAATGTCATCTGCCATGCATCTGCCCATTTTTGGATTTTGTTTAAATCATCTTGGATTACTTTAGTCGATTTCAAACTGTTTGCTAAACCCCCAAGTTTAGTATCATCTGCTAAACTGGACTAACGTCCATATCCAGATCATTTATTTAAATAAGGAAGAGCAGAGGTCCCAGCACCGATCCCTGCGGGACACCACTGCCCACAGCACCGAGGTCAGATACGGCCCCACCTACTGTTACTCTTTGTATTCGCCCTTGCAGCCAATTATGAGAGTTATAAAAAAAGGCCCTTTTCAGGGAACAAGTAATGTGTTAATGTGGGTTAACAGTCACTCTGTGCAAGTCGTCGACTCTGGATCCAGCAAAAGGGCCCCAGATCGTCACGCTTCCTCCTCCATGTTTGACAGTTGGTGTCGCACACTGAGGAACCATCTTTTCCCCTACTCGACGGCATACAAAAACTCTGCGGGATGAATAGAAGATTTCAAATTTTGATTCATCGGTCCATAAGACCTTCTTCCAGTCTTCAGTAGTCCACTGGTGGTGCTTCATAGCCCAGGCAAGTCTCTTTTTCTTATTTTGCCATCTTAGCAATGGCTTTCTTACTGCTACTCGACCTGTCAAACCTGCAACTCGAAGTCTTCTCTTTACAGTTGAAACTGAGACTTCCTTACTTGGACCAGTGTTAAGCTGTGCTTGAAGCTGTTGCCCTGTGAGCCGCCTATCACACAAGCTGTTGACTCTCAGAAACTTGTCTTCTGATTTTGTTGTGGCTTTGGGTCTGCCAGACCTCTTCCTGACAGTTTCCTCCAGTTTCCGAGCGCCTTTTGATGGTGTAGGAAACTACTCACTGCCAAAAAATTTACATTATTTTTCAGTTTTTGGGAACCTAAATTTATTTATTTTTTTACCTGTGGCAGTTTACCGCTTACCTTTGTACCATTTCAGGTTATTCACTGGACTTGAACTTAAATTTCAGTAAAAACTAGAAAATGGGGGTGTTCTAAAACCTTTGACTGGTAGTGTATGTTGAGTGTGTGTGCCTGTGTGTTTGTGTGTGTGTGTGTGTGTGTGTGAGTGAGTGCATGTGAGTGCATGTGTGTAGAGTGTGTGCCTGTGTGTATATGCGTGTGTGTGTGTGCATGTGTGCGCGTGTCTGTGTGGGGCGGGGGGGAGGTTGAGTCCAGGTTTATATTTGTCTCAGGGTTGTGTATAATAGTGGATTATTACGATGGTGTTCCTCTGTATTTGAGGTGCTTTTAATGGCTAACAGGTTAGCGGCCCTGTCCACTCCCTCTGATTCTAGTGCTGCAGCCACCCACGCAGACAGGGCTGTGTGTGCTTCTGTGCCACGCTCTTCTCTGTCATTATGGCCATTCAGGGTGTTTCCACAGAGCCCAGACCAGCCCTCTGTATGGATGTGGAGAGAGTATTGTGTGTGTGTGTGTGTGTAGTGTGTTTGTGTGTATGTAGTGTGTGTTTGTGTGCATGTGTGTGAGTTTGTGTGTGTAGTGCGTGTGTATGTGTGTTTGTGTGTTAGTAGTAGGTGAGTGTGTGTGCATGTGTGAGACAGTGATGGTGCTCAGCTCTGTGTGATGTGCAGATGTGTGTTTGTACGCGAGTTTGTGTGTGTAGTGTGAGTGTGTTTTTGTATATGTAGTGTGAGTGTGCGTATGTGTCTGTGTGTCTGTGTGTCTGTGTGTCTGTGTGTCTGTGTGTGTGTGTGTGTGTGTGTGTTTGTTTGTATGGGGTTTGTGTGTATGTAGTAGGTGAGTGTGTGTGTGAGTGTGTGCGCATGCGTGTGTGTGTGTGTGTGTGAGAGAGACAGTGATAGTACCCAGCTTTGTGTGATGTGCAGATTAAGGGCAGAGGAGCAGGAAGTAGTGTGATGATAAGAGTCTGAGAGTTCCAGTCTGCACTTCCTGTCCGCTCCTCTCTGCCAAGCAGGACATGATGCATGGCCTCTCCCTCACCTGGCCCAGGAACGCACACACACGTCCCCATGAACACTGCTGTGTGTGCTCGGGAACAGGGGGTACCCTGCTCAAACTGCACCCCCCTCCCACACACTCTCACCTCCACGGGTCATGTGACTCCTGGAGTTGCGCAGCTCTCCTGTGTGTCTGAAATGCACTTCTGTCGAGAGCCAATGAGATATGCACATTTTAACAAGCGGTCCAAAAACGCCTTTTCATCCTGTTTCACCACCCCTCAGAGGCTATCCGCGCACAAAGAAATCGATTTCAAATAAATTCCAGTTTTTGTATTATGGTTTTTATGTGTGAGAGAGACAGAATGAGAGGAGGAGGAGAGATATCATGTGTTTATATTGGGTTTCTATAGGTTTCCTCGGAGCGTTGAAAGCTTTGAAATAGAATAAGTCCCCAGCAGTGTCATGTTTGCAGAGAGAGCACTAATATATTCCAGCAGCTCTCCAAAGTGCAGCTGAAATCAGGACCCAATGCTGACATACACACACACACACACACACACACACACTATACACAAAATACAGACACATACATACACACACACACACACACACACACACACTATACACAAAATGTTTGTGTGTGTGTGTGTGTGTGTGTGTGTGTGTGTGTGTGTGAAGAATACATATTTCATACATGTTTAAGGCTACTGAAGATTATCTGTCATATCTATCAAGTTAAAAATAAATAACAATCTATCCATAATATAATTATGAGCCATTTCCACAGTGTCACTAGAGCCATTTCCACAGTGTCACTAGAGCCATTTCCACAGTGTCACTAGAGACATTTCCACAGTGTCCCTGGAGAGTCATTTCCACAGTGTCACTGGAGAGTCATTTCCACAGTGTCCCTGGAGAGTCATTTCCACAGTGTCACTAGAGACATTTCCACAGTGTCACTAGAGACATTTCCACAGTGTCACTAGAGCTATTTCCACAGTGTCACTAGAGACATTTCCACAGTGTCACTAGAGACATTTCCACAGTGTCACTGGAGAGTCTGCGCATAGTTCTGTGTCTCTATGAGTGAACCAGGGAACCAAGTGACTCTGTAAAGTCGTTGGGATTCTGCGAAAAGATTTTCTTGTTATAAGACGAGGGGGATGGAGAGAGCGAGTGAGAGAGGAAGGGAGAGAGAGCGAAGGACAAAGAAAGCGAAAGAATTAGGAGAGAGCGGGAAGTGGTGAGCACAGCAAGAGAGGGAGGAAGAGAGGGGGATGGAGAGAGGGAGGAAGAGAGGGGGATGGAGAAAGTGAGAGAGGGAGGAGAGGAATGTTGATCGAGCGAGAAAGAGAGGGGGAGGAGAGAGGGAGGCTGAGAGAAGAGAGGGAGGAGAAAGAAGAGAACATCTGTGTGCACCCAGTTTCCTCACACATCTGGCCCCAGAGCGCCTTCTTAACTGAATGAGGGAGTTCTTGGAAGAAGTGAAAAAAATGAGCATAATCTCCCTCAGGAAACAATAGGGCCCAGTTGTGAAGGTGTGTGAGGAGAAGAGAAGGGGAGGAGAGAGTGAGAAAGACCCTCAATGCTGCTGCTCTGTATGGACACAGTGCCATCCAGTGGCAACTCCAGGTAGTGCATCACTGACATAAAGCCGATATAGTATCAGTGCTTACAGACCAGAGTGAGCTGGTACACACACACACACTGCACTCTACTCTCACACACATAAAGAAGGTGGAGGACACACACACTGTGTGTGAGACGGTGGAGCCACACACACACACACACACTGTGTGTGAGTGAGTGAGAGAGTGTGTGTGTGTGTTTGTAGAAGACTAAAACATTCTACAGGTGTTACCAACTCAACAAACATCTGGAGCCCTGTGTGTGTGTGTGTGTGTGTGTGTGTGTGTGTGTGTGTGTGTGTGTGTGTGTGTGTGTGTGTGTGTGTGTATGTGTGTGTGTAGTGTGTCTGTGTGTATGTGTGAGTGTGAGCATGTGTGTATACAGTATAATGTTCTTGTGTGTGTTTGTGTGTACAGGTACAGTATAGTGTGTGTGTGTGTGTGTGTGTGTGTGTGTGTGTGTGTGTGTGTGTGAGAGAGAGAGAGAGAGCGAGAGAGAGGTTTAACAGTCAAACAGAGGTGTGTTAGTGCCCTCTGTTGGTGAGAGTACTGCAACACTATACACACTACATGTTACACCCCCCCCCACAGGGTGAGGCCTGCATACTTTGCGCTGTGCTGGTAGCTTCCTGTTTGTAAACACAGAGGATGAGTGTGCAGCGTGTTCTGCTCATATTTATACTACAGAGTCCAGGTGTGTCTAAACATTCGGAGAGAGAGGGACCCACATGTGTCATCATCTCCTCCCCCTCCCTCTCTCCTCAGAGAGCTGCGCTGCTCTGCGCTTAGCTGTTCTGGCTGTCTGGTCGCTGTGATGACCCTCAGATAATTCACTGAGTGTGTGTTTGTGTGTGCCTGTGTGTGAATGTGTGTGTGTATAGTCTGCGTATTGTGCATACAGCGTGTGTTTGCATGTGTGTGTGCCTGTGTAAATGTGTGTGTGTTTGTGTGTTTGTGTGGCAGTGTGTGTGGCAGTGTGTGAGTGAGTGCGTGTAAGTGCATGTGTGTATGAGTGTGTGAGTGTGTGAGTGTGTGTGTGCGTGTGTGTTTGTGCCTGTGTGCCTGTGTATGAATGTGTGTGTGTTTGTGTGTGTGTGTGTGTGTGTGTGTGTGTGTGTGTGTGTGTGTGTGCATGCCTGTTTGTGTGTGCATGCCTGTGTGTGTGTGTGTGTGTGTGTGTGTGTGTGTGTGCGAGTGCGTGCCTGTGTGAGTGTGTTTCTGTGTGTGTGTGTGTGTGTGTGTGTGTTTCTGTGTGTGTGCGTGTGCGTGTGTGTATGTGCGTGTGCGTGTGCGTGTGCGTGCATGTGCCTGTGGCCCCAGTGGGAGGGGTGTATGTAAACAGAGATGGAGCAAGCTGTGATTAAAGTTCCCTGAGTCTGGAGGGCCGGCCCAGCGTGCGAGCTGAGACATTGAAGCTGAGCGTTTCTGATGCATCTCGTGAATATGCATAAATGGGCACGTCCATGACAACACCAATGGCAATGGAGGTTCTGTCCTTGGGCATGCCTTCTCAAGAATATTCATAAACCGAGGGCCACAGGGTCTGCAGGTTTTCATTGATCCATTAAAGCAGCTGATTACACAGTTAACTCACCTCACCTGGTTTCCTGGGTCTGAACTGGTTACTTATTTTAAGGCGAAAACAAAAAGCAGCAGACCCTGCGGCTCTCCAGGGCTAGGATTGGCTACCCCTGCTCTAGAATAAAGAAGTATGGAGGACAGGATGGTTACAGGAAGGGGGGCAGCTGATCTTGTGTGCAGTTCTTGTGTTCACCAGCAGAGGCCACTGTTTCCAAGCCTGAACAAATACACAGCTCTCACACACTTTGCAGTGATGAAAACCCTCACACAGGTGACCGTGGAAGCAAAGACGCAATCTGTTGATCCTGGATCAGTTTGACCTCTCTCAGGGATAGGAGTTAGGAGTTAGGAGTGGGGCTGTGACTGACCCTGGTTAGGGAACCTATATGGTTTGTGGACATTTTTGAATGGGAATATATTGCCAATTGGCATATACCTCACGTGTAAGCAATATTTTGTTTTTTTAGGTTTTTGATAAATAAAAAATTATAATTTAAGATTCATCATTAATAATTACAAAACAAAGCCAGCAAATCTGATAAGAGCGTCTGGCATCCTTTAACACCAACAAAATACAATTAATTTATATTTATTTTGAGGTTTCAAAAACATTTCCACCAATTAGGGGTACCACCTTGATTACATTGCCACCTATTACATGGCAATTGGACATTGACATCCAAAAAAGTCCTTACTTTGCCCATATATGTAAACCAGATGCCTCAAGGGACAGACTCACTCCAGTATATGGTTCCTGGACACCTTTTTCAGTTCAATATTAAACATCCAAATAGCACATATGGTGCACAAATACCACATTTGTCCGTGAGCCTTGTTTTTTTGGCAGATTAGACAAATTTGAGACCCCAAATTTCACACCCCGGTTCAGCGTAATCGCCTGAAAGCTGTTTTTTTGTTGTTGTTACCTTTCCGCTTCTGGAGCAGGTAGGCCTGTGACTTGGTCCCTGAGAGAGGGCTCAGAGGTCAAATATCTGTGTTTTGGGCACATTTGTTTTAGAAATGGCCTAGAGGTCTGGATCTTGCATATGTTGTTCCTGGCATGCCCCAGCAGTAGCACACCGAGTTTGGTGTCTCTGACATGTCCACAGAAAGTATGAAAAATGGCTTGAATATATTGGAGCTGGATACTGCTATATTTCAATCCAGGAAGGGATTTTAGCCACCAAAATGTGTGGGTCAGATTTGGAATTTGCTGTGCCATGTTTATATCAGTCAAATTCCCATTAAAAGTACAGGAAAGTTAAACAGGTGAGATACATTCATATCCACATTCCACTCCATTTGTAATGAGAGGGACTATGCTGTGTGGCATGCACAATTGGCACTTGAGAGAGCTAGGCCATTCACACCTAGCAGTGTGGTGGGGGTTTGGTGAATTTCACCAGGTACACAATGAAACCTAAGCAGAAAAAACAGGCAACACTCTTTTTGACCTATATATATTTTAAATTATTCTGGGCTAGGACAGACATACTGTCTTTGGAATGGAGAAAGTGTAAGACCCAATGTATTTAATGACATTCAAAACAAACAGGCCATCTCCTGCGCCTTTTAGGACCCACCAGCTGCGCTGCGCATGCTTGTCTAATTCCGGGAACCATTTTCCATGATGGCAAATGGACTTTGAAGTCTTATGGTAGGGTCAGCCGTATCAGGGGTCAGTGTGGAGTGTGGAGTTTGTAGGTGTTGAGGGCAGGAATGAGGGACAGTGAGGTGAAACAGTTATCCTGGTTGCCAGCAGGGGGCAGCAGAGAAGCAGCTCTGACAGAGGGAATTTTTTGGGGGGGTGTTAGGGGAGTAATTCAGATTCAGATTCAGATTCAGATTTCTTTATTGTTACATCTGTGATACTACGTACACCAGAGTAAAAATCTTGGGCCAGGCCCCTCAACTTCGCAGCATCACAATACACACAGAAATAGCACACTTTGTAAACAAAATAGAAATAGAATAGATAAATAATAAAATATAAGGTAACAAAATAATTTTAAGTTAACAAAATAATTTTAAGTAGCAGCAAGTGGGTCACAAGGCACAGTGCGGGAGTGAGTAGTGTGAGTGTGTGTGCGGCGCGGGCGTGTGTGCGGTGTCGCCTGCGCGTGCTGAGTCTGTGCAGGTGTGTCTGTGCTCAGTCCACCTCGATGTGCAAATGGCAGTTGGCTAGCTAGGCTAGTGGCCAGAGTTCAGTAGCCTGACAGCTTGGTGGAAGAAGCTGTCTCTGAGCCTACTGGTCCTGGCCTGGAGACTGCGGTACCGTTTGCCTGACGGTAGCAGCTGGAATACGCTGTGGTTGGGGTGGCTGGGGTCTTTGATGATGCTGTGGGCTCTGCTGGCACATCGGCTGCTGTACAGTTCCTGGATGGAGGGGAGGGGCGTGCCTCCGCTGATGTGTTGAGCGGACTGCACCACCCTCTGCAGTGCCTTGCGGTTGAGGCCTGAGCAGTTTCCGTACCACGCGGTGATGTTGCCGGTCAGGATACTCTCAGTAGTGCCTCTGTAGAAGGCCCGCAGGATCTTGGGCCCCATTCCGAACTTTTCAGCCGCCTGAGGTAGAAGAGGCGTTGTTGTGCCTTCTGACTACGTGGCCAGTGTGGGCGGACCAGGACAGGTCCTCAGTGATGTGGACGCCGAGGAACCTGAAGTCACTGACCCGCTCCACAGTGGACCCGCCGATGGTGAGGGGCTCCTGCCTCTCTCTCTCCTTCCTGTAGTCCACGATGAGCTCCTTGGTCTTATCAACGTTGAGAGAGAGGTTGTTCTCCTGACACCATTGTGCCAGGTTGCTGACCTCTCTCCTGTAGGCCGTCTCATCATTGTCCGTGATCAGGCCTATCACCGTTGTGTCATCGGCGAACTTGATCACCCTGGTGGAGCTGTGCGTGGCCACGCAGTCGTGGGTGTACAGGGAGTAGAGGAGAGGGCTCAGGACGCAACCCTGGGGGGCCCCGGTGTTGAGGGTCAGAGGGGCGGAGGTGATGGGGCCCATCCTCACCACCTGGCGCCGGTCCGACAGGAAGTTCAGGATCCAGCCGCAGAGGCTGGGGTTCAGCCTCAGGTCCCAGAGCTTGGTGTTGAGCCTGGAGGGTATTATGGTGTTGAACGCTGAACTGTAGTCCACGAACAGCATTCTCACATAGATGTAATGTATGTTATAAGAGGTGTCCCCCTTCCTGAAGCTCACACTGGTGGTGTGTGTGTGTGTGTGTGTGTGTGTGTGTGTGTGTGTGTGTGTGTGTGTGTGTGTGTGTGTGTGTGTGTGTGTGTGTGTGTGAGAGAGAGAGAGAGAGAGAGAGAGAGAGAGAGAGAGGGGCAGAATGCATGTGTGTGGGTGTGTGTGTGAGAGAATGAGAGAGAGAGGGGTAGAATGTGCGCGTGTATGTGTGTGTATGAGAGAGAGAGTATGTGTGTGTAGTGTATGTGTTTGTGTTTGTGTGTGATAGACAGAGACTGATAAACAATTAAAATAAAATAATCAATAATCTCAACACACTGATCTGAACACTAGTCCTGAACACTGTACCCAGCATATTAACCTGAACACTATACAACACTGATCTGAACACTGTCCTGAACAACACACTGTCCAACACACTGAACACTGTACCCAGCATATTAACCTGAACACTATACTCAACACACTGATCTGAACACTGTACCCAACACACTGTCCTGAACACTGTACCCAGCATATTAACCTGAACACTATACTCAACACACTGATCTGAACGCTGTACCCAACACACTGACCTGAACACTGGACACAACATACGAAGCTGCTGGTAGTTTGTCTTTTCATTAGTTAGGTAGATAGATAACTAAAAGGTTAGCTAGCTAGCTCACTTTATATATGGTGATAGCTAGTTTTGTTAGTGTCTCAATGACAACAGCTGAATTAGGCAGCTAACGAGTGTGCAGCACTAGCATAAAAGTTGGCATTTCACCAGGCTGTGAATCTCCAATTAGACACTGACATCTAGTAAATGAGGCTAGTGGATAATCCGGTAAATCGCGTGTGTAGGAGTCGGTTATGTGGGAATATACTGTATTATATTGGTGAGTTCCCACAATGCACATTTATAGGTGAGTTTCCACAATGCACATTCCCATTAGGCCAGAGGTCACAAGAGTTCATCAGCCTCCTCATTACACACAGAGAGAGTGTGTGTATATGTAACATCGCTCATGCTGTTAGTTACATGATGTTACAGTAAATGATGTTACATAAATGCACCCCACACCATAACAGCCGCCAAAACCCTTCAGCACACGCACACACAAAATGTTTCCGTTATTTTGGCAGTTATTTGTATATACAAACACATACTAACACACACCTATACATACACATGTACATACATACACACACACACACACATATATATTTAAATGCATAAATGCACACATACACACACTTGCATGCATACATACACACACACACACACACACACGTGCATACATACATGCATACACACACACGTGCACAAATCCACATGTAAATACATACACACACACTTGTTTTTAAAGAGAGTGTCTGGGTGCAGTGGAGTCTGGGGTGGTGATGTCGTGTCTCTGGAACATTACGCCTGGCTGTTCTCAGATCAGCACCTGGTCCCCGCTCTGCGGTTAAGGCCCGATGGGACACACCTCTACCCCCATAACTGAGCTGTGTGTTCTGGCACCTACTCAAAGGCTTGCTCTCACGCTACACACACCTCTCTCACGCTATACATACTTGACACTGCCCCCTCTTCTCTCTCTCTCTTGCTCCCTCTCTCCCTCCCTCTCCCTTTCCCTCTCTCCTCCTTCTTCCTCTTTTTCGGTGTTTTGGGTCTTGTTTTCTTGTGCTTGTTTTTTGTTTTTGTTTTCTTCGTTTCTGGTTGCTTTTTCCGGGGTTCCCACGCATCATGGAAAAACCTTTAAAATCATTAACAATTATACTGTTATGGACATTTCTGATTCTATGGATCATTTGTTTCTTCTTTTCCGATAAGGTTACTGCAAAATGTCTGTTCCCCTGCCACTGTTGTTGCCACCTGCCACAGCTGTTCTCACACACACAATGAGATGTGTATTTGCACTGTATATCAACAAACTGTGTATTTACAACAAAGCAATGTTACAATGCTGTCCTGATCTGGGATAAGTAAGCCATAATAAAACAGGGTTTTAAAAGTCAAAAAGGTCTCTCTGTCTCTCCCTCTCCCTCTCCCTCTCCCTGTCTGTCCATCCCCCTCTCTCTCTCTCTCTCTCTCTCTCTCTCTCTCTCTCTCTCTCTCTCTCTCTCTCTCTCTCTCTCTCTCTCTCTCTCTCTCTCTCTCTCTCTCTCTCTCTCTCTCTCTCTCTCTCTCTCTCTCTCTCTCTCTCTCTCTCTCTCTCTCTCTCTCTCTCTCTCTCTCTCAGACAGGTACATATTGTGCTGCTAATTTGGCACAGCTCCCTTTCTCTCCCAGAATGATTTGTAGTTTCTAGCAGCTAGGTCTTGCCTGTGACAGACGGTCTCTATAGCCAAGCTGTGCTCACGGAGTCTGTACTTTGTCCAAATGTTTCTTTGTTTGATGTTCTTCACTGTGTTCAGGTAGTCTGCCACAGTGTATTCTCTTTTTAGGGCCCGATAGGACTCTAATTTCCTTTGTGCTTTTGTGTGAAAAGAAAATCGCGGCCTGTGCCGCCTTGTGCGTGTGGTTGAAAAACTGTCGCACCCACACCTGTCAGGACTCAGGTCAGATAGGCCAAACTACAATTCAAAAATTGGATTTTACAAATAATAAACATAAAGCTATTTTGGCTCCAACAATAGGTGTTAGTGCAGTCAGTATCAGAATCAGCTGATTGAGGGGCAGAGACAGGGCTATGTAACTGCACAGAAAATAGTGCTTAAAATGATGGCAGCGTTCTCTACAGCGTGCGGTCTTGGGCTCGACGTAAACACGGGTCTGTACTCTGTGGAGCCCTGACTCACAGACGTTTACATTCCAACGGGAGGCAGAGAAAACCCAAACACTCGTCTGCCTACATTTAACCTTGCAAAATATAGGAACAGGGACAGAAATTAGTATAGAAATGAGTCAGTGTATTGAGTATAGTGTTCAGGTCAATGTTTTGGCTCCAGTGTTCAGGTCAGTGCGTTGGGTACAGTGTTCTATCCCTTGAGAAGATTATTTTATTTTCATTGAAAACAAAATAATTAAATAATAATTGAAAGGTGAAGATGAAATGCCAGTGGAGATATGCACCTATATCTGACAAAATCACGCACAGTGAGAAATCACCTCACCAACGCTGTAGACCCTCACTAGAATCTGACCAATCACCTTACAGTCCTGTAGACCCTCACCAGAATCTGACCAATCATCTTACAGTCCTGTAGACCCTCACCAGAATCTGACCAATCATCTTACAGTCCTGCAAGCCTTCCTACAGCATGTGCTAAATTCCATTGTGTGAGGCGTTTGTGCAGTTGTGTTGAGGTGCGGCCTTGCGTCTCGGAGCAGAAACTAGATCTCTTTTATCTGTATGAAATGCTCTCCTCAGTGTTTCTATCCACGCTGCATTTCTTATGCAGTAAACAGGACTGTGGCTCCAGGTGTGCGGTCCCTGGTTCTGTCTGCTGGAACATGTCTGTGCAGTGCCACTGCATTCCTGCCCCACCCACAGGGGGCACTGTGCCCAATGCCCGGGGCAGAAAGGGCTGAGCCATGCCTGTGCCTCAGCACCAGGGGTCAGAGGTCAAGAGGTCTTAACACTGAAACACTAGATCCTACACACACACCAGATACTCAACACTGTGCTCTTAACACTTAGGGCCAGATTTACTAAGATAGTCGCAGCGCAAAGATGGTCACTATTTTGTTGCGGCTATTTTAAAGATATTAAACGAAATTTGCAAGCAGCGACACATTAATGACCAATTTACTAAGACTGGTTCTACAACAACAACAACAAAATTTGGAGTGACATCACGAAAGAAATTAATTCATTAGGCATAACAAAACGAACAGTAGATGATGTAAAGAAAATATGATGTTAGGCGGAGTCCAACAGAAGAACTTTCCAACAACATAATGCAGGAAAAGACACCGGCGGTGGTCCAACTGAGGAAAGAATATTAGAATAAAAATAAAAAATAGAAAACTTATATATAAACTTGTGATGGGAGAAGGCCACAGAGCGTCTCAACGTAAAGCTGTACTCACGATTCATTCTATACCCTCCTGACCGCATGCACACAATAAGATCATTGTTGAAATTCAGACCTGCGTTTTTGTACTGACTGCTAGCTGATGATAAATTGGTCAATATAAATCCTGCATCCTTTCATATCATTTTTATTTCAAGTTCTAGTAAATAATATGTATGCTATATAGAATATATATTTAAAATTCTGACTGTCTGTAGAAACAGGTTTTTGACAATAAAGCTGTCGTGACATGAACCGGGATACTTTGCAACAACATTGGTGATTATTTGTTTTGCATCGCTGGGACAGTGACTAGCACCTTGGAAAGCTCAATGCAAAATGGGAATTGTGAAATACTTAGGCAATATCGGCGCTCAGCGAATACCGCCTGGTTTCAAGAGTTCTTAAAAGTCTTACACAAAGAGGAGAGTCACAATTAACGAATGCTTTAGTTAATTGGACGGAATACTTAATTGACCTAATTTACAAAATCTTCACCCTGTTTTGGCATGTTTACCCCATGTACACATATGCATAAACAGATTGAACTATTCATCTAAAGCTTTAGCCTTGTCACCGTCACTGGGGTGGCTTTTAGCCACAAAATATTATTTTGAGTTAAACTCTGTTTTTAATAAAACAGCCTGTGTCCAGACTTCTGGATGTGATTGGTCCACTATGTCTGGTCTGTGGGATGTGATTGGTCCACTGTGTCTGGTCTGTGGGATGTGATTGGTCCACTGTGTCTGGTCCGTGGGATGTGATTGGTCCACTGTGTCTGGTCTGTGGGATGTGATTGGTCCACTATGGTTGCCATGTGTTTTTTCTATTTTATTTGTATTTAACCTCTACTTAACCAGGCAGGTCACTGGTGGTTGCTTTGACTGCAGTCGAGGGGCGGTCATGTGCGGTCGCTTTAAATCAGGCACAGGTCTATATTTTGAGGTCTGTGGAGGAGCAGTTGTGTGCGGTTGAGGAGTGGTCGTGTGTTCACGGTGGATTGTGAGCTCCCAGGTGTGTTCAGGTGTTTGAGCCCTCCTCCACTCTCTCACCAGGCTGTGTGACCGTGGCGGAGGTCACCATGGAGACCGCGCACGCAACAGTGGAGCGGGTGTTCCACACCCTGAGAGCGCTGGGCCACGCCCGAGATCACCTGAAGCACCTGCGCTCCACCTACAGCCCCGGGGATGGTGTGCACCAGGTCAGCTACGCTGTGTGTGTGTGTGTGTGTGAGTGTGAGAGGGTGACAGTCTGTAGTGTGTGTATTGTGTGTGTGTGTGTGTGTATGAGTGTGTATTGTGTGTCTGTCTGTGGGTGTGTGTGTGTGTGCAGTGTGAGAGGGTGACAGTCTGTAGTGTGTGTGTGTGTGGGGTGTAGTTTTAGTGTAAGTGAGAGAGTCTAGTGTGTAGTAGTTGGACTTAGTGTTATGTTGTTATGGTGTAGGCGATGTACAGGCCTCTGTTGAAGCTGGTTCTGGAGGAGATCTTCCACCCAGATCGACTGGACTGCCCCGACATCGAGCACATGTCCTCCGGCCTCACCGACCTGCTGAAGACCGGGTTCAGCATGTTCATGAAGGTGAGAGACACGCACACACACTATATACACACACACTACACACACACACACACACACACACTATACACACTATACACACACACTATACACACTATACACACTATACACACTATACACACACACTACACACACTATACACACACACTACACACACTATACACACTATACACACTATGCACACACACTACACACACATACACACACACTACACACACATACTATACACACATACACACACACACTACACACACTATACACACACACTACACACACTATATACACACACACACAACACACAATATACACACACTGCACACACACTCACACTCACACACAAAGACTATACACACACACATACACACATATACACACACACACTACACACACTCTATACACTCACACATACACACACACTATAAACTCACACACACTGCACACACACTCACACACACACACACACTCATTCACACACACACACACACACACACACACACACAGGCTCTGTGAGGATGTGTTCCCCAGTGCAGTCACAGTGTGTCCCTGCATGTGTGCTGAATGAACCATCTGACTTAATAATAATAAACCCCCCTGTGTATAATAAACCCCCTCTCTCTCTTCCTCTCTCTCCCTCTCCCACATGGATGAGACACAGGTAGCTTGCTTAGTGTGTGTGTGTGTCAGTGAGTGTGTAGTGTGTGTGTGAGTGTTTGTGAGAGTGAGAGTATGTATAACATCTTCCACTCACCTAAAAGACCACCTCCGGTCCAGCCCAGAGGTGGTATGTGCTGATCTGCTCACTCTGTTTCTGTGCAGGTGAGTCGGCCACACCCCAGTGACCACGCCCCGCTCCTGCTCTTCATGGTGGGAGGAGTTACCCCTTCCGAACTGCGACTGGTCCGCGAGATGGTCTCTGCCCACAAACCCGGCTCACAGGTAGTAACCACACCCACTCACACCTGTACTCCACCTATAGCCCCGCCCCTCAACCAAGCCGTTTCTCGCCCGCCCATGCCATGACATCTGATGCCATGATTGGCTGAGCTGTAGAAAGTGGTCAGAAACAGAGGCCGTGGGCCTCCCGCGTGGTCTAGTGGTTTCAATGTCCGACGCTGGCCACGGCGACCAGGGTTCCATTCCCCATTGCGCCAGAGTTGGCTCTGGCCGGGAGTGCCATCAGGGCGGCAATTGGCTGTTCATCCCAGGGAGCGGGGAGGGAAGCTGACACACACAGTTCGCTGCGCACAGGAGTGGTTCTGGGGTACCGTAATTACAGTCGACGGCTCGTCGAGTGCTGTCTCGGAGGAGGCAGCGCTTCGCCTTTGTCACTGCCGGTCACAGGACTACGGCGAACTATGAGGGAGGGGATTGAACTAAGCACAGCGGGAGTAATTGGCTACCAAATTGGGAGAAAAACAGGGTAAAATCGGAAAAACAAATGTAAATTTTGTTATTTTTTTTAAAGATAACCTGTGATTGGCTGAGCTGTAGAAAGTGGTCAGAAACGGAGGTCGTGATTGGCTGAGTTGTAGGAAGTGATGATAACTCAGAGAATGTTGCCTTCACTTGCGCTCTGAATAATGTGACCTGTCTGTGCATTACATAAACTGGGGATTGAATGGGTGGTGGTTCTGAGGGAGGTAGGGAGGGAAACAGTCACTAAAAGGATGGATTTGCGCTTGAAATGTTACAATAGCTGTGGATTGTGTAAGTGTGTTGGGCAGGCTCACATGGGGTTTCGTCTGAATGTGTTTGACTGTGGCTCCGCTCATGTGGTGTTCTACATTACTGATACACTGAGAATATAACCCCTGCTGAACACAGCTTCAAATGCAAGACTCAGATGCACACACATGTATACACATACACACGCGCACACACACACATATACACACACACTCACACATTCACTCACACAGTGTGTGTGAGTGTGCATGTATGTGTGAGAGTGCATGTGTAGTGTGTGTGTGCGTTGGGTGTGTGGGTTTATAGTGTGTATAGTGTGTGGTTTATAGTGTGGGTATAGTGTAGAATGTGTGTGGTATAATGTGTGTGGTTTATAGTGTGTGTGGTTTATAGTGTGTGTATAGTGTATAATGTGTGTGGTTTATAGTGTGGGTATAGTGTATAATGTGTGTGGTTTATAGTGTGGGTATAGTGTAGAATGTGTGTGGTTTATAGTGTGGGTATAGTATAGATTGTGTGTGGTTCATAGTGTGGGTATAGTGTAGAATGTGTGTATAGTATTCAGTGTTTTGTCTCCTCTCTGTAGGTACTGGTTCTGTCCACCAGACTTCTGACACCTAAAGATGTCCCTGAGCTGCTGTTCGCTACACGGAGACTGCACCCCGACATCGGGGTGTGAGGAGGGCCCCCAACATCGAGCATGCGTCCTTGTGCATGTGTCTCGAGTTTGTGTGTTTGCCCTTTTGCATGTGTCGAGTTTGTGCATGCGTGTATCCTTGTGTGTGCGCGCGCATGCGTGGGGGTTTGAAGGACTGTTTGTTTCATCCTATTGGTCAGTCTGTGTTCCGTAATTCTGCACATGCAATAAATATCTCCACTGGCCTCATGTTGTGCTGTGTTCTGAAATACAATCCCAGTGGCCCTCCATCAGAGCTGGGTGTGTGCAGTTCTGTGTGGGTCTGTGCAGTTCTAGAGAGAGGTTGTTAAACGTTAGTGTGGACTGCTTGAGCAGAATTCACCAATCACCTCACAGTTACCACGACGACCGGTAAGTGCCTCACATCCTGCTCGTTGGGGAGGCACATGCTGCCTGTTCCTGTTGCCATGGTTACAGGGAGCTGGTCATAATCCAGCAGTGTGCTGTTAACCGCCCTTTCACACATGCACTCACACATGCAGAGAGCCAGCGCCTGCCTGCCGTAATGCCACGGCCTCTCCACGTGTTTGCCTCCATGTGTGGGGAACGTGGGGTGTGTACACCACTGAACACCAGACAAATCAAATTACTTCTCAAAAGTTTAATTTTGAAATGCAAAGTGAGCCCCCCCCCCCTCCAGTTGAGGGGTTTCGGCTGTACAAAATAAATAACCCCCACCCCAGCGTTCATAAAGTGCACTAGTTTAAACACACCCACCCCTTGCACAGCTCAGCTCCTCTGTGTTATGAGAGACACACACACACACACACACACACACACACACATATATACATGCATACACACACTCATATACATGCATACACACACACACACACACACACACACACACACACACAGTTAGGATGTCTGGTGGAACAGTGTAGGATGGCGATCAGACTCGTTTGCCCCAGAGACAGATACTCTTTTTTCCACACTGACTTCATTCTTCAGTGGAGCCCAGTCAGCTCTCTCCTCCCTCTGAGGCAGTGACACAGTCCCGTCCCCCCTCTTAGACACACACACACCCCCCTTCCTTTCCTCAAATACAGAGTTCATACTGTTAACCATGGGGGGGCCAAAGGTTAAGGGACACTGTCCAGTGTCGTGTGTGTTGGAGGGTTGTAGGTTAAAGGTCACCAGTCTCCCTCTCAGCGTGACCGGTGTCCTATCCCTTCTGGCCCTTCAGGCCCTGCCCCCAGAACAGTCACATCAGAGGCCGGGGGGCGTGGCTCAGACGGAGGTGGCCGTGCGCACCTTGGCAGACAGCGCCTGCTTGAAGCGGCGCTTCAGGTCCTGCATGTTGGGCGATTTCGGGCGGGGTATGAGGCAGGACTTCCTCTTCTCGGCGGACGTGGCGGGGGCGGGGACGGGGACGGGCAGGGCAAGGCGCGTGCAGAGCAGGCGGAAGGCGGCGTGCACCTGGCTGTAGTTCTCGCTGGCCGACACCTCGTAGAAGGGACAGCCCAGCCGAGCGGCCAGGCCCAGGCCTTGCTGGGGGTCCACCTGGCGCAGGTGCTGCAGGTCCGCCTTATTGGCCAGCAGGGCCACTGGCACGCCCGCACCTGGGCGAGAGGCCCGCAGCTGCTGGTGCAGTTGGCCAATCAGCTCGAAGCTGCGGCAGTCTGTCACGGAGTACACCAGGACCACGGCGTCGGCCCATTGGATGGAGTGGGTCACCTGATCCTGGCAGCTGAGACTGTTACCCACTACCTGAGGAGCAGGAAAAAGAATGTTACACCACTGCGCACACACACACCCTCCCTAACACACACACACACACACACACACACACATACAGTTTCTCTTTGCTACCTCTACAAGAAGCATGTGGTTAAAACAAAACAGTACAGCTCCCAGTTTAATTTGTACCTTATATTAAAAAAAGACATTCTACATTCCAGCCACATTACCCTGAACTAAACACGGGTTCGCAGGATACAAAATGAAATAAATAAAAAAGACATGAATCGGGCCTTTGTCAGGGCTGCGCGATACTGCGATACCTCTCCTGGCGACTGGAGCCAGACACACGGGAAAAGGCTGGTGAACAGACAGCACTGGGGTATCACGTGTCCCCGACTCGCATATGCGATATACACACGCGATAGACAGACTGGGAAATTAGCTGACTAGACAGCCATACTCTTCCAGTATGAAAGGAAAATCCGCTCAATGCTTTTTTGGATCAGTGCCCGGAATGGGAAACTAGGCTCGCACTGTGAAGCGGACTTCACCACGCGCAGCTAAAGACAGGGGGAGGGGGAGGTTAGGGTTGTAATCAGGATCACCCGAATTATTTATAAGGATTTTGACAGTACCAAAATATGTCTTTTTTGTGGGAGGGGGGGGTAAATGTGCATTTTCTGTTATTTTGTTGTTGGTCTGGACCGCCCGGCGAAATGTGTGATCTCGCAGCCCCTGCAAGTCCCCTTGCTAATTGCCCCAAATTGTAAAATATCCGAAACAGCGGGTACAATAGCTGACCCAAATAAAGCAAAAGGGACGGAATGCGGTCACACTCCTAGAGCTGTCTCGAACGGTCAGTGCGGCGCGAGGACTCCCTGCCCGTCTCCTGGTAAACCTTCGGCCAAGTACTGGGACGTTACCGCGGCAACCCCCGTCTTTACTTAAATAATTTCAGCGCTGGCGTAAGAACTTACATGAACACCAGGTGTGTCTTGGACCTGAATCGCCACTTGCTCTCCGTCAACCTGGACTTCTCGGGAGTAGAGTGTACCTGTTGATGAGGAACGCCAATTAGGCTGGTGAGCACACGGTCTTTCTCATGCTGCCATTTTACGATGATTTTCACACTTTCCGATACTGCAGCGGTAAAATAGTGACGCTTACCTGCGTTTCTCTCATAATCTCCGATGAAGCGCCGCGTGAGGAACCTGACAACCAGAGCTGGTGTGGGAAAAAATACAATAACTCAATAAAACAGTTGAGAGCACCATAAACACAACTTTCATAGCCATTTGTACCACGTAACGTTCGTGTAATTAATAGTTTAAAAAGCACATAGGCTACCAGAGCCTAATCAAAGTTATGCACCAACACGAATAAACTGTCAAACATAGACATTTGTTTTCCAAAATTAACTCGCTTACGTTTTGGTTCAACTTACCAGTTTTACCAACGCCGCTGCCTCCAATCACCGCGATTTTAATTATCCTCTTTGAAGAGCTCTCGGGTGTTGGGTACTCCGCGATAGTCGACATGTTCTGGATCAGACGCATCTCGGCGAGATTTGTTTCACTTAGTTTAAATAGTCTCCTCCACCCCCAAAAATAGACGTTTCAGAGAAAGAGTACAATTGATAACTTGAAAAGGTTTGGAGAGGCAGACAGCTCCTGAGAAATGGCTGTTATTTCGGACTTGTATTATAATAACGTATAATGGCGATGACAGTAACGCGTACAATCCCCTTGCGGCTGATTACGTAGGACTCACTGGTCTGCTGGAACACTGACGCCTGTAGACCGCCCGTGCCGCTTTTATGCAGCCCGAGCTGCAACTCCCTGCTCATTGGCTGCTGCGGAAAGCGGTGTGGAGGCCACGCCCCGCTTTCTCTTTTCACGTGCAACGGAGGCCAAAAACACGGAGTAAAAAAAAACACAGGTGGATATTGGGCAGACTGATTGAATCCAAAAAATGTCCACACAGCAACCCTCTCTCCCTGGACAGTCTATTTCTAGTGTGTCAAAGTGCTATTTAGCTCAACACTCTTATTTATCTGGGTGTTTAAAGATAAACCACTACATAACTGTTTAACAGAAGTGAGTGCAGGAGTCATGCGTTGGGGTGCTGTTAAAGACGTATTTACTCCTTAAATAGAGTATGAAGGCAAACTGACCAGCTGCTTGTTAGTGAACTGGACTTGTAACTCCGAGGCTGCATGTTTGATTCCCAGGAGGAGCACTGCTGTTTTACCCTTGAGCAGGGTACTTGAACCTGAATTGCTTTAGTAAATATCTAGGTGTATAAATGGATTGTATATAAAGAAATGTAAACTGTGTAAGTTGCTCTGGATAAGCGCGTCTGCTACATTCCTAAAAGGTAAATCTGGAAAAGTGTTTGTGTGTGGCGTTATGGTGGAAGTGCCCACAGAGCAGCCTGAACGTGTTCAGACAAGTTCACCTTGCGGTCAGGTCCTGCACATACACACACCTCAGAGGATAAGGTGTGTGTCTGTGTGTGTAGTGTGTGTGTGTGTGTGTGTGTGTGCGTGTGTGTGTGCGTGCGTGCGTGTGTGTGTGTGTGTGCATGCGTGTGTGCGCCTGTCACTGTTTTCTGGTAGTTCTGTTTGAACCTCTTGATGTAGTAGTTGGTGATTTCATGTTAATTTACATGTAGCATCACATCTCAAAGTGGAGCTTGTACATTTTATAATGGGTCAAGTGAAAGTGGGCATTTGGACAATGAGGAAACACCAGAGAAATGGATCAGGTCCAACAGATGTTGTCCTGTGGCTACGTTTCCTGATTAGGTCTAGAGTCAAGTTAGAGTTTGCATATTATGTATTAATAAAAAAACTTGTCTGAATTTGAAGCTAGGCGGTGCATACGGCATAGCCTGTGTTCTGTGGAGGACAGCAGATTGAGGATGAATTTCTGAGCATGGTCTTTTTTGGGTTTTATTTTCTTGCGGGTTGTTTTTTATTTTGTTTAGTGCCACTGTAGATAACAATGTTAAATTGGAAATGCTGTCCTGATCTGGGATAAGTAAGCCATAATAAAACAGGGTTTTAAAAGTCAAAATGTCTCTCTTTGTGTTTCTCTCTGGGTTATTAGGCTGTCAGTCTTTGTGTCATTACGCTGTGGAATGCATATTTGATAAGGGCAATGATGATAGAGGCTGCCTCTGAAATATGAAATTAAGGCATTTGATTGGGCGGTTTGGGTACTGCTGTCAACAAAGCCATCATCAGGAGCCGTTGTCATGGCCAGAGAGTGGTTTTCGAACAGGCTTCTCCGCACCGTTGCTAATTGTATTGTTGAATCAGCATTTATTGTGTGGGTGCATAGTGTGTGTGTGTGTGTGTGTGTGTTCAAATGGTGATTGGTCTGATTTTATTAACATTACTGGACAGAGTCACACAGCAGTGTCTGTCCTCTGTGCCTGTCCCTCTCTACCTGTCCCTCTGTCCTCGCTACCAGCTGATTGGCCAGCAGGAATACACAACCAATGAGCAGCAGGATATTGGAGGAGGGGCATGTTCGTCTGCTGGCCGCATTACACATCCCAGCCCTGAGCTCAAGCTTTGTGGCACTGTCTGTGACGAAACCCCCCCATGGGTTGACAGTCCAGCATCAACACGGAGGTGTGTGTGCAAACACGGCCTGCCTGGATCAGCCAATCCCAGTCACTCTGTGCCGTTACCGTAAGAATGCACCAACTGCCTTGTAGACACAAACCTGCACACCCTATCCGTATAACACCTGTACACCACACTGTGAATGATCACCTGTAGAACTGCACTGTGAACCAATACAATGCAATACAATACAAAAAGCTCTTATATTGCACTCTTCTTGCGAACAACCCAGCGTGTGCTACAAAGAGAAAAATTGATAAATAACAAAATTAATTAAATTTTAAAAAAACATTTTAAAACTCAATCAGCTAGAATTCCAAACTAGGAAGAATAGACACCTGAGAACAGGTAAGTCATTCCAAGCGCTTTAAAAGAACATTTTTAATTGGAATTCAAATCAAAATCAGTTAAAAGTCCAAACTAGGAGGAATAGTCACACGAGAACAAATAAGTCTTAAGACCTGATTTAAAAGAGCCAATTGTAGCTGCACCTCTGATATGGCTTAGAATTGAGTTCCAGAGACGAGGTGCAGAACAGATAAAAGCTCTTCCCCCAATTGTTTTTAAATGACTGTGAGGTATCACCAAGCGATCAGTGGTTGCTGAGTGCAGACTGCGGCTGGGAACATAAGGTTCAATCCAATCCTGCAAGTATGAAGGTCCAAGGCCATGAAATGCTTTATAAGTAGTGAGCAACACCTTAAATTCAACCCTGAATTTAACAGGGAGCCAATGCAATGTCCTAAGGACAGGAGTGATGTGCTCTGTGCGGCGTGTGTTGGTAAGCACTCTAGCTGCTGCATTCTGCACTAATTGAAGCCGCTGCAATGAAGAGTCACAATAGTTACAATAGTCTGGCCTAGACATTACAAAGGCATGTACCAGCATTTTTCTCTGACAGAATTGGTGTCAATTTTGTAATATTGT
This sequence comes from Aldrovandia affinis, assembly GCA_029706075.1. Classification (NCBI taxonomy): domain Eukaryota; kingdom Metazoa; phylum Chordata; class Actinopteri; order Notacanthiformes; family Halosauridae; genus Aldrovandia; species Aldrovandia affinis. The sequence continues at coordinate 1,519,506 of JAINUG010000097.1, read as the reverse complement.
GCAAGTGAAAGTAAGATGTTTTGGCCACTGAGTTAATGGGGGCATCCAGGCACAGCTCAGGGTTCTGTCTTTTGCTAATTCAGTTTCAAGCAGTTTGTTGTCATCCATGCCTGGATTTCATTGACCATGAGACAGAATAGCCACTGTCATTTCCAATTTTGTGGGAAACGAGCAGTATATTTGTGTGTCGTCAGCATAACAATGAAATCCAAGGTTGAACTTTGCAATGATGGCAGAAAGGGGGAGCATGTACAGACTGAACAACAGAGGCCCAAGCACAGAGCCTTGTGGAACATCATACCTCACATCGCCCCCTTCTAAACATGAATCATCCAGAGAAACAAACTGGCGAAGGTGTGTCCAATATGAGCAAAATCACTCCAGGGCAGTACCTCCAATTCCTGTATGGTTGTGCATTCTCTCCAATAAGGTTCTGTGATATACAGTGTCAAAAGAGATCCAGTAGAATTCAAATAGATCGCTGACCAGAATCAGCTGACCATAGAAGGTAATTGCTGACCCTTATCAAAGCAGTCTCAGTGCTATATCCAGAACGGAAACCAGACAGAAATTTCTCCAGCATGCCATTTCCGTGAAGATAGTCTTGAAGTTGGTTTGCCACAATTTTTTTGACCACTTTTGATAGAAATGGAATGTTGGAGATGGAAATATAGTTCCCCATTTCTTCTGGAGAGAGGCTATGTTTTTCCTTACCAAACCATATCTTTACATACACACATACCTTTACATACACACATACATTTACATACACCCATATCTTTACACTCTGCATCTACACTCATTTTTATATTCAAACATTTACTGTATTTACACTAAAATGAGGCCCTCTCTATGCTATACCTTAAGTTCACAGCTCTGTGCATCTTACTTGTGCCTGTACTCATGTTTCTGAGGGCTGGGTCAGACCAGGTTCTTTATGGTGGGATTTGGGAGGTAAAAGCATTAAGAGCAGGTGAAAGGATCCTCTGTTCACATAACCCTCTGATGCAGTTAGAAATTTACATTCCAAATGCTGAAGGACATTCTTTTGGTCGCATCGTTTCACTCCCACAAAGGAACAGAGGTTGTTTTTCTTATTGAAATGTAAACACTTAAAACACATTGGTCGATTTGCATTCTTCTGCATGCCAACACAGAGAGGGGATGGGGGGGGGGGGAGAGGGGAGAGATAAAGAGGGGGGGGAATGAAAGGGGACAGAGAGAGAGTGGGGGGAGAAAAAGAGAGGAAACAGAAAAGAGAGAGGAAGATGGAGAGGGAGAGTGGAAGGAGACAGAGAGAGAGGGAGAGAGACTGACTATTATGTTTCCTTTATTCAGAGGTTTATAAGGTTTCAAAAATGAACAGTCAAGCAACATATAACAGCAAACAAAATATATAATTAATAAAAGTTAAATACAAGAATTAACACCAAAAAAATCTTAACACACTTTGCCCATTTCATATATATATAACATTGTCATTATTAATATAACAAAGTATAACCTATTCATCATTAATCATACAAATTGCCTCTTCCACACACCAAATGTGTGTACGTATATTCTATCCTAAGGGGCTCAGAGACCACACCCTTAAAAAACAGCACTGGATCTTTCACACGTTTCCTTATCCAGACTGCCAGTTTTGCTTGTCCAAGCAAATAATTGCCCAGGAAGCACTTGTGTTTGCTCTGAGCATACCTGGGCCCAGAATGAAGACCCCCAACTCAAAAACCACCCAAAGCCTCCCAAAAGACCTTCCAGCAACAAATGCAACTGGGCCAAACGGCCACACTGCACAAATACATGGGCCACAGACCTCCCCCCCCCCTCCTCACAGGAAAGAAAGAGAGAGAGAGAAAGAGAGAGAGAGCTCTACGGAGCTGCATTACACTACCTCTTCCAAGGTATGCACTGTGGAATTCAGCAAAGCCTCAGGCACCAAACCCACAGACACACACCATGATACACACCAAATGCACACACACACACACCATAACACACATCAAACCCATCCACTCACACCATGATACACACGAAACTCGCACACACATGCCAGCGTGCACACAGGGTGTGTGTGTGTGTGCATGCATGCATTTGTGTGTACGTGTGTGTCAGGGTGATTAATGGCCACACCTACTAGTAGGGCAGCCAGGGCACATAACTATGTGCCATTTTCTTAATGTGCTTAAATCTGCTGTGCTTTCTCAGTAGGTGGCTGGAACCGAGAGCGGAAACGGCGGAAAGAGACAACCACAAAAGACAGACTGAAAAGTTTAACATAACAACCTGTTTTAGAGCCTGAACCCGTGAGGGGGACAGTGTAATATTTTATTTTATTTGTGTTATTTGTTGTGCCGGTTCGCTCTCTCTCTCCCCCATCTCTCTTTCCCTCTCTCTCTCTCCCTATCCCTCTCTCTTTGTCCTCATCTCTCTATTTCTCCCTCTCCATCTCTCTCCCCCTCTCCCTCTCCACATTTTACATTACATTTAACATTTTTAGCAGACGCTCTTATCCAGAGCGACTTACAGTTTACTTCTTTTTTAATTTTTTTTTTACATACAATCCATTTATACAGCTGGATATTTTACTGAAGCAATTCAGGTTAAGTACCTTGCTCAAGGGTACAACGGCAGTGTTCCCACCTGGGAATCGAACCTGCAACCTTTGAGTTACAAGCCCAGCTCCCTAACCATCTCCCTGCAGAAGACAAATAAAAACCCTTCCGCAGAAGACAAATAAAAACCCTTCCGCAGACCATTCCCTGCATTCTGTTCTGTTCCTGGTTTTGCCACATGGCGTGCGACACGCATTAAAGCGTTCTCCCACACAGTGACTATGCAGTGAAGAGAAGCGGACAACTACAATAGCCGTAGGGCAGCAGTGCAGTATAATCGTTGGGGAACTGGGCTTGTAATGTAAATGTTGCAGGTTCAATTCCCAGGTGGGGCACTGCAAATGTACCCTTGAGCAAGGTACTTAACCTGAATAGCTTCAGTAAACTATCCAGTTGTATAAATGAATTGTATGTAAACTGTTAAAAAGTCTGCTAAATGCCTGTAATGTAATTATTACACAAGAGCATTTAGCAGTGTGGACTAGCGATGCCAGCATGATCAGTTCAACCCAGAGTATTAACCATTTGGAGTTCCCTAAAATTGAATGCAACATCAATTGAACATCTTCAATCCAAGTAAGTAATAGTTCAGGCTTCCCAGGTTTGAATATACATTTTCCAGGCCGCACCAGATAAAAGTGGAGGCCTGCGTGTCATTCTCTGCCTGAAAATGTCAATTCTACTACTGGTTAGACTTGACATTTTTTATTTACACACATCACTTCTGTTTTTGAAAGTAGGAGTAAAATTCCCATGTTTGTAAGAGGTATTTAATAACTAAGCGAAAGTACCTCATAACCTATCCATGTTTGGTCTCCTTCCTTTAAACAATTAATATTTTGATAATAATATCATGATGCTTAGCACTGCTTTGGATAACCTAGAGTTACTTTTAGAAAAAGCACCATTAAGACCATTAGATATGCCCATTTTATGAACCCAACTTCATCCAATCAGGCTTAGCATCTTCCACCCTGCCAGCTGTTGTAACATTAATTGATGCAGTATTGCTATATTATACATATATATTGCATATTATTATTTGATTGTTGTCAATTATTTACATACAGATGTGAAGTGCAATGCATTTTATATAATTGTTCATTACTAGTAGTTAGGTTATATAAGACTACACAAACCATAATGCTCCATAAACAGATTGTAGAAGAACTTTGTTCAGAAAAATATGGGACGGACGTGATTAACAATGCGAGTTACACGCACATTTCTTGTTTTACTAGATCATTAGTGAATGTAAAGTTGCAGATTTCATTTAGTAAAGGAAATCCTTCCATCTCATAATCCTGACATTGGTCATTATTGCTAGATTTATCTACAAACTCTGATATAGAACAGAACACCAGGTGAGGTAGCCTAATTATATACCAGGAGAGGACAGCTTGAGTTAAGTTTAAGTTGAGTTTGGATTAAGTTTGGTTTGAGTTGGGATCAGAGATGTTTTCTTTTGTTTTGTGATGGTTCCTTGGTTGTGCTTTTATTTTGCCTCCTGTCTTTTGTTCCTTTTTGCTGAAGCTAGAATTTGGTTATTCTTTATTCTTGTCTTATCTGGTCTCTCTCTCTCTGCTGGTAATTTTTCATTCTAATTGTTTAATGTATTATTTTAGTTAATTATAAGTAGTGAGTCTACACTCACAAGCATGTATGATTTACATTTATTTCATGTGTAATGTCTTGTAAGTAACCTATTTAATAAACATATTTAATCTTTAACCCGATTTGGAGTTTTCACTGATTCTACCAGTTACTGCTTGCTTAACCTATCAATGAATTTAGAGTTTTGAATTAGAATTATTATCTTTAATAATAATTCATTTACGTTTATCAAATATTATTATATATGTATGGCATTTAGGAGTCTTCTGTTCCATGTTCCCTTGGGTTAACTTTCACAGGGGTAACCTGTTATAAGGGGATAAGTAATGGTAGACATTGACTGGATTCAGAGCTGCCTCACCTTAAATTTGAGAAATTCCTTCTTGCCCTACACCGCATTAACACACACACACACTGCGTCCTGCATGAGCCCCTGCAAGGACAGGACCTGAGACATAAGTTCCTCAGTCTGACGGAGAAAGCGGGGGAGCCCCGAATCACAGCTCAAACCCTGAGCCTTTCATAAGACATGTCACTGAGATAGTAACACTTCTGTGCCTTTATTGAACATTTTCAGAAAGTTTTCACACACACACACATTGCACTCTCCATGTGGGAGATGGCTGAACCTGATCACTCTCTGTGTGGAAGACAGAATGGCCATTGTTCCATGGTTGCCATGACAGCGGATTTTCTCTCGGTTTCTAGGTGACCAGGTCACAGCTGAATTTATGCAAGGAGGTTGGATGTCTCATCAGTCCCCAGCTTCTGATTGGTCTAGATCCCTCTGGTTTGTGTTTGTGTGGTTCCTGAGTTAATTAAGCAATTAACATCCCATCATACTTAGGGTCATGTATAAAAATGCTGGACAGGCCCAGTCACCCCTTATTATTGGCTACCATGGCTAGAAGAGGCTGGCACTGTAGTGTAATGGTTAGGGAGCTGGGCTTGTAACTCAGAGGTTACAGGTTCAATTCCAGGTGGGGCACTGCTGTTGTACCCTTGAGCAAGGTACTTAACCTGAATTGCTTCAATAAATATCCAACTGTATAAATGGATTGTATGTAAAGAAATGTAAAACTGTGTAAGTCGCTCTGGATAAGAGCGTCTGCTAAATGTCTAAAATGCAAATGTAAATGTAAGAGGAGATCTCAGTGACTTTGAAAGAGGGGTGATTGTTGGGGCACATTTAGCAGGAACTTCAGTGATGAAGACTGCTCAACTTGCTGCTGTTTCACAAGGAACAGCGGCTAAGGTGATGTTAACATGGAAGTCTCAGGGAAAGACATCATTAACTAGGAACAACTGTGGTAGAAAGCACATACTCCTCAACTGTGATGTCCGTGCATTGGTTCAAGACGCAAGGCAAAACAGACAAGCAACTCTGAATCAGTTGACTGCAAATGTCAATCTAAACCGTGAGCAGACAGTTTCATCTAGAACAGTCCATTGAGAACTTCACAGAAAGAAATACTATGGTCGGGCTGCAGTGCATAAACCCCTTATCACACCTAAAAATGCACATTTGCAAGTACAGTGGTGCAAAGGACACAGGCAGTGATATTCTGACCAGTGGAAAAATATCTTATGATCAGATATAGTCCAGAACGCTGCCACTCGCCTGGTGTTCAACCAGCCGAAGTTCACCAACGTCACCCCTCTACTCTCCTCTCTGCACTGACTCCCCATCGCAGCATGCATCAGATTCAAGTCACTGGTGCTTGCTTTTCAAGCGGCCAGAGGTACTGCTCCCCCATACCTCCAGTCACTCATCACTCCCTACACCTCTCCCGGACCCCTCCGCTCCGCCTCCTCTGGCAAACTGACTGTCCCATCCCTCCGGGCGCCTGGCAGCCGCCCCTCGCGTCTTGCCTCTTCTCTGTCCTGATCCCTTGCTGGTGGAACGACCTTCCGCAATCGGTCAGGACCGCGGAATCACTTGCAATCTTCCGCAAGAGACTCAAAACCCACCTCTTCAGACTCCACTACCACTGAACACTGTCCATCTAGCCAATCTGTCGTCACCACTACTTGTTCTACACTATTAAAAAAATAAAATAAAAACACACTAACCTTTTCCTTCCCGGTGTTACAGGTATGATACGCAGACGCCTGCAATTATGTCTATTGCTGTATTACTGCACTGATCTTGTGCACTAACTATGATTGTTCTTACCATGTATTAATGCACATCTTGTAAGTCGCTCTGGATAAGAGCGTCTGCTAAATGCTTAAAATGTAAAATGTAAATGCAGAGTCATACTTCACCCTGTTCTCAATAAATGAGTATATATATATATATTCAGAGCTGCCTCACCTTAAATTTGAGAAATTCCTTCTTGCCCTACACCTTCTTGCCCTACACCTACTATATACACTATATGGCCAAAAGTCAGTGGACATCCCTACTAATTATTGAGTTCAGGTGTTTCAGCCACACCCATTGCCAACAGGTGCATAAAATCCAGCACATAGCCATGCCATCTCCACAGACAAACATCTATAATTCAGAATGGTTCGTAAAGAGCTCAGTGACTTTAAACGCGGCACTGTCATAGGATGCCACCTTTGCCACAAGTCAGTTCGTGAAATTTCTGCCCTACTAGATGTGCCCCGGCCAACTGTAAGTGCTGTTATTGTGAAGTGGAAGCGCCTAGGAGCAGCAACAGTTCGGCCACAAAGTGGGAGACCACGCAAACTCACAGAGCAGGGCCGACGAGTGCTGAAGCACATAGCGTGTAAAAATCACCTATCATCTGCTGCATCACTCACTACAGGGTACCAAACTGCCTCTGGAAGCACCATCAGCACAAGAACTGTGCGTCGGGAGCTTCATGGAATGGGTTTCTATGGCCGAGCAGCTGCACACAAGCCTCACATCACCATGCGTAATGCCAAGCGTTGGCTGGAGTGGTGTAAAGCACGCCGCAACTGGACTCTGGAGCAGTGGAAACGTGTTCTTTGGATTGATGAATCACCCTTCACTACATTACATTACATTACATTACATTACGTTACGTTACGTTACAGGCATTTAGCAGACGCTCTTATCCAGAGCGACATACAGTTTACATTTCTTTACAATCCATTTATACAGCTGGATATTAACTGAAGCAATTCAGGTTAAGTACCTTGCTCAAGGCAAGGGTACCTTGCTCAATGGCAGTGTCCCACCTGGGGATTGAACCTGCAACCTTAACGTTACAAGCCCAGTTCCTGGGTTTGGCGGATGCCAGGAGAACGCTACCTTCCGGAATGCATAGTGCCTACTGTAAAGTTTGGTGGAGGTTAATGGTCTGGGGCTGTTTCTCAGGGTTTGGGATAGGCCCCTTAGTTCCAGTGAAGGGTATTCCTAATGCTACAGGATACAAACACATCTTAGCCAATTGGGTGCTTCCAACTTTGTGGCAACAGTTTGGGGAAGGCCCTTTGCTGTTCCAGCATGACTGTGCCCCTGTGTACAAAGCGAGGTCCATAAAGACATGGTTAGACAAGTTTGGTGTGGAGGAACTCGACTGGCCTACACAGAGCCCTGACCTCAACCCCATTGAACACCTTTGGATGGAATTAGAACGCCGATTGCTAGCCAGGCCTTCTCATCTAACATCAGTGCCCGACCTCACAGATGCTCTTTTGGCTGAATGGGCACAAATTCCCACAGACACACTCCAAAATCTTGTGGAAAGCCTTCCCAGAAGAGTGGCAGCTGTCATAGCCGCAAAGGGGGTCCAACTCCATATTAATGCCCATGGTTTTAGAATGGGATGTCCAACAAACTCATATAGGTGTGATGGTCAGGTGTCCACTGACTTTTGGCCATATAGTGTATATATATATATACTACACTCAGTGGCCACTTTATTAGGTACACCTTTCTAGTACTGGGTAGGACCCCCCTTTGCCCCCAGAACAGCCTGAATTCTTTGTGGCATGGATTCAACAAGGTGCTGAAAACATTCCTCAGAGATTCTGGTCCATGTTGACATAGATTTGTAGATTTGTCCGCTGCACATTCATGTTGTGTATCTCCCATTCCACCACATTCCAAAGGTGCTCTATTGGACTGAGATCTGGTGACTGTGGAGGCCATTGGAAGTACACTGAACTCATTGTCATGTTCGTGGAACCAGCTTGCGATGATGTGTGCTTTGTGACATGCACATTATCCTGCCATTAGAAGATGGGTAGACTGTGGCCATAAAGGGATGCACATAGTCAGTAACAAGACTCATTTATGGCATTTAAATGATGCTCAATTGGTATTAAGGGGCCTAATGTGTGCCAAGAAAACATTCCCCACACCATTACACCACTACCACCAGCCTGAACTGTTGACACAAGGCAGGATGGATCCATGGATTCATGTTGTTTACGCCAAATTCTGACCCTACCATCTGTATGTCACATAAGAAATCGAGATTCGTCAGACCAGGCAACATTTTCCCAATCTTCAACTGTCCAGTTTTGGTGAGCCTGTGCTCACTGTGGCCTCACTTTCCTGTTCTTAGCTGACAGGAGTGGTCTTCTGCTGCTGTAGCCCATCCACTTCAAGGTTCAATGTGCTGTGCATTCAGAGATGCATACCACTGTTGTAACGCATGGTTGTTTGAGTTACTGTCGCCTTCCTGTCAGCTTGAACCAGTCTGGACATTCTCCTCTGACTTCTCTCATTAACAAGGGTGTTTTCGCCCACAGAACCACGGCTCACTGGGTGTTTTTTGTTTTTCGCACCATTCTCTGTAAACTCTAGAGACTGTTGTGCATGAAAATCCCATGAGATCAGCAGTTTCTGAGGTACTAACACCACCCCGTCTGGCACCAACAATCATTCCACGGTCAAAGATCACATTTCTTCCTCATTCTGATTTTTTATCTGAACAACAACTGAACCTCTTGACCATGTCTGCATGCTTTTATGCATTGAGTTGTTTCCACATGATTGGCTGATTAGATAATTGCATTAACAAGCAGGTGTACCTAATAAAGTGGCCACTGAGTATATATGTGTATATATATATATACACTACCGTTCAAAAGTTTGGGGTCACCTTCCATCTGGACTATGGCTAATCGGGCACTCCTTCATTCTTCAGCAAGATAACGACCCGAAACACACCTTGAAGTTGTGCAAGAACTATCTGGTGAAGGAGGAATGTGAACAACAACTCAAACTAAAGACCTAGCCTGCCCATTGTCCAGACCTCAATCCCATAGAACTTGTATGGGACAAACTGGAAAGGAAGAGTCAAAGCAAAGCAACCCACAAGTTTCTCTGGGAATTGCTGCAGGATAGCTGGGAAAACATGTCGGGTGATTTCCTGCTAAAACTTATTAACCGAATGGCCACTGTTTGTGAGGCTATTCTCACACCAAAGGGTGACTATTTTGAGGAATCCAAGATTCAATTTTCAATATAATTTTCTTGAACATTTCTTTGATGTTCATTTTGTTCATTGTTACATGTGTTTTTTGTCATTTTAAAGTATTTACAGAAATGTATACGGTGTAAAGCATTGTCAATTATGAGATAAAAATAGTTTCCAGCAGGTGACCCCAAACTTTTGAACGGTAGTGTATATTGTAGCGGTGGATGCCACATAATCAAGAGTCATGAAACTTTGCTTTTTCATTTCAGTACTACTTCTTTATTATAATAAAGTGTGTAGCATATTGGGAGTACAACACAAGCATCAGAATCACACGGGGGCCACTCGCAATGCATTCACCCACAATGATGGTCGGTTGTTACATATACACATCCAAACCTCATTCGCAACAGGGAAAAGGGGCTTTCATTCCAATCATATGTGGTTCTTCACATTAGAACATTTACACATTTATCAACATAGCTAGCTAATAATCTTACGTCTAGCTGGCCGCAAGGGCCTCTGGGACATGTTACAGTCAGAGCATCTCCAAAACAGCAGGTCTTGTGGGATGTTCCTGGAATGCAGTGGTTAGTACCTTCCAAGGAAGGACAACCAGTGAACCGGCAACAGGGTCATGGGCGCCCAAGGCTCATTGATGCTTGTGGGGAGTGAAGGCTAGCTCGTCTGGGCCGATCCCACAGAAGAGCTACTGTAGCACAAATTGCTGAAAAAGTTAATGCTGGCTATGATAGAAAGGTGTCAGAACACACAGTGCATCGCAGCTTGCTGTGTATGGGGCTGCGTAGCCGCAGACCGGTCAGAATGCCCATGCTGACCCGTCCACCGCCGAAAGCGTCTACAATGGGCACGTGAGCATCAGAACTGGACCATGGAGCAATGGAAGGTGGGCTGGTCTGATGAATTACGTTTTCTTTTACATCATGTGGATGGTCGGGTGCGTGTGCATCGTTTACCTGGGGAAGAGATGGCACCAGGATGCACTATGGGAAGAAGGCAAGCCGGCGGAGGCAGTGTGATGCTCTGGGCAATGTTCTGCTGGGAAACCTTGGGTCCTGGCCTTTATGTGGATGTTACTTTGACACATACCACCTACCTAAACATTGTTGCAGACTAAGTACACCACTTCATGGCAACGGTATTCCCTGATGGCAGTGGCCTCTTTCAGCAGGATAATGCACCTTGCCACACTGCAAAAATGTTCAGGAATGGTTTGAGGAACATGACAAGGCAGTTCAAGGTGTTGACTTGGCCTCCAAATTCCCCATATCTCAATCCAATGGAGCATCTGTGGGATGTGCTGGGCCAACAAATCCGATCCACGGAGGCATCACCTTGCTACTTACAGGACTTAAAGGATCTGCTGCTAACGTCTTGGTGCCAGATACCACAGGACACCTTCAGAGGTCTTGTGGAGTCCATGCCTCGACAGGGACCTACACAATATTAGGCAGGTGGTTTTAATGTTGTGGCTGATCGGTGTATATACACAGCAGATCCTTTCTAATTTGGCATCGCATTGACAACGGCTATTACTGTAAGACGACACATGTAAAGCCCAATCAGACGGCAGTATGTAGTCATCGTCTGGCAGCAAATCAATCGTACATCAGCATGGATCCCATAGGCTAGAGTAACTCAAGTGCAATGTTGCTGTAGGCCCTGGCAAAAAAACTGATCCATTACAAAATTATTTTATTATTAGGCACTGAGTTTAGTTCTTACCAACAAATCACTAGTGGTACAAGTAATTAGCAATTCATTTTAAGTTAATGTACTCATAAATTGATAAAGTAAAAAATGGGCACATTTTATGACAGGTATGAAGATTTAATGCAAACTACATTTGACTGGCAAATCTATGTGCCCGTGAGTCACATAGGGTAAAGGCGTTACACGCACGCACACGGTCACCGTGGAGAAAGGTGTACACACACCTCACCGAGTACATTTACACCCAAAAACCTTTGCTTCATGAGGCCTTGTTGGTGATGTCATCAGTAAGGGACATTAAAGGGCTGGATCTGACACGAAATGAGACTCAAGACGACACTAGGATGTGATGCAAAAGGATTTATTAACTTTTTTCTTTCACTTAGACACAGAACCACTGGTTCCTATTATTTCTGCATTTTAGCCTGCACCAGTATCTTTAGCGCTTGGTAGTGAAGCCACAACCCACAGAACAGCATAGACAGCAAAGGGTGAAGTCACTCAACCCAAAAGACACTGTCAGATAATATAGAATCTTTATCCATCGTTACAGCACTTCCATATTGAGGTTACTTTATTCTTTACAGAAGCCTCGCTGCAGCAATCTTCTCCACCACATCTTTTCTCTGCTGCACCTGCAGGAAATAAACATTTATTTAACAGACTTTTACAGATTTACAATCTTCCCAAAGCGGAGACTGTTCCGCCCCCTGCAGTCTATCAAAAGTCAGACGGAGCAATGCATGTTCCTCGCGACAGGATCCGAAACAGAGAAGAGCCCTCTGTCCCAGGTTTCAGCGAGGGTCACTCTATCCCCCTGTGATGGCCACTCAGGGCACAGACAGCTTTGAGTGGGCAAAGCTTTAAGGGGACTGAAACCCAAGCACACCCTCCACCCTGACTCACCTGCGACAGGTCAGCGCTCCTCTCCACACCACCAGCCGCAAGGCCCCTCTCACCTGCCACCTGTACAAACACACAACCCCCATTCTAAATACAATTTATCTCACACTACATGAGGGCCAGTGACCTTTACACCCTACAGGCCACACACAGTACTACAGGAGAGATCAAGTTACCTTTTCACACCCTACAGGCCATTTTAACAATCACGTGATTACAATAGTTTAAGTTTATTTCATTTCATTTCATTTCATTCCAACTTCAAAGAGGGTGTACAGATGTTTCTCACGACAGGATCCAAAGTGAGGGTTAATCCTTCACTCCAGGTTTGAGTGAGATGTGTTCTACCCCCCTGTGTTAGTCATTTAAAACACACCAGTCTTAAATGGGCAAGAAAGGGGATCCCAGGGAACACAAGTGAGCAGGGGCGGAGTTTACCTGCAGCTCTGCTGAATACTGGGGTTGGCCTGTCACTCTCCAGCCTGACCTGGAACACAGAAGAATTACACTTTAGAGCAGAACCTCGAGGCCTGGATTTGAATACCCCTGCTTTAGAGTAAAGCGCTCTCACACGCACGCACGAGCGCTCACACACACAAGCATGCTCTCTCACACACACACACACACACACACACACGTGTTCCTCCCGACAGGATCCGGGGCAGGGACTCTGCCCCTACCCCAGGTTTTTGAGAGGAGCTCACTCTCCCCCCCTGTGATGGCCATCTCAGACACAGATAGTCTGGAATGGGCAAAGCTTTAAGGGGTTCTGCTAGCACACACCCCAAATCCTTACCATCCACTGTGATCGGTTCCTCCAGCCTGGCAATTAGGGAGCGGCGACTCTGGCCTGGTAATCACTGATTGGCTCCTCAGGCCTGGCGTTGCACTGGCATCACTCAACCCCCTGTAAGGCAACAGAGTCCCACTCGCATCATTGAGCTACTTACCCAGGAGCAGATACAGCTCCAGGATTAAACAGAGCAACAGACAGATGCTATAGACACCCGATACTCAGCTCTGTGATCATAACAGTGGAAGTTCAGTGTCCCTACTGCTGCAACATTACAATTTGATTAATCTTCTCAAATTAAGGGGCATGACCAAGTACAGTACTGTTGCGATAGGCGTTCTGTACTGAAATACAGCAGCGGAAACCTTACCAACCAGAACCTCCTGTAGTTAAGCAGAGGACGGAAGGGGCTGAATATCTGGAGTAGTCTGATTGAACTCTGATTCAAAGAGAGGGATGTACAGATGTTTCTCACGACAGGATCCAAAGTGAGGGTTAATCCTTCACTCCAGGTTTGAGTGAGATGTGTTCTTGACCCCTATACTGTGTTTTATTAATAAATTAAAACAACATAAGTCATTTAAAACAAAACAAAAACCAGTCTTAAATGGGCTAAAACACTTCGAATCTGTAGGGGGCTTCGCTTCTCGATCCCTGCGAACACAAAAATTATTTACGTCCTTCAGGGAGCAGGGGCGGGTTGTACTGGTAAAGCCATTGGAAAGGTTCCAGCGTCCCTGCAGCTCTGCTGAATACCGGGAAAATTTATGTTTTGATTCGTGCTCCTTTATATGCTAATGATATTAATTAGGGGCGTTTACAAGGCCTTCAGCTCACAATTTCAAGATCATTTGCGATTTATAGATTTCACATCTGGGGACTGGCGTACGCACGTTTTTTGGGCGTACGTTCAGTTTCCTGAATCACACTTACGCACATTTCTCCAGCCTGACCTGGAACACAGAGCCGATTACACTTTAGAATAAAGCTCTCTTCACACACACGGACGAAGGCAACTAGCTGATCAGACTGGCCGTGAAATTGGCCGGTTGATGGGACGATAAATGCTAGAAAATTACTTGTCGATGACCGGTTTAACATTTTATAAAGTCGGCATTGCAAAATTGTTATTTCATTACATCTGCTAACCGCCTGGTCGGTTCCACATGGACATTCCACGTGGTGCCTACAGGCTGGCTAAGTCCGCAAAATCCATCTAGTTCAAACAGCTAGCTACAATCTACAACCAGCACGTATAGGTTATGCGCTGCAAAATACTAAATTGGATATCCGATTAGTCTAAAGTTACACAACACCGCTAGACACCAAATAATATTTTCCGCAACTTGTGCAAGGGCTGACTAGCTAGCTACGGTTACGCTATTCAATTCGAGGTCAACTTGAGCGAACCTCCATGCACTCAAATTGAAGAGGAGCAAAACATGTACATTCATTTGACCATTCGCATCCAGCTACATAAACCAGTTTGATGAAGAACTACCAAATCAGTGGACCTACCATGCTGTACGTCTGCTCTCTCCGGACACAGAGCAGAAAGGACGGGCGCAGACTGAGCAGCGAACCGAAGGGGATTCTGGGAAAACGGATTATCGTTTAAAAAAGCGGAAGCTCTGTTCTAAAGAGACACGCGGTGTGTCACGCGTGACCGTCACCGTGACAGTATTATCCATTTATGAACGAATGGATTGTGCATACATTTTGCAGCCATATAAATTATATACGTTTTAATAGTAATCACATTTGTATTGTACGTAGCTAGACAGCACTCAACGGAGTAGTACCAATTTGTGTAACATACATAGGTTTAATGGAAAGGGCTTAGCAAAAACGTGCTAAGACTAGTGTAAAAAAAGCAAAAGGACAACATTCTCATGTAGGAACCTTATAAATGTAGGCTACATCGATGATTGACTTGAAGAAACAAAATCAAACCATAAACTAGACATCTACCGGACTCAAAGACAGACCACCTTGTCAGAATAAAAGATCGAAAACAAAGGCGCACATTAACGATGTACAGACTCAGTGACTACAACCTTGCCATCGAGAAGAGAACAGATCATTTCCCCCAATTCTCTACCCTGATTAATCAATTTCAGAAACTTCCAGATCCAGATCAATTAAAAATCGTCTGGGTGAATAGGCTACTGCAATAGAGGTGGCGACTCAGTACGTCATACTGTCATAATTTGAGAGAATGTGTGAGGTAAATATTCTCTATGTGAATATACACTGAGACAGTTTTTAAGGTGGGGTGTGTGTGGGGATGGAAGGAAGGGTCACTTGTTTTTAGGGTCGTTTTTTCCCCCCTTCTTGGGAGGGGTAGTTGTCATTGTCATGTATGTATTTAATGCTTTAGCAACACAAGTTCACTTGTCATGCAAATAAAGATTTTAGAGAGAGAGAGCGATAGTATTAAAGAGGAGTATGACTCAGGGTAACCCTTACTGTGAGTAGGGTTAGTTAACGGCAGTATATCAATTTGTTAGAATGCTGATGTTTTTGTTTTGTGAAATCTACACACCTACGATTATGTATAGCTCACCAGCTGCTGCTCTGTGTTTATAAAAGCACACGATCTCCCATTACATGACATTACATGACAGGCATTTGGCAGACGCTCTTATCCAGAGCGACGTACAACAAAGTGTTAACCGCAGTCAAGAACAGTTTAGCTGAACCGAAGCTGTGTTTCAGACATGTACTCATCTGTACTCTGTAGTCGTATTCTAAAACGTGAAGGTGAAACGCTGACGTTTGCGCGTCATCGCTTTCCAATTATGCTACCCTCCACAGCACAAATTCACGCCTTCCCCCGCCTTCCCTGAATTTCTAACTTTCGTTTACTATCCCGGTGGCCATTTGATTGGTCGGGATCCCGCTTCCCAGTCCTTTTGGAGCGTTAGATTGTTCCAGCGCCCTGTCCATCACGGTGAACAACGCTGGTTTTGACAGTAAACACTGCGCCTCCCTACCTTTGGTGGGCGGGACGTGTGTTTTCCAGTTTAGAGATTGTAATACAATCCCAGCAACCTGCCGCGACTAGATGTTTACTATCCATGCGTCCATCGGGGTTTTATGAATTTATACTGCCTTGCCCCGTGATAATGGACTGAACTTCATAGATCGGTATCAGTTTGCCTCTGTGCGTACCGCACGTCTCCACTACTGCCGTGACAGCGCCGACTGTCTGGTTTCGGTGGTCGCGACAGTGGCTGTTCTGAAAGCTGTAGGTTTGCAGTCTGGCCCCGGGCTGACTGGTGAAGTAGCTTTTTTCCCCCAGCATCGTCCTGCTCTCGTAATGATGTTTATTTTATAAAGATGGCGGTGAGGGGGACCCTGTAAACTAAATGACTGTCAGAAACATCGCCTCCATTTGTAATATGGTAAGTGAAGAGCTGCCTCGAACCAGTGCTGACTGCAGCTAGTAGCTAGCTAGCCGGCTAGCTCCGATCTTGTATAGACTGTTAATGATGATGTCACTCATGGTATAAAAAAAAGAAAATTGCAAAGTACAACACGCGAGCCTCTAACGGTGCCCAAAATGTGTAATCACCTTGGAAGTAGATACAGACAGAATGACTGTTCTTGGTAGTTATGTACCTTATGCCTTTTACCAGTCGAAGGCTGATGTAACGTTGCCGAGACGGGTCACCTAGCCGTAGCCATCGTGTTCACAAACAAATGCCACAGCCCTCCCCTGCTAGTAATTGCTCCCGGTGGTTCGGGCCAACTAGCTTAGCTGGCTAGCACGCTAGGTAGATTTTTTTTTTACCAGGTTGACTAGCTAGCTAGATACGATAATTGCAAGCATAGTTATCACGAAGGTTCTTCATACAACACGCATTAGTTAACTTGCTATGTGGTTGTAGACAAAACTGTTTCGCGTATTTTGGAGATGCAGCTAGCTTGGTTTTCGTCAAAGTGTGATCTGGGGGGCTGTTTCAGGAGGCGGAACTAGGCTAATCTGCGTTTATATGACCCCTTGTTTTTTTGCGGCCGCAGCGCTGAAAACCGTCGCGTGTTGTCAGGGTGAAATGCGTGCACAGTCCATCACAGCTGGCTTTATGCCATTGTTGTGCATGTCAGACGTGATTTCAAAGCAGCCAGTATGGACGCCACGGTGTCCAACAATTCCAACTCGTGATCTTGTTTATAACGTCGGCGCTGCGTTAGGCGCAGGCGACCTGCTTTACAACACTGTGCGGTTGAGGTCCGATGATGAATGCGGTCGACCTGTCACCTGAGCGGAAACGTACACCGTTCCTGTTCCACGCCGTTGTGTCAGGTGGTTGATTTCTGGAGATGTTATTTCCTAAAAAGAATAGTCTAGATTAAGCTCAGATTCGTCGTTGTTCTTTGCAAACTGTTCCAATCCAGCTGGACTCCAAAAAGACGGGAATTGCAATGAGAAACGGACGCATACAACAGCCTAGAGGCCTTTTACCCCGAGGCCCCTCATCTCTCTCAAATTCAAATTCAAATTGAGCTTTATTGGCATGACAAATACAACTGTGTTTCCAAAGCATAGTACACATATTGTACAAACAATAGTATAACAATGATAAACAATCATATACGGTATGTTAATAAGCATATGCATGTATATAGGTATGTTACAATTCGGGTGGCAGTGGCGCTCTAGATATGCCGGTGTCTGCGCGAGCGATTACGAGTGATTATGCGCGTCTCCCAAAACTGCAGGCTTTTCATTGGCTGTGGGGTTTTATTTCACCATACGTCTGCGATATAAAGTACTTAAGAACTTGATCCTTCGTCTTGTTTCCGAAATTTGATTAAACATTGCTCGGTTAGGTCATACGCTACGCTTCAAAGCCAGGCTCGTGTTTAGTGCTTTCAAAGTCATATATCGCAAGTTCAGGACTAAATAAAAGGTATCTAGGACGGTAATGTAACATTTTATCTTGTTTCTGGTGAAATTTAATTGAAATCTGTCGATGCGAAATGCGATATTTTTGACCCGGAATGTGAGATATCTTTGCCCAAATGCTCACTGCCTGCCGTGGTTTTTGCCGTGTCGCGGCGGGTGCGCAACATGTAATTATGTGATTAATTGATTATGTAATGTAATTTCAGATAATTCAAATTAAGATATACATCATATCTGTTTTAGAATGCTTCAATCTGTAATTACTGAAAATTTCATACAATTATCTTTATTTTTAAGAAAGTTATGGCCATTTATATTATTGGATCACAGCTTTTGTTTTAAGCCCATTGAAAAGCAATGGGGGTCAATATGCAAATTTTCGAGTGTTAAAATGACCATAACTTCCTTAAAACTTAACATATGAAAGTGAATAAGGTATCAAATTTCATGAATTTTCATGCTCTACTTGGTGGGATAAGTTTCAGACATTTCAAAATTTTGTAACATACCTAATACATACATACATACATACATACACACACACACACATGCATGGATGCACATGTACCTTACACATGCATAAACATGTACATATACACATGTACATACATGCACCTATATGGTTACACAATTAATGAAATAGTTATATTTTTTATTTGTCTTTATTTGTTTAATAGTTAGCTGCCAGATTAATAGTTAATAGGAAATATGTGTCACATATTGTTTTGTATTTTGAACAGGAAGTGCATCCATCTCTGTCTCTTGCTGCTGAAAATGACTGAAACAGTCTTTGATCTCTAGGCATCCAAGATTATATTTGTCAGCCTTATAACGGGATTGGCTGAGTGGTGGCATGGTAACAGGATTGGCTGAGTGGTGGCATGGTAACAGGATTGGCTGAGTGGTGGTGTTGTAACAGGATTGGCTGAGTGGTGGTGTTGTAACAGGATTGGCTGAGTGATGGTGTTGTAACAGGATTGGCTGAGTGATGGTGTTGTAACAGGATTGGCTGAGTGGTGGTGTTGTAACAGGATTGGCTGAGTGGTGGTGTTGTAACAGGATTGGCTGAGTGGTGGTGTTGTTGTAAGGGGATTGGCTGAGTGGTGACGTTGTAACGAGATTGGCTGAGTGGTGGTGTTGTTGTAAGGGGATTGGCTGAGTGGTGGTGTTATAATGGGACATGTTATGACAGACTCTACTTGTCTGTATATGATGTATACCAGTAACAATCTATAAATGTTGTTCCCTCAAAACTACCCAACTGAAAAAAAAACTGCAAACGTTACATATTAAAGAGCAGCTGATCTCTTCCCAACAGTGTTTCTAAATTGGATGCAGAATATCGTAAAATTGCAGGATATGTTTTCAGGTTTGTCCTTCAGTTGAATCCCTCTCCTTGGCTCTGACATTCTGAGCTTACTTTCAGTTGAGCAGGGGGTGGAGAAACTCAAAGATTCTGATCCTTTGTTCTCATTTCTGTTGTTACATAAGTTTGCAGCTTGGCACTTTGATGCGTGCATTGGTGCAGCCGGTCATTACTGAAATCAGAGTGACGCACAGCGACTCTGTTAAGCCTGGCAGCCTGTTCACCCCTCCCCTCCCCTCCCATCCCATCCCATCCCCTGAGTGTGAGTGTGAGTGTGTGTGTGTGTGTGTGTGTGTCGAGCGGGAGTAGGAGGCATTTGAAATGGATATTGCTGGAACAATGGGAGGCTTTCTGGATGAGAGAGACTGAGGAGCAAGGCAGTCATTTAAAGTCTGCATAAGGGAATACTGTTCCCTCAACAAAGACACAGATCTGTCGTCCTGATTGGACGATGCTTTGGACTCAGGCGTTCTGATTGGATAATGCTTTGGACTTAGGCATTCTGATTGGATAATGCTTTTGGCTCTGATGATCTCTCGTCTCTCACAGGGCACCAATGCCTCCGCCCTGGAGAAAGACATTGGTCCGGAGCAGTTCCCAATCAATGAACACTACTTCGGATTGGTCAACGTAAGTGTCACTCATTTTTACGTCCTCTGTGGATTAGGGTTTAACCCATTGGGGCGAGTTTGAGGCGGTGAACTACTGTACTCCCTGTCCTGTGACCCGCTGCAGGTGGAGCTAGTCTGTCTGTTGTGTCTGTCCGCCGTTTTGGGTTTTAAATGAAATCGTATGTCTTGTGTTTCTCTCCTGCCCCCGCTCCTCAGTTCGGCAACACGTGCTACTGCAACTCTGTGCTGCAGGCGTTGTACTTCTGCAGGCCGTTCCGGGAGAACGTCCTGGCTTACAAGGCCCAGCAGAAGAAGAAGGAGAACCTGCTCACCTGTCTGGCTGACCTCTTCCACAGCATCGCCACACAGAAGAAGAAGGTGGGCGTCATCCCGCCCAAGAAGTTTATCTCCCGCCTGCGCAAGGAGAACGGTGAGGGGTCGGGGTGTGTGTGTGTGTGTGTGTGTGTGTGTGTGTGTGTGTGTGTGTGTGTGTGTGTGTGTGTGTGTGTGTGTGTGTGTGTGTGTGTGTGTGTGTGTGTGTGTGTGTGTGTGTGTGTGTGTGTGTGTGTGTGTGTGTGTGTGTGTGTGTGTGTGTGTGTGTGTGTGTGTGTGTGTGTGTGTGTGTGTGTGTGTGTGTGTGTGTGTGTGTGTGTGTGTGTGTGTGTGTGTGTGTGTGTGTGTGTGTGTGTGTGTGTGTGTGTGTGCGAGGGGCTGGGCATTGTGTGTGGTTATCAAGCAGAGTTTTCAGCAGACATAATTGCAGCCAGGCAATGGCCAAATAGGAAATGTACCAGCCGTATCTAATACATGTTTGTGTGTAATGCAGACACATTCTTGTACAATGCCAAACGCGATCGTGTTGCACCAAACATGATATTTATCAAATTTACATATGTTTTTGGTTTGAGGGACTTCTTGTTCCTCTGAACTGGTCTGGATTTCATCTTCCTCATCATTAATGTTAGGGGTTTTAAAGAAATTTCAAAGAGAAGTCTGTTTCAACGTTTTACCACAGATAGTAGCCCAGTAGCCTGTGTGGCGTGTTGCAAACTTGTCGCAGTAGTCTATATATACACTATATTGCCAAAAGTCAGTGGACATCTGACCATCACACCTATATGAGCTTGTTGGACATCCCATTCTAAAACCATGGGCATTAATATGGAGGTGGACCCCCCTTTGCGGCTATGACAGCTGCTACTCTTCTGGGAAGGCTTTCCACAAGATTTTGGAGTGTGTCTGTGGGAATTTGTGCCCATTCAGCCAAAAGAGCATCTGTGAGGTCGGGGCACTGATGTTGGATGAGAAGGCCTGGCTCGCAATCGGCGTTCTAATTCCTCCCAAAGGTGTTCAGTGGGGTTGAGGTCAGGGCTCTGTGGAGGCCAATCGAGTTCCTCCACACCAAACTCATCTAACCATGTCTTTATGGACCTCGCTTTGTGCACAGGGGCACAGTCATGCTGGAACAGCAAAGGGCCTTCCCCAAACTGTTGCCACAAAGTTGGAAGCGCCCAATTGGCTAAGATGTCTTCGTATCCTGTAGCATTAAGAATACCCTTCACTGGAACTAAGGGGCCTATCCCAAACCCTGAGAAACAATCCCCGACCATTATCCCTCCTCCACCAAACTTTACAGTAGGCACTATGCATTCCGGAAGGTAGCGTTCTCCTGGCATCTGCCAAACCCAGATTCGTCCATCAGACTGCCAGATAGTGAAGCGTGATTCATCACTCCAAAGAACACGTTTCCACTGCTCCAGAGTTCAGTTGCGGCGTGCTTTACACCACTCCAGCCGACGCTTGGCATTGCGCATGGTGATGTGAGGCTTGTGTGCAGCTGCTCGGCCATGGAAACCCATTCCATGAAGCTCCCGACGCACAGTTCTTGTGCTGATGGTGCTTCCAGAGGCAGTTTGGTACTCTGTAGTGAGTGATGCAGCAGATAGGCGATTTTTACACGCTATGCGCTTCGGCACTCGTCAGCCCCGCTCTGTGAATTTGCGTGGTCTACCACTTCGTGGCCGAGCTGTTGTTGCTCCTAGGCGCTTCCACTTCACAATAACAAACACTTACAGTTGACCGGGGCACATCTAGTAGGGCAGAAATTTCACAAACTGACTTCACGGCATCCTATGACAGTGCCGCGTTTAAAGTCACTGAGCTCTTTACGAACCATTCTGAATTCTAAATGTTGGTCTGTGGAGATTTCATGGCTATGTGCTGGATTTTATGCACCTGTTGGCAATGGGTGTGGCTGAACTCAATAATTAGTAGGGGTGTCCACTGACCTTTGGCCATATAGTGTATATATATATACATTCATAATTGTTTTTTGTTTGACTTGATTTACTTTTTGCATTTTCTTTTTGTCGGCCAATATGACCATTAAAATGTTTATTTACCGGCCAATTTTAATTGTAGATGCCCAACGGCTGGTATATACCAGCTAACGGAAACCCTGTGTGAGTGCGTGCGTTTGAGTGCCACTGCTCCACACTGCTGCTCTGACCAATGATCCACACTCCTGCTCTGACCACTGCTCCACAGTGATAAAATCAGTAAATGATCATTTATACTTTTTGAGCTTGGGTAAACTGGTTTCAGTGGAAATGGTGCTCACAGCCTGTCTCTCTGTCACCCCCTGCAGACTTGTTTGATAACTACATGCAGCAGGATGCCCACGAGTTCCTGAATTACCTGCTGAATACGGTGGCTGACATCCTGCAGGAGGAGCGGAATGGCCCTGTCGCCACGGAGACCGAGGAGAACAAGGCCGAGCCCACCTGGGTGCACGACATCTTCCAAGGCACGCTGACCAATGAGACACGCTGCCTCAACTGTGAGACGGTAAGCGCCCCCCTCCTATTCTCTCCCCAGGGGAGGCGCTAGCCTGCCCAGTGGCACGGTCAGGGTTCTATATGAAGCAGCTTATAGAAGGGATGCAGCACTGGCACGGTCAGGGTTCGAAATGGACCGTAGGGCGCAGCGCATTCAGGGTTCAATATGGACCATGGGGCACAACGCGGTCAGGGTTCGGTATGGACCATGGGGTGCAGTGCGGTGAGGATTCGGTATGGACCATGGGGTGCAGCACTGGCACGGTCAGGGTTCGATATGGACCATGGGGCACAACGCGGTCAGGGTTCGATATGGACCGTGGGGCGCAGTGTGGTCAGGGTTCGTTATGGACTGTGGGGCACAGCACTGCTCTGGATACTCCACCTGGGAACCCCCCCAAAACTGTTAATAAATGTTTTCATATATATATATATATATATATATATATTAAATAAATAAATCTTTCTGTACTGTTCCGTAGGATACATTGTGCTGTAATGTGTTGTGCTGGGCTGTGCTGTGCTGTGTTGTGTAATGTGTTCATAGACATACTCAAATACTTTTCATATTTTTTGGCAAGTTAAGACCACTTCCTCTAACTCTAGAATTTTTAACTTCAGACAAGCTGACTTGGAAGAAAATGAGAGAGAATTTAAGTAATATAGATTGGGTAAAACTTCTAGATTGCAAAAACTGTGAATGAAGCATGGACTACATTTAAAAGGTTCATTACTGATGCACAGTGAAAATTCATACCACAAGTAAGGAAAAATAGGATGAAAAACAGTCTCCACAGTGGATGACTAAAGCTTTACGGGAGATTTTGAGGCAAAAGAAGCGACTGTACAAAGTATATAAAAAATTCAGAGAATAATTAAATTCAGAGAAGACAAATAAATCAGCAGGTGTTTGTGCTGTGTTGCATAATGTGTTGTGTTGTGTTGTGCTGCATTGTGTTGTGTTGTGTTGTGTTGCATTTTGCCTGGCAGGATGCTCACACATTGGTGTCGCCCCTTCAGGTCAGCAGTAAAGACGAGGACTTCCTGGATCTCTCCGTGGATGTGGAGCAGAACACCTCAATAACACACTGTCTAAGGTAGGACAGCACACTGATAACACACTGTCTATTGTAGGACAGCACACTGAAAACACACTGTCTAAGGTAGGACAGCACACTGAAACCCCACTGTGGTGCACTGTGTAACGGAAGTGTAAATGTGCTGTGGTTTGAAGGGATTTCAGCAACACGGAGACCCTGTGCAGTGAATACAAATACTACTGCGAGACCTGCTGCAGCAAACAAGAGGCTCAAAAACGGTTAGAAATGCGCGCGTGTGTGTGATTATTTGTTTTGTGTCTGTATGTTTTGTGTGTGAGTGTCTGTGTGATTATACTCTCTCTGTGCTCAGGATGCGGGTGAAGAGATTACCCATGATCCTTGCTCTGCACCTGAAGAGGTTTAAGTACATGGAGCAGCTGCATCGCTACACTAAACTGTCCTATCGCGTGGTCTTCCCTCTGGAGCTCCGCCTCTTCAACACCTCTGGCGATGCAGTCAACCTCGACCGCATGTACGATCTGGTTGCTGTCGTGGTCCACTGTGGCAGGTACGACCAGACCGATTTTTAGATATCAATATAAATATTGACTTATGCAAGAGTGTGTCCCTCATGAATATGGTATCATATCATTGAGTTATGCGAAGGTGTGTCCCTCATAAATATAGCAGCTGTTATGGTGTAGGGTGCATTTTCCTGGCATGGTTTAGGTCCACTCAACCCCTTAGAGGGCAAGGTAATCACCAATAAATATAAAGCCATTCTGAGTAATCACCTTCATTGTATGGTGAAGCATTTCTATCCTCATGGGAGTGGTCTCTTCCCAGATGACAATGCACCATCCACAGGGCACAAGTGGTGTCATGACCATCTCAGTCACCAGATCTCAATCCACTGTTTAAAGTGATTCTGGAGTGGCGCTTGAGACAGTATTTTCCTCCACCACCAAAAACCACCAAATGATGGAATTTCTCATGGAAGCATGGTGTTGCATCTCTCCAGTAGAGTTCCAGACACTTGTAGAATCTACGTGCATTGAAGCAGTTTTGGCGCCATGTTGCGGCCCAATGCCCTCTTAAGACACCTTCCTTTGTTTTGGCAGTTACCTGTATAATATGTCGTAGCACATTAAGTTATCATTTCTATATTTTGTTGAGTTTCTGTATCCTTGTCTCTGAGCAGCGGGCCCAACCGAGGTCATTACATCACCATCGTGAAGAGTCACGGCTTCTGGCTCCTGTTCGACGATGACATCGTGGAGGTGAGTGAAAACCTTCCCTCCTCCCCTCCCCCCCCCCCCCTGTCCCAGAATCCTCGGCACGCCCTGACTGCGCCCCTCTCTTCTCATCCCCCCCTCACAGAAAATCGACGCCCAGGCCATCGAGGAGTTCTACGGTCTGACTTCCGACATTTCCAAAAACTCAGAGTCAGGGTACATCCTGTTCTACCAGTCCAGGGAATAATCTTCCTCTCAGCCGGCCACAGGACCTCCTTGAGCAACGTGCCAATAATCCTGCCCCCCGTTCCTCCACAATCTGCTGGCCCTGCCCTCGCTGGACTCTAAAACATGAAAGAGACTCCACCAGACTCTGCCCCCCCCCCCATGCTCTGCATTCTGGGATCATCCCCCTGCTTTTAAACCTCCCCCACCCCCTCGTCACCTGCAGCTATATGGCACTTTAACAGCAAAAACAAACAACCTGAACAAACACAATGAACAGCGACCTGCCCAAACAGTGAGAGAGGAGAGAGACTCACCTGTTACCTGTGTGTGTGTGTGTGTGTATATTTGTTTTGAGTGTGTGTGTGTGTGTGTGTGAAAGTGAGTGTGTGAGTGAGTCTGCGCTTGTGGAAATTCACCTGTTCCTTCGTTCCCTCTTTATACTGGTTGCAGGGGCTGTAGTGGTGGTTGAACAACACGGCTCGACAGCGTAGGAACTTTTAAGCAATGGTGGTCTATTAGCAGAAGGAGAGATTTAGCCGTAGTGCTCAGACATGCCCCCTTTCTCATTTTATTAGTATTTAGAGTGTTTTTTAATGGAAGATTGAGTAAGAGAGAGCCAGGGCTCCCTGCAGAGGTCATGAGGGTCGCAGCTTTAATGCAGGATCGTCTCCTGGAGGTATTTATGTAAGAAACTAACAAGCTGCAAATAAGCAATTAACACCACTGTCTCACGCACACACGCATGTACACAGACATAGGCACACACAATAAATACACACATACTCACACACACACACCTATTTACAGCTGACATCCTCACAGAACTTCTGTTATGTTGGAATCACAAGATAATGTCCCGTAAATTTACAGGGGGAAAAAAACCCTTTGTGTGCATTGTAGAGATGGTACGTAAGCAATTTGTACAATGACTCATACTCTAATTAATGAGTTAACGAGCCACACCCTCCTGAGCTAACGAGCCCTCCAGTTCAGACTGGGAAGTGTTTTTCTGTTTTTTTTACTGACCCACATCAGTGTCCTGGATAGAGTAGATGACTGTAGTGGAAAGAGTGGCTGATGTACATTGCTATACTGGATGCTGCTTTCAGCTGCTCTGACTCCATGCCCCAGCAATGTAATAATGTGAAATCACCATTTCAAGATTCTATTGAGATTCTATATATCCTGTTCTCAGTTCCCTCCATCCAGCCGAGTGCATTCATCCCCCACCACAGGGCCCCTGGGCTGGACATTACTGGAAGAACATGTGTCCCCAACTTCAATTCCCATCATGCACCTGCAATTTCCAAACTCAAGATTTCTGTTCCTGTGCGGATTGTGTTGAATGTTTCTTGCGCTCGCGCGCATACATGTATGAGCGTGTGTGTTTGTGTGTTGTGAGTGCATGTGTGTACACGTGTGTATGTGTATGTGTATGTGAGGCTGAGTGCGTGTGTGAAAAGAGCAGAGCACTTGTGTAAAGGTGAAGAGAGAAATGTGCCAAATGGAGACTGCACATGTGCGGTGGGGCTTCTGACTTTAAGAATAAAACACTATTTGTGGAAATATTTTAAAAATGTGTATATAGATATTAAACTGTTTAAAAAAAAATCTATTTTTTAAAACCAGGAACTAAAGAAACACTAAATTAGAAGGTGTCTGTGTGGGTGGAGCTTCCTCTACCCACCTGTCTGTTTGGGCCCATTGGTGTTGCCATCGGAAACAAGACCACCTGTCTCTGTTATTCCCCAGGGAAAAATGGTTCTGATCATGAAATATTGAGTATGGAATCATAAAAACACATGAAAGCTGTTTGCGTACTGAAAACATGGTGATGGTTATGTAATATGTGTTTTATGCTAATCATACTTCCCAGAATGTATGTCCTCCCCTTGGTCCTAGGCAGAGAAACTGAGTTGTGATTGGTTGACCCATCATGATTATGCATTAGGAAGAGAGCAGGGACTGGTCAGTAAATAGAGCCTGTGATGCTCACAGGGTCAGAGGTCAAAGGCGAGCCTCACCCCTCCAGACTGACTGCCCCCAGCAGCTCGTCTGTAATGCCAGTGCCATCCTTCTCCTGCAGGGGGCAGTCCATAGACAGAGACCCTGTGGCACGCTTATCCTTAAATATATTTTATTTTAATTTGTATATATATATATACATATATATATATATATATATATATATAATACTGTGTGAATATATGGGAATCATTCTTTAGAACATATAATGGTGGATAGGAAGCCCTTGACTTGTCCAGGTAGGGTAGAGAGAGTGTGTCCAGGTGTACAGGTGTGCGTTACCTGAAAGTGCACTTTAATAGAGGAGCGCAAAATGCTTTAACTAAAAAAAAAAAAAAAAAAATTCACTTTTGGGAAATTATGTTTTTTCCTCCTCCCCCGTATCCAATAAAGAGTTTATCAAGGCACTTGGCCCGGCTCCTGTACCATTGTTTTAATCCTGTATAGAACAGGCCACGTTGAGTGTGTGTGCTCCTCGCAGTCTCGCCTCTTCTCTGTCCTCGGTGGTGGAATGACCTTCAGCAATCGGGTCAGGACCGCGGAATCACTTGCAAGAGACAAAACCCACCTTTTCAGACTCCACTACCACTGAATTCTGTCAATCTAGCCAATTGTCATCACCATTGCGTACTTTTAGTATATGTATCCCTGCTTACTCATAAAAAAAAATTAAAAAAATACTAACCTTTTCCTTCCCAGTGTCACAGGTATGGGGTGCAGATGCCTACAATGATGTCTATCGCTGTATTACTGCACTTATTTCTTGCACAAACTATGATTGTTCCTACCATGTATTTATGCACATCTTGTAAATCGCCCTGGATAAGAGCATCTGCTAAATGGTGTGTGTGTGTGTCACACACACTCAGTGACACATGCACACGCGCACTCACAAACACACACACTCACGGTCTCCTGCTGCAGCCAGACTGGGCCACCCTGGCGGCACGTTTTTGTCGGCATGTGTGTCACGGTGTTATGGCAACAGGAAAACATGGAGCCATGGCAACCTGTGAATACAGTATGGCACACACTCACCTGTACACACTGTAGCAGGGATTATTAGCACAGTGAAGAGGGTGAGTCTTCATTCAACTCCTGCTTCTACAGACAGACAGACACAGAGAAGGTCAGTGTCCACACACATACTGGCAAACATACACGCACACACAGGCACACACACTCAGATGCTGATAACCACACACTCACATACACATGCAGACACATACACACACAGACGCATATACACGCACTCACGCACAGACAGACACACAGTTACACATGCACACACAGTGACACATGCACACATGCACTCACACACTGTGACACACATGCTGAGCCGCTGTGAAGCTGCTGTGTGAGGTATTCTGGATAAGAGCGTCTGCTAAATGATTAAGTGTAAACTGCAGTCTCCCACACTGGAGATCACACAGCATCTCAGATCAGGAGTGCTGATCTAGGATCAGGGTTCCCTATCCTAACTTCATCCATTATGAGCTAAAAGGCTAAACTGATCCTAGGTCAGCTCTGCTACTCTGAGATGCTTAATACATGCGGGCCCAGATTATTTCAGCAGGGTGGCAGGAATGCCCCAGGTGTGATGCATAAGGGCAGAGTTTCACCAGGTGAGTGACGGCAGACCCCACGTCTTTGTCCAGGACCCACAGGGACGCTGTTGCTATGGCGACCCCCAGGCAAAGGCCGATCGACGTCATCCTTGCCCGGCGAGCCACCGAGAGGTGGGACAGGGAGCGACAGAACCATGACACGCACAGGTGATTGGGGCCTCCAGGATGACATCACTCTAGCCAGGCGGAGCCTTGTGCCACAGCCTGCCTGGGAGGGCTGTATTACATTCAGTAGCACAGAGAAAAGGATAGTTACACACACACACAAGACACATGCACAGATGCGTGCGCACGCACACACACACACACACACACACACACACACACACACACATACTCACATTCACACACACAGACATGCACACACAGACACACACACACACAAATGCATGCCAGTATGCACACCGGCATCACTGTCTGTCTGGGTCTCTCTCCGTCTGCAGGAAACTCAGAGAGAAGGGAGAACAGGTGAAGAGAGAACTGAGAGCACTGCACCTGGATACAGCACAGACAGGTTAGTACTACATCTGGATACAGTACAGGCAGGTTAGTAAGACAGACGCTAAAGTTTTTACATCCGTCTCTGCTGTCTGTCAGTATCTCTCTCCTTTCTCCCTCCTTCTATCACATATCCCTGAACATTTCTCTCTGACTACTTATAAACCATTGTCAGTATGGAACAGTCAGTAAGTTAACTTTCACCCATCCCTCTCTCCCCCCTCTCCCTCCCGTTCCTTGAAGAGAGTAGTAATGCTGGGGGTTGCCATGACGATGCAGCCAAACTGCAGGCTTGTGCACAGCAGGCTGCGCAGACCCTGCCCACCCTACAGACTGCTGTCATGGAACTCAGGTTCGGCCTGGCCCCACCCTGCACCATTATGACATCACAGACACTAGCCCCGCCCCACACCATTATGACATCACTGACACTAGCCCCGCCCCACACCATTATGACATCACCCACACTGGCACCACCCCACACCATTATGACATCACTCACACTTGCACCGCTCCACACCATTATGACATCACCCACACTCAGAATTGAGGGTTCTTGAACACAGGCTCGATTTAGCATCTATGAGTCATACTGGCCTCTGCCATTACTGAGAGACTTTTAAGCTGCTTTAGCATGGCCAGTTTCAGAGGCAGTCCTGTCTCGTTTGCTTGACTCACATTCATTCCTTCCTTCTTTCTCTGATTTGTGCTGAAGCAGATTGAGCTAACAGGCTCTGAGACAGCATTGGGCTGTATTGGCAGGAGTTGCAGTGTTTGTGCCCAGCCATACTGTGCCAGTGTGGTAAAGATAGCCATGTGGTAACAGAAGCAGATGTTTTCAATAACAGTGCATCAGGAACGGATTCTGTTGAACATTTTATGACACATTTTGCAGTAAAGACAAGTTACAGCCATTAACACTGACTTGGAGCCATTTTTCACCCTTCACACCTGTATTTAACCTATACGAGCCCATGCTCATTAGACACAGGTCAATATACACCTGAGGCTAGCAATGCACAGCCACACCTCAGAGGAAAATAACATAGCACTGCTCTGGGGAATGATAATTAGCTTTAACACAACCATTCAAACCAAAAGACATTCTATTACATTCAGTCACATGCTCTCACAGCACATCTAGGGTTAACCTCCAACCCAGTGCCTAAAAATTAAAAACAAAACCTGTCACTTGTGAATAATTAGCCAGGTCGATTTTTTTACGGTCAGGGTCAGGTAAGGGCTGTGTAAGTGTTGTGTAACAGTGCTCAAAACGCCTTTGATTCCTCTCCCCGAAAGGTCAGGGTGATCTGTCTTCATAGTGACAGCCAGTCCGCCCCCTGAGGGGGGTTTCCCAGGTGGACCTGCACACCTGCAGGAATGAGAGGGGGTCAGAGGTCAGGGGTCAGGAGGAGGCTTATAGAAGATGTGCTGTAGAGAGACCTCTGTGATTGTCTGATTGACAGTGTAAGTGTGTGTATGTGTGAGTGTCAGTGTGTGTGAGAGAGAGAGTGTCTGTGTGTGTGTTATTGTCAGTGGAAGTGTGCATGTGTATTTGTGACTGGTATACTTAACTCTTTCTCTGCCCTGTAGAAAAGAGGTCCAGAAACAGGCTGAGTCAGAGAGCGCGCCCAAACTCCCTCAGAACCCCAAAACTGTGAGTGTCCCTGTAGACACAGTCTGAGCTGGGAATCAACTTATAGGTGTGTGTAAATGGCACACCGCTTCATGTGGTATTATCTGTGTATACGGGTATAGGTGTGTGGTGCATGTGTGTGGTGTTGTATGTGTATAAGAGTATAGGTGTGTGGTATATGTGTAGTGTTGTATGTGTATAAGGGTATAGGTCTGTGGTATATGTGTGGTGTATGTGTGTGCGTGGGTGTGTGGGTGTGTATGTGTATGGTGTTGTATGTTGTATAAGGGTCTGTGGTATAGGTGTGTGGTGTGGGTGTGTGGTGTTGTATGTGTATAAGGGTGTGGTATAGGTGTGTTGTATGTATATGTGGTCTGGTGTTGTATGTGTATATGTGTACGTGTATGGGTGTGTGGTGTTGTATGTGTATAAGAGTATAGGTGTGTGGTATATGTGTAGTGTTGTATGTGTATAAGGGTATAGGTCTGTGGTATATGTGTGGTGTATGTGTGTACGTGTATGGGTGTGTGGTGTTGTATGTGTAAGAGTATAGGTGTGTGGTATATGTGTAGTGTTGTTGTATAAGTGGTGTGTGGTATATGTGTATGTTGTATGTGTGTGGAAAAGGTGTGTGGTGTTAAGGTGTGTGTGGAAAATGTGTGTGGGTTGTATGTGCTCTGGTATTAAAGCTCTGTTCAACTCTGTGCAGATGTACCAGTCTCTTAGTGAGGTGGTGTCAGAGGCCTTGGAAGATGACCTGAGACACTACACTACCCAGTATCCTTCAGTCAATTATGATGTCATCAGTCTGCTGAACAACTTGTGCTTACATGCACACCACCTGACCGAAGAGTGTTGTATGAGATCAATGTTCATGTGTTCATCAATGAGACATGATTTCCCCTCTTTAACTAATTTCAGTTATGCTGCCCCTTCTTACCCCCTAAGCAGTGCTAATTGCCCCTCTCTTGCCCCAGTGCAGTTATTTTTCTCCTTCTTACCCCTCGAGCAGTGCTAATTGCCCAACTGTTGCCCCAGTGCAGTTATTTTCCCTGACAGTTCCTCCAGGATCCAGCTGCATCAGGAGGATCGATCAGGAGAGACAACACAGAGAGACAGAGCCATCCATCTGACTGTGGAACTCATCATTCTGGAGGTGTGTGAGGGAATGTGTGTGTGAATGTGTGAGTGTGTGTGTGTGTGATTGTCAGAGTGTGAGAGTGTGTGTGATCATCAGTGTGAGTGTACGTGTGTATATATGTGTGTGTGTGTGTGTGTGTGTGTGTGTGTGTGTGTGTGTGTGTGTGTGAGATTGTCAGTGTGAGTATGTGTGTGTGTGTGTGTATGACCAGGCTCTTCTCTGTTCCAGGTCACTCTGGATTTGGCTACAGAGATCGCCCATGAGCTCCACAACATTGCCACCATGTGCAGAACCCTGTCCTTCGACCTCATCCTCAGCTCTGCTCAGGTCAGAGAGCTAACCTCTCATCTCTTCAGAAGCTTTTCACACTTAACTGCCTTAACCCTGACCTTACTGTACTCCTAGGCTTATTTTAAACCTGGCCTTACTGTACTCCTGGGCTCATTTTAACCCTGGCCTTACTACTGTACTCCTGGGCTCATTTTAACCCTGGGCTTCCAACACCTGGGCTTTCACACTATTTATCTTCAACCCAGGGCTAGCCAGCAGATTTGAATATTCTCTTAACCATTTTCTGTTCTTTCCTGTCAGCTGCTAACCCTGCTGTAGAGTATGGCTAATGTAACCCTGATTAAAGACCCTGCTCTAGAGCAGGGCTAATATACGCTAATACACTGTAGAAGAAAGGCTACTCTCCTGATACAGCAGAACCTGAGTTACCAACCTCAGAGCTGTGGACTGACCGGTCAGCCGAACGCAGTATGAAGGGAGAGTGCTCATCAGATAGTGTCCATCAGAGAGTGTCCATCAGATCGAGTGTCCGTCAGATAGAGTGTCCGTCAGTCCATCAGATAGAGTGTCCGTCAGAGAGTGTCCATCAGATCGAGTGTCCGTCAGATGTCTGTCAGTCCCATCAGGGCATCCATCAGATAGTGTCCGTTTGTCCGGAAAGTGTCCATCCATCCATCAGTGAATGTCCATCAGAAATAGTGTCTGTCAGAGAGAGCGTCCATCAGATAGTGTCCATCAGTGAAGGCATCCATCAGAGAGAGCATCCTTCAGGGAGACCGTTTGTCAGAGACAGTGTCCCTCAGAGCATTTCTGTCAGAGAGAACATCCGTTAGAGAGAGTGTCCGTCAGAGAGAACGTCTGTTAGAGAGTGTCTGTCAGAGAGAACATCCGTTAGAGAGAGTGTCCGTCACACACAATTCCGAATCAGAATAGATCAAGCAAATAAGTTATGTAACTATTAAGGTCCATACGGTGGCCATCAGCTCTACGGTGTGTTTTGCTGATAGCCAGATCATCATTCTTTTGGATTTATGTAGACTGAAGGTCCCACTGGACTCTGAGGACTTCCTTGGATTCAGGAGGAAAACCAGTGGAAAACTGGACGCCCAAGCTGCAGGTTTTGAGGTCTGGTCGGATTGGCCATAATGAATAATGCAACTGGACAGGAGTGGAGCTAAAATGGTGGAGTATGTCCCTCCTGTGTTGCACTGTTGACTGTGTGTCTGTGTGTGCGGCTCTTGCTTCTGTTTTGGGGTACAGCAGGTTGTTGGGGGATCACCAGGAGAGGATGTTTCAGCCCTGACTCACACCATCTTGCAGCAACAGCTGAACAGAGAGACCAACCAGAACCACTGACCCACAAAGAACTGAACTTCAGACCCACAGAGAACTGGATTTCAGATCCACTGAACTACTACAGACAGGCACAGATCTCTACATCAGGAGAGGGCTAGGGGTTAAGGTTAGGGGTTAGCATAGGCATCGTTTATGGGGGGGACAAAGGGACACTTACCCCCTTAAGTCTGAAAATGGCTCAATGGATTTGAAATGAAACAATCAAGATGTGCTTTAAGTGTAGACTTTCAGCTTTAATTTAAGGGTTTTGCTAAAATATTGTATGAATCGTGTAGGACTTACATTTTTTATACATAGCCCCCCCAATTTTAGGGGCTCAAAAATAATTGGACAAACATAATCATAAATTAAATTGTAATTTTTAATACTTGGTTGCAAATCCTTTGCAGTCAATGACTGCCTGAAGTCTGGAACCCATAGACATCACCAGATGCTGGGTTTCTTCCCTGGTGATGCTCTGCCGGGCCTTTACTGTCGCTGTCTTCAGTTCTTGCTTGTTCTTGGGGCATTTTTCCTTCAGCAAGTGAAATGCATGCTCAATTAGATTCAGGTCAGGTGATTGACTTAGCCATTGCAGAACATTATACTTCTTTGCCTTAAAAAAGTCTTAGGTTGCTTTCACAGTATGCTTCGGATCATTGTCCATCTGTACTGTGAAGCGCCGTCCAATGAGTTTTTAAGAATTTGGCTGAATCTGAGCAGATAATATAGCCCTATATACTTCAGAATTCATCCTGCTGCTTTTGTCAGCAGCCACATCATCAATAAATACAAGGGAACCAGTTCCATTGGCAGCCATACATGCCAATGCCATAACACTATCTCCACCATGCTTCACAGATGAGGTGGTATGCTTCGGATCATGAGCAGTTCCTTCCCTTCTCCATACTCTTCTCTTCCCATCATTCTGGTACAAGTTGATCTTTGTCTCATCAAAGACAATGTTCTTGATGTTGTTCCAGAACTGTACAGGCTTTTTTAGATGTTTCTTGGCAAACTCTAATCTGGTCTTCCTGTTTTTGAGGCTTACCAATGGTTTACATCTTGTGGTAAACCCTCTGTATTTACTCTGTATTTACTCTGGTGAAGTCTTCTCTTGATTGTTGACTTTGACACAGATACGCCTACCTGCTGGAGGGTATTCTTGATCTGGCCAACTGTTGTGAGGGGGTTTTCTTCACCAGGGAAATAATTATTCTGTCATCCACCACAGTTGTTTTCCATAGTCTTCCAGACCTTTTGATGTTCCTGAGCTCACCAGTGCGTTCTTTCTTTTTAAGAATGTACCAAATAGTTGATTTGGCCACACCTAATGTTTTTGCTATCTCTCTGATGGGTTTGTTTTCATTTTTCTGCCTAAAGATGGCTTGTTTCACTGGCAGTGACAGCTCTTTGGACTTCATATTGAGAGTTAACAGCAACAGATTCCAAATGCAAATGCCACACTTAAAATCAACTCTAATCAACTCTAGACCTTTTATCTGCTTACTTGTAAATTAAATGATGAGGGAATAACACACACCTGGCCATGGAACAGCTAAGCAGCCAATTGTCCAATTACTTTTGGTCCCTTTAAAAGGGGGAGACCACATATAAAAAGTGCTGTACTTCCTACACTGTTCAGCCGATTTGGATGTAAATACCCTCAAATTAAGCACTTTGAGCTCATATTCAGATAATTTCAACTGCAATATACTGTGGTAGACAGCTAAAATAACAATAACTTTGTCAATGTCCAAATATTTATGGACCTGAATGTATGTTTTGTTTCGTTAAGTAATAGATTCAAAGTCAAATAAAAACAACATTGTAAGTCGATGGACTGTAATAAATATGTGCTAGCTATACTAACAGTAGAACAATATCTGTGTATTAATTTCATTCACTTAGTGGAATTTGTAAAATGTCAGAGACAAGGGTAAATTAGCTTTGTCACTATAGCTAACTAGCAAGCTAGAAAGACATGGAGATAGCAAGCTAGGCTCGTCATTCATAAAAGGTGTGGATTCAGTGTAAACGTAGGAAGATGAGGTGCCAGCACACTCAGTGTGTACTAAAGACAAAATATGTATTTACACCTTATATGATTCCTTTAATGTATTCCATCTGATGATGTGGCAGGCTCTGTTGCCCTATTCACCTAATCTGAATCATTGACAATAATAATTATGAAGTTAGTACTCTCACAGCAGAGCAGTGCGTGACTCTGGAATTGGCACAACAAAGTTCTCAAGATTGAAATCAATTAAATCATCCACTGACATAGACATGCACTGAGTGTATACGCTCTCCTGTATCAAAAGACGACGTTGGAGCGAAGAGCACGAACACACATACGTAAATGGGGCATTCCAAATTGGGATAAAAAAAACATCCATCTGTTTCAGATGACAAATGTCTAAATTAACAGTGTTGACAAAAATAATAATTTAATTTAAGATAATCACAATTATCCTGGAAGAGGGTGAATGGTTATCTCAGCGGTGACAGGTTGTCTAACTGGATCTGTATGGGAAACATGTTCCACCCCCAGGTTTGTTGACAAAAGCCTATTTTTAGTTCATGCTCTTGGTACATCAGATAATAACATGGATTATGAAGACCATCATTCTGAGGACATGTTTTTAACAGGGAGTGTTCCCATGGTTTTTATTTATTGTCATTTTCTATTGCTTTTCGTAAGTGAAACACACTTACAAAAGCTATGTTGGCACTGGATAGTTGTTAACAAATTAGTACAAATAACTATGGGTGTTGAAAGAGAAAAACAATTATTTAAATTACATTTACTTATAATCCTCAGACTGCAGCTTTAGTGTCCATATAACACTGTCATTTAAATGTGAGAACCATCATTTCCAATACCAATAGGCCTATATGTTAACAAGCGATCCCAAATTTTATGGAATTGATATGGTTTATCTTTTAAGCAAAAGCTTTAAGCTTCCATTGGCAAGTCCAAAACAGAACTGACCCACTGTGATTAGGGGGCCTATTCGATTATCCTTTGCAATAAAATACAAAACAGAAGGCTATAATCATATTATAATTATGGTTTAGCTGGGGTGTGCCAAGTATGTGTATGTGTTTATTAACTGAAACGTGTTTCAGCTGTAATTATCAGGCAGCTTCATGTGTTCAGGGGGTCGAACTATGCAGAGGCTGTGTCACTTACAAAACATGCCTCATATTACCATTAATATTAATATCCCTAACAGTCAGCGCAGACAGGTCCCGCCTCTGGTTAACTATGTGATTGAGCCAGAGAAAATCCAGTCAGCAGGAAAACCAGCTCTGAGGTGCGTTCAAATTCAACGAACGGTGAAACTCGAGCGGCTTTTACGAACGTTCCAAGTTCTTTGCATTAAAACTTAAACGAGCACATCTCCCCCAGGCCGGCGCCATCCTACGCCATTTTTGTTCCACACAATGTTTTCAAACCGTTCGCTCATGGTTGCAAGCGTTCGTGGCGAACACAAGGCTAATAGAAAAAAGGTTTGAAATGGTTTACAATCCTTTACTTGCAACCCCCCACACCCAAACACAAACACACCTTTGCGCTCCTCCCGCTGTGCTCTCTGTGACCTGGAATACCCCCCAGTCTCGCGGCGAGTTAACGACATGCAGATGTGGCGTGCCTCGCAGTCTCCCTACGTCACGCTATTACTCCCGTAAACATCACGCTCTCGCCACTCGAGACCTCGGCCTTCAGCGCCACTTGTTCACGTAAAAGACCGTTTCAATTAGACAAACTTATTTTTCTTACAATAAAACATACCATTACCTAATTTTTAAAAGTGCAACTCGGTGATGAAAGCTGTAACTTTTAACGCGTGATACATCCCCCCCGAAACATAGCGCAAAGCCATTTGTCCGTGATAGAGATTCGAGAAATTTCAAGGCTTTACTGCCCTCTTCTGGGACTGTCGGGCGTTGCAGCTATGTGTGTTTTATTTTAGAATCATTTTAGCTGATCCTTCTAACTGCCAGCCAACCGTCAACTCACATCCTTATTACAGTACAGGCACTGCAGCCCCCCAGGACCAGGGTTGAGTAGCATGCAGACATGTATTTTATTAGATTTGTGCCTTTGAAAATCTTACCATAAACTTGAGAAGTACAGAAAAGAGCTAATGATTGGATGATTTCTTTACATATACAATGAATACGTTATGTGATTTTCATTGAATTGAACAGTGATGAAGTAGTAAGAGCAGGCAGTGAACACAAGCACTGTGTTCGCTCTGTTCACACCCCTCACCCCCTATTCACTCCCTGAATGGGAATCAACATGGCTGGAGCAGCTAGTTCACTCACACAGTTTAGAAGCTTTACCTACAGTATAAGGCGAGTACACTTTTACACATTGTCCTGCAGTATGTCAGACAGTTCAGTGCTTAGTTATTCCATCTAATACTTAATGTGACATTATTATTTAACACAGTGAATACAGTGTACTATAATATAACACAGAAGCAGCTGGAGGCAACACAGAGGAAATTCCAGGAGAGAGAGAAGGAGCTGCGGGATCTGAGACAGGCTGTGGATTCACTCATGGTGGGTACTGACCAGAGAACAAGACAACAGCTGGCTGCTGAAAGAGCCATTTCAGGGCTTAGTCAGGGCTCTCCTCCAGTCAGCCAGTGAGGAGCTTAGTGTTGGGCCACTTCCAGCCCTGTGGGGCTCAATCTCATTGAGGTGAGGTGAAGAGCTGATCAGAGATCAGGAGAAGGCTGCAGTGAGTCAGGCTGAAGGACTCCTGGAGCGACTGGAGCAGGACACAGCTTAGCTGAGGAGGAGAGACGATCACATTCATTTCCTCCAGGTGACATCACTGGCTCTCCAACAATCTGCACTATATACGTTGTACATACATGGTGAGGTGTGTTCCTCATTTACAAAGATATGCAACTCCACTGGAATGTGTAGACCGTTTGGTTCTCTGTCTGTATGTCTGTCTCTCTGTAGAGCTGTCAGTCTGTCTGTGCCCCTCCTGGACCTGGAGACTTACCCAGTATCATTGTCAATCCACACATCTCTTTTGAGGCCGTAAGGCACAGGTGTCAAACTCATTCCGTCGAGGGCCGAGCCTATCCAGGTTTTTGTTGCTGTCTCTGAACTGGAGGGGACCTAATTGAAATCACCTGGTGTAGTGTATTTGTTGCCACAAAATCTGCACTGGAGGACATCTGCAAGTGGGGACATCTGCAATTAGTCAAGATCTCTCAAGCAGGTGATTGCAGCTGAAATACTTTTCTTAATTTTATGTCATGTCATGACCCTTTAACATTTAGGAATTATTTTCAGCAAATTCAGCATTTTGTGATAAGGGGTATTCCTCAGCACTGGCAGGATGTTTTAGCAGAATTCTGAATTTCAGCTAGATTTACTGTAGTCCTGTTGACTGAGTGGACCCCATTCCTCACTTCCATATACTGGCAAAGACGCGTTCACCAAATTCTAATTTGTGTACTGTATTTTATCTATAGCACATTATTATGTATCCTCTCTATGAAGCTTTTAATGGATTCAGTGGCAGGGCAAAGCTCCCTGCCACACTGACTTTCAGTCCAAGATAGTGGTAACCCCCACTGTGGCTGGGGTTCGATTCTCCGGCTGCTCCAGCCTGGCTCTGCCTGCGAGTCCTGTTCAGGGGCAGCGACTAGTGACTAGATTTTTTTTTATAGCATTTTCTTTGTTGATTTGTTCAATGAAAATCTATTAAATTAAAAAATAATATAAACGATTAAACAAATGAATAAAAATGTTAATTAAGAAGATAATTCTTCCCATTCTTCCATGTGCATTTCCATGTTGGTTTTCTCTAATGTTATATTGAGGACATACAAATTACTTCAATTTATAACATACACACCACACACCCTAACTTACACATACATTTAAAATCCCTCATACTCACATACACCCAACCCCAATGAACATAATGTATTCTCTCTGAGGAATTTGGCTTGATGCTGGGAAATCTTGCTCTTATATATCACTCACTGCTATGTACATTAGTGTGATGCAGGCATTTTTCTCTTAAGAGTAGCTGCATTACTGTGTGTGCACAGTGTGCAAAAGACAAGTGCAGCACCTTGGTTATGGCACCACTTGTGACCACACCCCTTGATTACGGCACACAGTGTGACCACGCCCCTTGGTTATGGCACCATGTGTGACCACGCCCATTGGTTATGGCACCACGTGTGACCACACCCCTTTGTTATGGCACCATGTGTGACCACGCCCTTGGTTAAATAAGTAAGTAAGTAAAAATAAGTAAGGTTCTCGAAAAAGTAGTCTTTAACCAATTAAATTACTTTCTAAATGAAAATGACATTTTGGAAAAATTCCAGTCAGGCTTTAGGTCCGGCCACAGTACAGAGACGGCACTGGTCAAAATAATCAATGATCTCAGACTTAGTGCTGACGTCGGAAGGGTCTCGGTTCTGGTTCTGCTGGACTTGAGCGCTGCCTTTGATACTCTTGATCACGGTATACTACTGAATCGACTGGAAAACTGGGTTGGTTTATCCGATTCTGCTCTAAATTGGTTTCAAACGTATATCACACAAAGACAATTTTATGTTAGTCTCGGAGCTCACACATCAGAGATATACGACATGCCTTTTGGGGTTGCACAAGGAAGCTGTCTTGGCCCTCTGCTCTTTTCATTGTACATGTTACCGTTAGGTCACATAATTAGAGATCATAACGTCGACTTTCACAGTTACGCTGACGACACACAACTATACATCGCAATGGAGCCAAATGACTCAGTTGCTTTGTGCTCCTTGACTGCCTGTCTGTCTGCCGTAGAACAATGGATGAGTAAAAACTTTTAAAACTTAATGAGGACAAAACTGAAGTTTTATTACTTGGCCCAAAAGACAAAAGGGAAGTAGTTTTTAATAACTTGTGGAGCAATACGCTGCCTAGTTCTCTGGGGAAATTGACTTCTTGGATCAAACCTGAAGTCACAAGTCTTGGTGTTGTCATAGACTCTGATTTAAGTTTCAAGTCCCAAATCAACAAGGTGACGAAAACATAATTTTTCCATCTTAAAAATATAGCAAAAGTTTGACAATTTATTAAACAACAAGATGCTGAAAAATTGATTCACGCCTTTGTTTCGTCAAGGTTGGACTATTGCAACTCTGTCTATTCTGGTTGCCCAAAAAACGCTTTAAGGAGCCTCCAGCTCGTTCAAAATGCGGCAGCCAGAATCCTCACTAGAACGAGACGCACTGAGCACATTACCCCTATTTTATTTACTCTGCATTGGCTTCCTATTGAGGCTAGAATTTATTTTAAAATTTTATTTTTAACTTTTAAAGCCCTACACGGACTGGCGCCGGGGTATTTGTCCGATGTGCTTCAGCCATATATTCCGGCGCGTGCCCTCCGGCCGCAGGATGCGGGGTTATTAGTTGTCCCGCCCGTGGCACAAAAACGGTTGGAGGTAGGGCATTCTATTTTAGAGCTCCTTTTCTATGGAATAGCCTCCCCATTTATTAGGGAGGCTATTCCATTAATGTGTTTAATAGCCTCCCCATCTCTATTAGGAGGCTGATTCCATTAATGTGTTTAAATCCAGACTCAAAGCATACTTATTCACTAAATTTGATGGCTGAGTTTGGACTGTACATATGCGCCCACGCGACAGAACATGCAAACTCCACACAGCATACAGTTTTTTTAATTATATTAATTCGAATACAATTTTAGTTTTGCTATGTTTTCAGTTTTTCTTTTCTTTTGCTTTTCTGTTAAGCACTTTGAGATCGCTCTGCGATGAAAAGTGCTATATAAATGAGGGTTATTATTATTATTATTAAAGACAAGAAATGCTCAAACTGAACCTGAGTCAGTATCTCCATCCCCACTGTGTTGGGGGGGCTGTACAGTGCAATGGTTAAGTACCTGGGCTTGCAGGTTTGATTCCCAGTTGACACTCTGGATAAGACCATCTGCTAAATGCCTGTTATGTCTGTGTGTGAGAAACTGAACCTGAGTTAGCACTTTTTTGTTATTATTTTTTGTTAAGTGTGTGTGTGTTTGTGTGTATATGAGAGAGAGAGAGAGAGAGAGAGAGAGAGAGAGAGAGAGAGAGAGAGAGAGAGAGAAGAACGAGATAAAGCACAGGGTATAATTGGCCACTGAATTGGGAGAAAAACAGGAGAAAATTCGGAATAAAAAAAGATTAAACAAATAAATTAATAAAATGTAAAATTGTAGAATGCTAGAACAGCGGTCCAGCTGTTTGGCAGGGGTTACTCAGACACATCTGTGAGCTGACATCATGGGAGCACACCAGAATCAGGTCCCAGGCCACACTTAGCCAAGCTCGAGATGTCTTGCACAACAAGACAAGAGGAGAGTGTGTGTATGCGTATGTATGTGCATGTGTATGTATACATGTGTGTGTGTTTCTGTGTATGTGCGTGTGTGCGAAACCCTCAAGAAACCCTATCTGAATCCAGCTGACATTTCTAACTACCAACCTGTCTTTCTCCTCTCATTCCTATCCAAGACCTTAGAACGGGCTGTATATAATCAACTGTCTCTCTATCTCCTACAGAATGACATGCTTGATCCCAACTAATCTGGCTTCAAGGCAAGTCACTCTGCTGAAACTGCTCTGCTCGCGATCACTGAGGCTCTCCACTCGGCAAAGTCTCAATCACTCAGCTCTGTCCTCTTTGATCTATCAGCTGCATTCAACACCGTTCACCACTAGATCCTGCTTTCATCTCTCGTCAAGATGGGAATCTCTGGATCGGCACTGGCATGGTTTCAATAATACCTGGCTGACCGGTTCTACCAGGTGGCCTGGAGAGGATCCCTCTCCTCTCCCCACACCATCTCTACTGGAGTCCTGCAGGGCTTAGTGCTAGGCTCCCTCCTATTCTCCCTGTACACCAAGTCACTTGGTTTGGTTATGTCTGCTCGTGGTTTTTCATATCACTGCTATGCTGATGACACTCAACTCTTTCTCTCCTTCTCCCCTTCTGAGACTCAGGTCCTGGCGCGTATATCTGCATGCCTGGCAGACATCTCTGCTTGGATGTCCACCCACCACCTGAAGCTGAACCTGGGGAAGACAAGCTGCTCTTCCTCCCAGCAAAGAGCTCCCCAATGATTGGTGCTTCAATCACTGTGGAAGGCTCCATAGTGTCTCCATCCCTGTCTGCCAGGAGCCTTGGAGTGACCCTGGACAACCAGCTGTGCTTCTCGGGTCACATAGCAGTGATCACCCAGACCGTCCAATTCTCCCTCCACAACATCCAGAGAATCCGACCGTTCCTCAAGTTCACGCATGTCACCCCATTACTCACCTCTCTGTACTGGCTCCCTATCGTAGCACGCATCAAATTTAAATCACTGGGGCTGGCTTATCAAGCCCCTAGAGGAACTGCTCCCTTCTACCTCCAGACACTCATCACCCACTACACCCCAGCCAGAACCCTCTGCTCTGCCTCCTCGGGCAAACTGACTGTCCCTTCCATCCGGGCCCCAGTCACCCGTTCCTCGTGGTCTCGCCTCTTCTCTGTCCTGACCCGTCGATGATGGAATGATCTTCCGTACTCGGTCAGGACCGTAGAATCACTGGCCATCTTCTGCAAGAGACTCAAAACCCATCTCTTCAGACTCCACTACCACTGATTCTGTACATTTAACTAATTGTCATCACCACTGCTTAGATGTTTAATACTGCATTTCGCTCTATGTATCTATGTTTAATACTGTCAAAAAAATGTTAAAAAAATACATCAAAAAAATCTACTAACCTTTTCTTTCCCTGTGTTACAGGTGCGATATCCAGCTGCCAACATTGATGTATATTACTGTATTACTGGCACCCAGCAGCAACCTTGTGGTGCTCCTCAACACAGGAGCGCCACAAGGTTGTTGCCTCAGTCCCCGGTTGTACTTTCTTTTTACATATGACTGTACAGCTATCTATGGTAACTACCGGATCATAAAGTTTGCAGACGACACCACAGTTATTGGCCTGATAACCAAAGATGATGAGACGGAGTACAGAGATGAGATAGTCCAGCTGACAAGGTGGTGCAATGATAACAATCTTGCCCTGCGATCCATCGCCCCATCAATATCAACGGGACACTGGTGGAAGTCGTCAGCTGCTTCCATTTCCTCGGTCTGATGACTGACCTGGAATCATAATACTGAGGCCATGCTGAAGAAAGCACACCAGCGCTTCTACCCTCTATGGTGCCTGAGGAAATGCGGCATTAGCACACAGTGGCTTGTTGTCGCACCATAGAGAGCATCCTGATGAGTGGTGT
The DNA here is from genome assembly GCA_029706075.1 of Aldrovandia affinis. Lineage (NCBI taxonomy): Eukaryota > Metazoa > Chordata > Actinopteri > Notacanthiformes > Halosauridae > Aldrovandia > Aldrovandia affinis. The sequence continues at coordinate 1,475,358 of JAINUG010000097.1, read as the reverse complement.
CATTGTGTGGTTTGGTAATACCACTGCACAGGACAGAAAAGCCATCCAGAGAGTCGTGAGGACAGCAGAAAAGATCATTGGGTGTGCACTTCCGTCCATCGAGGAGATCTTCCAGACCAGGTGTCAGAGCATGGCCCGCTCCATCATCCAAGACCCCAGTCACCCTGGGAGTGATCTGTTCTTCCCACTGCAATCCGGTCGCCAGTGCCACAGTATACAAACCAGGACTAGCAGGTTCAAGAACAGTTATTTCCCACAGGCGGTGCCTTCTGAGCTGAAAAACTTTTGGTGATGGTTGGAAAAGTTCATATTGATGACAACTGTCTCAGTGATATGGAACAGTTTACATACCTAGGCAGTGTGATACCGAACAATGCTTCCGTGGGGGTTCGCCGTAGGAAGATCTCTCAGTGGAGCGCACAGACAACAGAACAGATTGCCGGCCAAGGCAAAGTTATTTTGGCCGGCTACACAAGCAAGTGTGGCAGAATCACACACTCAGCCTGACCACAAAGACTCAAGTGTACTGGCCAGTGGTTGTCTCCATTCTACTGTGCAGCTCTGTGTCCTGGGTCCTGTACAGGAGACACATCTGGCTGCTAGAGTGCTTCTGCTACACTTCCGCTGCCTCCATCATGAACATGCAATGGCAGGACTACAACACCATCAATGCAGTTCTGGAGAAAGCCCAGATGCCCTGCATGGAATCCATCCTGCTACTATGGCAGTTGTGGTGGGCAGGTCACGTCTCGTGCACAGAGGACACAAAGATGCCCAAAGCAGTCCTCTACAGTGAGCTGAGTCAAGGGAAGCATAACAGAAGTGGCCCCATCAAGTGCTTCAAAGACCAGCTCAAACAACAATTTACTGCTGCAGAAATTGACAGCAAGACCTGGGAGCACAGAGCTGCAGACAAAAACAGCTGGCGCTCCACTGCTGGGAAAGCCCTGAGGATAACATCATGCATCGAACTGCTGAGGAGAGAAGGAGGCGGAGAAAGGGCACAGTCCCTGCCCAGCCCCCTACCCAGGCCTCTACCAGCCACAGTTTCCAGTTCCTGAGCTGCCACAGGACCTGCTCTTCAAGAACTGGCTTGTTCAGCCACCAACGTACCTTCCGCAAATCACAACTCTTTGCAAATCAACATTAATTTCTTCCCTTGATCTTCACGTGCGTGTGATTGTGTGTGTGTGTGTGTGAATGAGATTGTGAGTGTGTATGTGTGAGTGTGTGTGTCAGTGAGATTGTGTGAGTGTGTGTGTGTGTGTGTGTGTGTGTGTGTGTGTGTGTGTGTGTGTGTGTGTGTGTGTGTGTGTGTGTGTGTGTGTGTGTGTGTGTGTGTGAAAGAGAGAGATAAGAGAGAGAGTGTGTGTGTGTGTGTGTGAGTGAGTGTTTGAGTGTGTATGCATGTGTGAGTGAGATTTTGTGAGTGAGAGTGTGAGTGAGAGAGTCTGACTGTACATGTGTGTATGTGAGTGATATTATGTGTGTGTGTGTGTGTGTGTGTGTGTGTGTGTGTGTGTGTGTGTGTGTGAAAGAGAGAGTGTGAGTGTGTGTGTGTGTGTGTGTGATATTGTGTGAGTAAGAGTGTGTGAGTGTGTGTGTGTGTGTGTCAGTGATATTGTGTGAGTGAGAGTGGGAGTGTGTGTGTGTGTGTGAGTGTGTCAGTGAGATTATGTCAGTGAGCGTGTGAGTGTGTGAGTGTGTGAGTGTGTGTGTGTGTGTGTGTGTGTGTGTGTGAGTGTGTGTGTGTGTGTGTCAGTGAAATTGTGTGAGTGAGGGTGTGAGTATCTGAGTGTGTGTGTGAGTGAGATTGTGTGAGTACTCACTGGATATGAAGTGGGACAGTATGCTCAGCTGGGAGAGCGTGTTTATAGTTATTGTTAGACTTGGTGGAGCAAGACTGTCATCCAGTGGCCATATCTGGTACTGCAGCCACACCCTGTCCCTCATATGAGATGCTCTGCTCTTCTCTCCTAAAGACTGTGGGGCTGCTGGGGATCCTCTCACCCCAAACGCAGACCTCCCAAACGCATACCTCGCACATTGGAGCGGCTGCTGGTTGTTTTGGGGGATTCTTTCGCTTGTCATTTGTGGCCATTAGGGTTTTCCCGCTTTGTGGAGGCAGGTTTGACTCGCACTTGGTGGAGGCAGGTTTGACTCCCACTTGGTGGAGGCGGGTTTGACCCCCGCTTTCTGGAGGCGGGTTTGATTGTTCCTGGTCCAGCTGGGATGTTGTTTAGTTTGGCTCGGATCGGGGAGGTGTGGCCAGGACCCAAACTCAAACAGAACACAATCGTGTTTATTTTCATAACTCAGTGCCGGCTGTCTTTGCAGAGAGCAAACAAGAGGGCCCTAAACATCCCCCCTTAGACAGGCACACATGCAACCCCGATAAACTTTAATAATGAATATTAGATATGATTGACAGTTTTCACTAGGAGCAGAGTGATCAGTCATTCACCTTCACCCTCTCCTCTACCTCCACCCTCTCCACTACCTCCACCTGCTTCTCTACCTCCACCCTCTCCTCAAATGTTTAAAATGCAAAGTACAGTATTTATCAATAAAATTCTGTACCTTCTGTATGGAATTTTCTTACATAAACATCTGGTAGTGCAGGCAGAGCACACAATTTCATAATTGGCAATCAAAATGAATGCAACCCAGACTGATCCAGGGTCAGTCAGAGGAGGAGACCCTTTCAGAGTGAGACAGACAGAGGTGGGTGACCACCCCGCTGTGTCTATTCCTCTCCCAGCGTAAGGCCTTCATGATGTTTTTATAAGGTCAGCATTCCATTAAAAAGCTGAGGCCTGGGAGCTTGCATTGCCACAGCTCTGTCTGACTAATCTGTGCTTTTTTAAAGATGGCGCAGCATTTGTAATTATACAGACCGACTTTATTCTAACACCAAAGCCCTCTGCACGCAGAGACCACATTGTACTTCAGAATAGACTATGGCCTGTCACTTTTTATCTGTCTGTTTTCAGATTTAATATGTGTGCATGTGTGTGTGTGTATGTGTGTATGAGTGTCCTGGTATTACAGGATTGTGTGTGTTTACAACCTGTCCATGTATGTACTGTGTGTGCATGTGTGTACTGTGTATGTGTGTGTGTGTGTGTGTGTGCATGTGTGTACAAATGTGTATGTATGTGTGTGTGTGTGTGTGTGTGTGTGTACAAATGTGTATGTATGTGTGTGTGTGTGTGTGTGTGTACAAATGTGTGTGTGTGCATGTGTGTGCACACTGTACAGAGTGTGTTTGTGTACTGTGTGTATCTGTGTGTGTGCATATCTGTCTCTGTGTGTGTAGTCTGAGTGTGTGTGTTAGTGTGTGTGTGTGTGTGTGTGTGTGAGAGAGAGAGAGAGTGTCTATCTTTGTATGTGTGTGAGTGTGTGTTTAAGGCAGAGTTTATCAGCTCTTTTCGACAGTCTCAGAATGAGAGGGATTTTTTTTCTCTGTTTGAGCAGCTGCTCCATATAGCCTTTGTTTTAACCTGGGAGCTGGAGCCCTGGGAAGAGAAACCACAGCTATGAAAGAGATTCTATTTATTGAATGTGAGATGGTCCCTGACTGCACTCTCTACGCTGGCTCGGCCATGTGGAGTTTCAAATGACAAATATTACACTCCCAGATGTGTTCACCCCCACCTTGGAGAAAACGGCGCCGAGGTCCAGCAAAGATCCGTGGACCGCTGTGATTGGCACGATGCAATCAGCGCTTTCGTGAGAATATAAAATCAGCCTGCTCACTTACGAGTCCCTGGGGGAGAGGGGGGGGCAGTGAAACTCACACCTGCACAAACTGCGTCACCCTTTCCTGCTGCACCGTTGCCCCCGGTTACTCGCGAGGGCCGTTAACTTTCTCAGAGCCGACGGGTCCCTGCAGGGCAGCTCACCGGCCTCGGGAAGATAGGGGCTATTTAGGAGGGTAGCGCTCGTTTAGGAGGGTAGGACGCATTTCGCAGAGTAGAGCTCGCTTAGGAAAGGTAGGGCTCGTTTAGGAGAGTAGAGCTCGTTAAGAACACTCTAACCCAGTGCTTCTCAATCCTGGTCATGTCTCTGTCTTCGCTCTTACCTCCTGTGAATAAGAATCTCTGGAAACTGCACATCAATCATTACGTTCGCTGGGCGGCGCCTCTTGGCGTCCCGAGATTTGGCGTACTTAGCAGAAATGCTTATTGAAATGATTTACACCATTTTCATTGGAAAGAGTTCAGCAAATTTAATTTGTATATTAATAATGAGAATGTTACGGGTTTCAGCTGGCAGGCTCGGGATAAACTGTTTTCATAGTAGCCGAACTTATTATTTAAAACTGCGAGTTTTATTATCACACCCTCCTAGGAAAGAGTGCTGTGGCGAACGAAACGTCACACTCCGGCCAAACGTTCCCGAACACAGACGAAATAAATCTGGAATTGAGACATTTTAAATCGCGTTACTTGCTCTTTCGAGCGCCGGTCTCGTTTGTTCTTTCCAACAACAATAATAATAATAAATAATGCCTAAACTGTACAAACAATATGCCAATGATCTCAGTACATTTCCGAACTGCAATTCTTGTGAATTAACCAGATGTGCGATGACAAGAAGACTTTTCTCCAAAGAGCGCTGATTTGGCCGGAGACCGAGTGCTAATAAGAGCCAAGGAATGCGCCAACATTTTGCAAGAGGAAGGAAATGTTCACGGCCGTATTGCCGGAGGAATAGAGCAAGCAGCGGATCCAGGGTCACGCCCGAATCTGCTCTCCTCCATCCAAGCCGACATTAACCACGTCTGGCCATCGCTCCAATGACCCCGCGGACGAGCAGCGCTTCGCCAACGGCCCTGTGAGGGGGGGAGGGGTGCGTGTTGTTGGGGGTTCGCCGTAGGAAGATCTCTCAGTGGAGCGCGCAGAGGGTGGGGGGGGGGGGGTTAATGACAATCGCAGAGCCGGTCGGTGAGGTCACAGACCCCACCCAGCACTCACGCTCTCTTCCTCTTGCTCCGTCTCCGCGGTCATAACTCAGACGTCTCCGTGCTGGTCACTCCGTTTGGGACTGTGCTCCAGATGCCTTTAACAGCGCCCCAGAGCCCAGTGAACTCCACCGCCGTGTAACCGTCCTGGTGTGTACGGTGAACTAAACTCCACCACCGTGACAGAACATGGTCCTGGTGTACAGAACATGGTGCTGAGTGCAGAGACTCTCTTCCAGCAGAGGACAGACAGACTCACTAACCAAGTTCAGCACAGACAGACTGACTAACTTAGCTCAGCACAGACAGACAGACAGACAGACTAACTAACACAGTTTAGCACACACAGGCAGACTGACAGTTCAGCACAGACCGACAGACAGGTAGATCAGCTGTATTATAAACTTGGGCCCATATGAATAAATCATCTTAGAGCAGCAGAGCTGATCTAGGATCAGTTTAGCCTTTTCACTCATAATGGATAAGGGTGGTCAATGGGCAGGAGGAAACTGATCCTAGATCAGCACTTCTTCTCTGAGATGCTTTACACATACAAAGGCCATTGGCGTGGATAGGAGGACAGCTGACTGTAGTGCCACTGACTCAATGAATGAATGTAAACGTATCTCTCCTGGAGTACTGGGCACACTGACCAGAAGGGCATTGTTTGGTGGGGAATACACTCCCTCTCTCCATCTCTTCATCTCTCCACCAGTCCCTCTCTCCATCCTCACTCTCTCTCCATTCTCACTCTCTCTCCATCTCTCTGTGCTCATATTCTCTCCCTCTCTCCCCCTCTCCCTCTCTCCCCATCTCTCTGTGCTCATATTCTCTCCCCCTCTCCCTCCTCCATCTCTCTGTGCCCATATTCTCTCCCTCTCTCCCTCCCCTCTCCCTCTCTCCCCATCTCTCTGTGCTCATATTCTCTCCCTCTCTCCCCCTCTCCCTCTCTCCCCATCTCTCTGTGCTCATATTCTCTCCCTCTCTCCCCCTCTCCCTCTCTCCCCATCTCTCTGTGCTCATACTCTTTCTGTATTTCAAACAGTGTAATACACTCTGTGATTCATGCACTGGTGTCTTGTTAGCTTACAGATGTTAGCTTACAGTTGGCTTACTATGCATGTACAGATGTTATCATGTTGTGTGATATACGAGCATATAAATGTTCTTGTAGCATGCTCTGAGCCTAGGGCCAGAAATCTCTGCACACTTCCACACAGAGGGAGGAGCCAAAGTGTGTCACACCCAGGGGGCTGGGGGAAGGATTAAATCAGCATGCCGTGCTGAAGCTCCCACACCATATACAGTATATATGTATATATTTATTGACAAAGTATAGACTTAGTGAGCGCAGCCTGGTTATCCAGACTGGTAGACACTGGCAGACCTGGCTGCCCAGACAGGACAGGTTGTGTTCATTCTGCAAACTTCAAGGCATGGAGACAGATCTGCACTTCTGTATACTTTTCACAACAAGAAGTGAGTAGTGTACAGAAGCAAGAGTGCAATATTACCCCAAAATACTGATAATCTGCCCTGAATTTGAGACCCTGTCTGAGGAAGTCCTCAGTTCCTCCTGGGAGAGAGGATTGAGTGTGTGACACTGGCAGCGCAGTATGGTGCTACTGGCAACAGCCTGAGAGACAGTGAGTAAGTGATGAAAATATCATTATTCTATGAAACACAGCTCACTAGCAAACGGAACATTTTCACTGTGTATGGCTAGCTGGCCAATGATTTAATGAGCAGCTTATTGTCTGTATTGAGAAGCCTATTATCTTATTATCTAGCTTGTTATGAGCAAATATATAGTTAGAACATAAAGAGCGATTTGAGTACCATACAACGCCACAGTAATTCTAGCGAACTAGTTTGCTTAAGTAGGCTTACAACATCAGGAAGCTAGCTTGATCAATTTGTTGACATGTTGTTTTCGGCTAGCTATAAATCAAGGCTGTAACTGATCATTATCAATGGTGCTAAACTACTCCTATTTGATTGGCTCAGAAATGTTTCTTAGCTCGTTTGACCAATCACAGTATGTACTAGTGAATTTTGTAGCAAATAACTTCATCATATGAAGTTTTGAAATCTGTTAGTATCACAGACATACTACTTTTACATTTATATCCAGCCTAGATAACGTAAATGTCACATTTTAGTCAAAGGTGTATTGAATCTTTCTTTAAAATACACTTATTTCAATAATAAACCATGAACTGATATTCTGTTGGTGTCAATGAGAACTTCTGGGTAACAGTATTTCATGGAATGCCCAGTTGGAATATAATGACTGTGTCCTATCTAATATAATGTAATCTATGTCCCAGAAGCCCTCACTTCCTGCTCTTCATCTGAACAGCAGAGCTGAACACTTTCATAGCCATTACTCTTTCACAATCTCTCTCTCTTTCTATATATATATTTTTAGACATTTCCCTCTCCCTTTCGCTCTTTCCCTCTCAAATTCAAATTCAAATTTGTTTTATTTGCATGACAAGTAATCTTGTGTTGCAAATGCATTAAAATCTAAAACAGTAACTACAGGTAACACGTTCCCACACATACTGTATATACCCCACATTACAGAATTCTCTTTCCCTCTTTCCTCTCTCTCTTTTTTCCACTCTCTCTGCCTCTTAGTCTCTAGTCTCAGCACACAAAGCCCCAGGAATATGCGGATCTCCACACAGAAGGATCTGATTAGCCCAGAAGAGGGGTAGTACTGTATAAAGTGAACAGAGAGTCTTCAAAGAGAGAGTTCTTTAAAAGCCACCGCTAGTGAATTGAGGCACCCCTAAAAATGTAAAAAATCTGTGACCAGTATCATTGTGCAAAAGCGGCTGACCTGGGATCCGTTTCAGCCCAGTAGGGAAAACGTTTGCTGACCACAGTAAGTCATCACCCCCAGCAGGGTCTGCATCCCTGGGGGGGAGCACACCTGGGTAAACATCCCCCAGACCCTGGGAATTATAACTCCTCCTTTCGCCCCCCACAAAACATCCGGTCTGAGCCCTGGGGCTGGGATTGGACCGGGACAGGAGCGGGGGGACATGCACTGTTCTTTCCACCACGTGACTTTGGTTGGAATAATCTGCATACATTTCTGACATGTTTCCACAGATATTTCCTTATGATATTCTCATGGCCTGTTCGGGGGGTAAGGTGGGGGTGAGGGGGCCACCTGGAGGCCGGGGGAGGACATTGCGGTGGACAGCCCTCACAGACATGCGGGAGACGTGTTCTCCCTTCCTAAAATCTCCCATTAGGCCGTGGAAGGTTCAGAGAATGTGTGTGTGAGTGAGTGTGTGTGTGTGAGTTAGTGAGTTTGTGTCTGTGTGTGTGTGTGTGAATGAGTATCCCAAAACCAGTGCCTCATTTTCAGCCTGTCCCCCCTGTCCCCCCTGTCCCCCCCCATGGAGTTCTGCTTGGCCTGAGCATCACTGCACATCCGGCGATCTAATTTAATGCCGGCAATGTATAATTAACACCCAGAGAATAATTAGCAACCGAAGTGTAATTAATTAGCGGGGCCCAATTAACAAGCAGACCCTAATTAACGGGCCAGGGCTTAACGAGGCACGGCAGCCACTGGGAGTGCATGATTAACCCCGCTGTGTCGCGGCCTTGTCCAGGGCCAGGACAAGCGTGGCGTGTGGGATCAGCGCTGGGCGTGGCCCAGGGGGGGAGTGCTAATTAAAGGGCGTAAGCGTAAGGATCATCAGTGAGGAGTGGCAATGCTGGGGGGTCTCGATAACGAAGCCACATTCCTCCCAGTGGGGGGGGGGTAGGGGCAGAGAAATCAGACAGGCAGATTTAAAAGGCCCTCAAAACATAATTTGAATCTTGTCAATCTTATTAGAAACTTTTTAAATTCCATTTTCACTGCTACTTTCATCCTTTTAATTGTTTTATTCCTTATTTGAATGTTATTATTTCCTTGTTTGAATGTTTTTTAAATTTTACTTTATAAATTAGCTTTTATGATGCCTGTTGTAAAGGCATGTGCTTTGTGCTGCAACTCTTTGTATGAAATGAATTATGTGATATTGTTCCACCTAGCAAAAGTCTCTGGTACAAACACTGCGACATCTAAATCCAGGAAGTTTAACTTTGTGAGAGCCACACATTGAGGAATGGAATGTATTGCGTCGTTAGCCAGCCTGTGTCAGACCTGGGTAATAGTTATTTTAAATCTCTTTAGACACCAGTACAACTATTTGTTACATTACTGACTGTTTTAACACGTAACCTATTTTCACCGATATTCAGAACAAAATTTGTCTTATATATGATTGTGTTGACTAGCAACATGTTTCATTGAAAATTGTCAGGGATCTGCAGGAGTGTTTTCAAATTTCACCGTATGTAGAGTTCAATTATTTCAGTCACGTATTTAAGTTAGGCCTGGCCTGTGGACAGGTATTCAGTTCTAGGAGGGAATTAATCATTTTGATTTGATGTTTGATGACTCAGTTACTCTTTCGTTCTTTCTGTCCTGAAACACAGAGCTGCACTTGGAGAGTCGTAACCTCCACTCCGGAGACAGGTTAGAAACCGGCGGCTTTAATTATACCATGTTAGATTCAACTTCCCTCTGCTCTTTCTATTAGAGGGCTGGATCTTCTCGCTCTCCCTCCTTCTTGGTGGGAAGTTTTATCCCTTAATACAATTACACACCGAAATTTCCAGTGACTTTATATATCAGCATATCCAGAGAAATACCTACCAACTTCCTCTCTCAAACTTGCAAACTCTCTTTTCTCTCTCTCTCTGGGAATGATGGTGGCTTCAGCTGTGGAGCAACAGTGCCATCTGCTGGTAAAACTTCATGCAGCACTGGCTTCTTTTTGGATGAGGCCTACAGTGTAACTACAATCCTCTCACAACAGTGCTATGGACCAATCAGAAATCAACCTCCAGCACCACTCAGAGTACAGTGTGAAATTTAGATATTCTGTAATGACACTGCCAGGGCTCAGTGTAATGGAATTGGTTCTGCCCGCAGCGAGTTTCGAACCGAGGGATCTCGACGTGACAAGAGAGCGATTTAGCCCGCTGAGCTAAAGACTCAAGTCTCTAACTCTGGGAACTAATCACACTCTTATCGACGTCACTTTCTGTAGCGGACACTCATGTACCAGAGCTCATCCGCTACATCAGCACGGGCTATATTTCAGTGATATTTTCAGGCTGTGTGATATCTTTGCTGCCGTTGTTTTATTTATTTATTTATTTTATTTATTTTTCCGATTTTACCCCGTTTTTCTCGCAATTTGGTAGCCTCCCTCGTAGTTCGCTGCCGTAGCCCTGTGACCGGCAGTGACAATGGCGAAGCACTACCTCCTCCGAGACAGCACTCGTCGTGCTGTCGACTGTAACTCCGGCACCCCAGAACCACTCCTGTGCGCAGCGAACTGTGTCGGCTTCCCTCCCCCCTCCCTGGGGCAGACAGCCAATTGCCACCCCCTAGTGGCACTCCCGGCCAGAGTGGACTCTGGCGCAACGGGGAATCAAACCCCGGTCGCTGTAGACCACTCGGGAGGCCCTGTTGTTTTATTTTTGTTGCGTTTTCTTTTGGTTGGTGAATTGGAACACAAGGCTTTCTACAGCTGTGGCTCCAAACCCGGGAGTCAAAGTTTTGGAATTGCCTACTCTGCTGACTCCGCCCCCATGTCATGCTCTCCGCAAAAAACGGACATGGCCTGGAGCAGGGCTGGCAGCCTCGGACTCGCTGGGTGCGTCTCCTCCAATCCCGAACCACCGTTCCTCCCCCCCAGAACACCGCCCAGCTCTGTATGATTATCATCCATCATGATTACATACGCTTATGATTGTGATGATGATTATTATTATTATTAGCATTATGGGAATATTATTCCCTCCACAAAATTGTTTTTTTCATCATTATTTTATTGAAAATATTCATTACAAAACAAAGGCACACAGTAATGATGTACACCACCATGTATTTCAGGACAGCTTCAGGACAGTGTTGTCCACCTGCGGTCTTTAGCACCACTCTCGAATACTTGCTACTGGTTCAATTAATTACAGACCAATATATCAATTATAGCTGCCAAAACTACATTTTCAAGGAATATAACAATAGGTTTATCGCTCAAATAGAAATTGTACACCAATCGTTGTAACTTGCAACAGAGAGGGGATTTTTTTTTTAAACATCAGGTATCAGTTATCATTGGTCACAGCATCCCCCAGAATGCACTGTTTTCTGTGCTTGATGAAGCAAGGCAGAGGAAAGGGCACAACGAAATAATACACCTCAAAATCAACAAAAGTGAAAGATAGCATTAGCATCACAAAAGCAAAACTTTTTTTGTCGTTTTAGGTCTTTTTAAGAAATGCTTTGGTTAAGATCCATTTCAAAAGACTACAGTTTCGGTACCTCATGTCTGTTTGAACAACACAACCAGGGGGAAAGTTAAAGTGGGTATTCCTGTTGCTACAGGAGGAACGGGGCTGAAAGGTTTGGTCCGCTTTCTCTGTGGTGGAGGGAGAAATGGGGATCCTTTTTAACTCGTCACAAAACTCACAAAAGCGACTGGGTTTATGTACTTGTGTAGAATCTGATAATATCACTGGGAAATCATCATCATCAACAAACACTACACACCTGCGCTGTGAAACACACTACACACCTACGCTCCTCCAACATACTACACACCTACGCTCTGAAACATACCACACCTACACCCCTCCAACACACTACACACTGCTTTGCAACACTAAGTTACACACCTCTCTGAAACACACACACCATGGCGTAACACTGTCAAAGTACAAAAGTGAAGCCAATGGAAAGTCGTGGCTGTGGATCGATGGATGCCCCCCTCCCTCCACCAGCTCCCCAACTAACAACAATAAACACTTCAGCCCCATAACTCATCATAGTCTCATATTCCCTTTCAGACATGTATGTATTTATTTTTGTTCACATTGTCAGCGTTTTAAGGCAGGTTGGGGGTGGGGGGGATGAGCGGTGGTGGGCAGTGCTCTGCGCTGTGTGTCTGTTATCAATGTGGGGAGCCCCAGCTCCTCCATCACAGAGAAGCACCCCTGCGTTGTGCAAGTCACACAACTGAAACAACTAAAACAAACAAAAAAGAAAGAAAGCGTTGCAAGGAAACCACGACATGACGTAAAAAGCAACCAGACACAATGAACCCGAAACAAAACAATGATCACAGCACCTTTTAAGTTCATGAACAAACATGTTATACATACATACATGGGATATGATATACGTTTTGTTTACATTGGGGCTTTTTTATACAGCCGCCGACACTTCTCTGCTCTTCTCCCAGAGGTCCAGAGTGAGGGATTAGTCTGGGGTCAGGGGTCAGAGGTCAGGGGTTACAGGCGGCTGGCTGAGAGGCGTCCCGGGGAAGGACTACGACTGCGGCTGGGACTCTGCAACACAGAGAGGCAGGATTGAACCACTGAGAGAGAGGGAGGGTCAGGATTGAACCACTGAGAGAGAGGGAGGGTCAGGGTTGAACCACTGAGAGAGAGAAGGAATCACCTTGTATATTAACTGGGTAAACAGGTCATGTGAGTGGTGTCAGAGTTTAATCATATAAGTTGCCCTGTGTAAATTATACATTAAGCCCCCTTGTGGTGTTAGGGGGTTGTTCAGTGAGAAGATAGAAAGGTCTGACAGACTTATACATACACAGCTGGACAACCTTAAACCAGCATATGACCCCGGCACCCACTCTGTTTGCATCTCAGGGCCAGGCCCTGGGTGGCCTCTCATCTGTCGGATCAGCATATAAACTACGTGAGTTGTGTTTAGGGCTCAGCGGCCATTGTAGGCCATCAGGTCATGGTAACTCACTAGATTCCGGACGGGGCTTCCAGAGCGAGAGCGCACGGGGCTGGTGCTCCTACTCCTGGTCCTCCACTGGAACACAGGAGACACACCCCATTACCATGGTTACCCAGGAGAGACACGCCCCATTACTATGGTTACTCAGGAGACACAACACACCATATTACCATGGTTACCCAGGAGAGACAAGCCCCGTTACTATGGTTACCACAATCCTAGTGTATCACACAGGCCCTAGATACTATGGCTCATGTGACCTCTTTAATCACCAAAGATGTAGTGTTTAATAATAAAAAACTCATATGGTGCGTTTGTTTGATAAAATCCAATGTTATACAAATACCACTATTTTACAATATGCACAGTGTGGAGGAGGTGCAGTGAGGTGCAGTGTGGCGGTGCAGGGTACCAGAGAGCCTCTCTTGGTGACAGCCTCGCCCTTCATAATGATGGTGTCGTCCTCCATCAGTGCTGGCCACACGTGGTACACCACCAGCGGGGCTGTGAACTCTGAGTCATAACTACGTCTGTATCTGAGTGAGAGAGAGAAAGAGCCTCTCTTGGGGAGAGGGAGGGCTGGCCAGGGGTTTGAACTCTTAACTACTGTATCTGAGTGAGAGAGAGAAAGAGGGAGAGGAGGGAGGGGGAGAGATGGAGAGAAAGAGGGGAGAGAGGGTCTTAACGGTGTTTCTTAAGTCTTTACTCGTAACTTTACCTTTCATACCAGGTACCAATTTAGTTGCCCTTCTTTGTACTTTATCAAGAGCTTCTACATCTATCTTGTAGTGTGATGCCCAGAACTGCACACAGTACTCTAAGTGAGGTCTGATAATGGCATTATTCATTCATTCATCTAACCCGCTTATTCCTGGTCAGGGTTGCGGGGGCTGGAGTCTGGAGTCCCAGCATGCATTGGGCAAGAGGCAGAAATACACCCTGGACCAATCTATCACAGGGTACATACACCATTCACTCACACACTCATACCTACGGGCAATTTAGACTCTCCAATTAGCCTAATGTGTATGTCTTTGGATTGTGGGAGGAAACCGGAGTACCCAGAGGAAACCCACGCAGACACGGGGAGAACATGCAAACTCCACACAGAAAGGCCCTGGCCAGAATCGAACCCGGAACCTTCTTGCTGTGCGGCAACAGTGGTATCCACTGCACCACCGTGCTGCCATAATGGCATTATATAACATTAATATAACCACCTTTGATTTATACTCAATCATTTTTGCTATATATCCCAGCATCCTGGTAGCATCCCTTTTCACTGCTACCGCACACTACTTAGATCCTGATAGACTTTGATCAACTAATACTCCCAAGTCTTTTACAAACTGAACACATTCAAATTTTGATCCTCCCATAAAATAGTCCTGCCTTAAATGTATAAATTATATAAAACGGGGTGCTGAATGAAACCGTATGGAAAGTGTTATGAGTAAGACAGTAGTTTGTGATGCTTTTCCTGTCTAAATGACGGGTTATGGTACCATGCTGAACCTAGCTGAAAGCTCTGAACCTGTGCCTTTGGGTCAGCCTCAGTACTGCACTCTGCTACAGCCCTACTGTGTATTAGATGTGACAAGAGCAACACCCAGTGGTACATTTAGGAAATACAAATATGAGTTTATATTTGTGTATGAGAGTATATCTGTGCATGTGTGTATGAGTGTGTATGTATATTAGCACTTGCGTTGTTTATGTGGCGTACTTGACGAATGATGTGCTTAGACATTATAGCATCAAGTGGTTGTTCATTTACTCGAGCTGAATCCACTTTTTGTAAGTCACTTTTTATAAAAGGATCTGCTAAATGATTGTATTGTATTGTGTGTGTGAGTATGAGTGTATGTGTATAAGAGTATGTGTGCATGTGTGTGTATGAGTGTGTATGTGAGAGTGTGTGTGTGTGTGTGAGTGTGTGTGTGTGTGTTTATGTGTATGTGAGTGTGTGTGTGTATATGTGAGTGTGTGTGTGTGTGTGTGTGTGTATGTGTGTGAGTGTGTGTTTATGTGTGTGTATGTGTGTGTATGTCAGTTTGTGTGTGTGTGTGTGTGTGTATGTCAGTGTGTGTGTGTGTATGTGTATGTGAGTGTGTGTGTGTGTGTGTGTGTGGTGTATGTCAGTGTGTATGTGAGTGAGTGTGTGTCATACTTGTTCTCGTTGTACAGTTCTCCATCGCTGCAGAAGGCCAGCTGGAGGGGGGGCTCCAGAGTCTGCATGGCGAAGGCCACCTGGCACACCTCTCTGATAAAGCCGCTGAGAAGCATAAAGTCCACCTCGGCCGGGAACGAGATCTTGGGGTTCACATTCATGGAGTCGATCACCTCCTGAGCGGGGGGAGGGGGGCTCAGTCAGCCACGCGCTCGAAATGTAACCATGGGTTTGGGGCAAATCCCACAATGCACCACTTCACTGATGCCTGTTGTGGCAAAAAACTAAAGTGCAGGACTGCACAGGAGCTCTGTGTCTACTCTGTAGGAGGGAGTGACAGTTGGTGGGACCACGTTTCTGATCGCTGTGAGGGGGTCGGTTGAAGGTTTGGGGGGGCACTCACGTTGACACTGGCCTGCACATCGTAGAGGTCCAAGTTGCGGACGATGTAATCCACCACAGCGTCCTCCAGCGTCTCTGGACCAGGGTGCGACGGGGACAGAGTCTTCCTCACCTGCAACTTAAACTGCCGGTAGGCCAACTTTGCTGCCTGGAACGATTCCTGAGAGAGATCAGGAGGGAGAGAGGGAGGGGGAGGCAAGGAGAGGGAGGGTCAAGGAGGTGGGAGAGAGGGACAGATGGTGAGAAGGAGAGACACTCACATCCTCAAAGACAGATGGACGGATGGACAGACAGAACAGTGTTAGAACAGTGACAGAACCTGGTCAGGGCGAGGAGGATTCAGAGAGCAGGCCTCCAAACATCACGGGGAAAAAGGAAGCAGAGTGAGGGAGTGTGAGAAGGAGGAAGAGTGAGGAATAAGGAGTAAAGAGTGAGGAGCAGGAAGATGGGGAGGAGTGAAGAGTAAGGAGGTGGTGAGGAGGAGGTGAGGAGTGGTGAGGACTGAGGAGCAAGCAGGAGAGGTGAGAAGGAGGTGATCAGTAAGGAGTGAGGATGAGGAGCATGGAGGGAGCAGGAGGAGCGAGGAGCGTGTGGTACCACGGTGGCGATGAAGATGATCTTCTGCACGGTCTCCATGTCTCTGGCGTAGCGGCGCAGCAGCCCCTCCGCCTCCAGGCGCTGCAGGGCGTACAGGTCACTGAAGCGCGAGACCAGCCGGGCGTGGCGCGACGAGGCCGTCAGCTGGGCGCGTGTCGGAGACTCCGCCCTCAGTGCGGGGCTGCAGGAGCGACTGCCCCGGAGCAGGGGGCTGGGAGAACGACTCCTCAGCAACAACCTGAGAGAGAGAGAGAGAGAGAGAGGGAGGGAGGGAGGGAGGGAGAGAGGGAGGGAGGGAGGGAGGGAGGGAGGGAGGGAGGGAGAGAGGAGGGGAGTTAGGATGAGAAAGGGTGAGGAGTAGATAATTTTTATTTTATTTGCTAAAGTTGTCATGGAATCGATGCGGGCAGGCATAGCTCACCTGTCCTGCAGCAGAGCCTTCTCGGCGCTCAGGTAAGACACCTCCTCCCTCAGCAGCCGAACCTGCCTCTCATAATCCTCCAGCACCTCCAGCTTCCTCTTATACAGGTCTGCCTGGTCACATGCTGCCCGCAAGCTGTACAGACGGACACACAACTCTACCATGTTGCTGGTTCTGCCCTGCAGCGAGTTTCGAACTGAGGATCTTCGACGCGACAAGATAGCGATTTAGCTTGCTGAGCTAAAGACTCAAGTCATCAACTCTGGGAACTAATCACACTCTTATTTCTTATACACGTCACTTTCTGTAGCGGATGCTCACGTACCACAGCACACCCGCTACGTGTGTGTGTAGGGGGGGGTGTATATGTTTGTGTGTTTATGTGTATGTGTGTGCATAAGTGTGTTTTTGTGTGTGTGTGTGTATTTTTTTGTGTATGTGTGTGTGTATGCACATGTGTTTTTGTACTGTATGTGCGTGTGGATTTTGGGTACGTGTGTGTGTGTGTGTTTTTGTGTTCACTAACTCACTCCGCTCTCAGTTGTAGAATCTCGTCCTCAGTGGCCAGTAGGGTTGTGGCGGACTGGTTCTTGGTGTCGTCCAGTTCCATCTGAGTGTCTGCCAAGCTGAAATATACACATTGGGTACAATATCCATGAGCACAATATCCTGCACATTAGCACATTTCAGACTGTTGTGTTCAACTTATTTTATACTTCTTAATTCATAGGGTTGAACAAGAGAGACAGCTGCACTGACAGACAGACAGACAGGTGGGCACACTGACTCTTGTTTGACGGAGTCCAGCTGCAGTTGTGTGGAGGTCAGCTGGTTCTCCATCTTCTGCATGTCGAACTCGTGGTTGAGAGAGAGCTGTCGAATCTTCTTCTCTTTCTCCACGCCCTCCTGTCCAACATTCATATTTATAATCAAATATTCTATGTACAAAAATGTTGCAGTTTTCTACAGACCCTTCACAAACACACACACTTAGGGGCTGCTGTTCTTTTGCAGGTAGCCCCATTAGTCAGGCTCACCTGAATGAGGTTGAGGCTGGTATCTGGGGTGACGGCGGCGGTTACCATGGTGAAGCAAGTTCCCAGCCAGGGCAGCAGGCGAGACTTGAGCGTTTCCACACCAGCATAGTGACCACCTACCACAGTGAGAGAAGAAGAGCCTCACCCACACACCCCAAACTGCCATTTCACCAAACCCCAAATCACCACTCATAAAGTGCCATGGCACTGCTATGCTACACACACTGAATAATGACCTGATCTCAAACTGGGGAAACATTTTACATTTTACATTTTAAGCATTTAGCAGACGCTCTTATCCAGAGCGACTTACAAGATGTGCATAAATACATGGTAGGAACAATCATAGTTTGCGCAAGAGATCAGTGCAGTAATACAGCAATAGAAAGGTTCGTAATTTTTATTTATTTAATTTAATTTAATTAAAATTTAAATTGAGTAAGCAGGGATAGGCAAGTAGGCAGTGGTGATGACAATTAGCTAGATGTACAGAATTCAGTGGTAGTGGAGTCTGAAAAGGTGGGTTTTGGGTCTCATGCGGAAGATCGCAAGTGATTCCGCGGTCCTGACCGATTGCGGAAGGTCGTTCCACCACCGAGGTGTCAGGGAAAGGCAGGGACAGGCTACTGAAATTAAAATACTTCTGACATGGAGTAAACAGTGTAATCTGGTGTAAGTACTGTGATGTTCTGTTGGCGATGTGGGGATGGAGAGAAAACCCCTCATGACAGGAAGTGGCATTGGGGAAAACTTCTCATGACAGGGGGTAATGTTGGAGAAAAACCCTCCTGACAGGAAGTGGTGTTGGGGAAAAGCCCTACTGACAGGAAGTGGGGCTGTGAGTGCTGACTCACCCTCTCTGGCGGTGAGGTTAAGGATGGTGAAGAGTTGACCCTGGAGCTTGGAGGTGAGCTCCAGCAGCTCACAGCAGCGACCCAGGCTCTGGTCACAGGAGATCACCTGGAAAAAGCAGCACGGATACCATGGAAACGGACAGACAGACAGACAGGTGTGGGTATTTATCTATTTTGTTCACTTGTTTGTTTATTTATCGGGGACACAGAAAAAGCATTGTTGCAATGTTAAAAAAACAAGCATCAGATGAATGTATTACATTAAGTGTTTATAGCCAAAGACTAATGCAGCCATAAACAAACAAACAAAACAAAATGTTCACAAACACATTAGAAAAGGTATGTCCACTTTATTCAGGAAAATAGCAATTAATACAACAAAACAAAACATAAGCAACTGTAAATTACATAATTAAAGCATCTGTAGATATTTATAAAAAAATATATTAAAATGTTTATAAAACATCCCATTTTAAAAACATTATTATTGTCTGAACACCTTGGTGTGTGTATTCATAAAGCATGTCTGTTTATGATGTAAACCTGGGATGGAGCGTATCAATCATTATCTGAATAATATTTATGATTAACCATTATTATTATTATTATTATTATTATTAGGGAAGTGTTTTCCAGAGGGGGTGTGCATCTCTGATGTTATTATTATTATGATATTAAAGGGTGGCTATGGTTTTGGCTCCAGATGGATGTATGCGTCTCTGGTTGTGATGCGGCACTGGAAGCATTTACGTCTACTGCTTAAATATGCCCAGAGTAAACCCACCATCACAATATGAATTGTTTCTGTGTTTTGAACGTGCCATCAGTCTTGACAAGTTTAATGATCACAGCGTTTAAGTCCAACAAATTTCCCCTAACCAAGAATGTTGGACATGAAATGTTTGTGTAAAATAAGAGCACATACCTACGTTAACTCCCAATTTTCCTGAGTTTCATTCCTAGAAGGTGGGATATGTATGTGTGTGTGGGGGAGGGGGTATGTGTGGGTTTTTTTTTCTTGTTCCCCTTGTTCCCCTTTTTCTCCCAATTTAGTAGTCAATTATACACTCTTTCTAAATTACTATCCCCCCTCCTACTACGAGCTCACCGTTGCAGCTATGGAACCCATTTTACATTTTACATTTTAGAATGTAAAACTAAACTATTGACAGTAACTCCGGTACACACAGAGCCACTCTTATACAGGACAAGCTTATGCTGGCTTCCCTGCCCCCTCCCCTGGGGCGGACAGTCAATCACTGCGCCCGAACGGGACTCCTGGCCATAGCCGGGCTGCAGTGGGAACCTGCACTGTGGGCAAGTGCCTTTACCATAGCGCCACCTAGGGGCACTGTGTTATGTGTTTTTGCCAATGTCAGGGCAAATTCGTCCTAATTGCGCTTAGTATTGCCATGGCACACAGGTTCATGTAAAAATGCCATTCTGCTTGATCTTACTTGAATTTTCGGCTTTTTAAAATTGCTTTTTTGGCTTTGTCAACTCTAGAACGTGCCCGCCCTATGTACTTCCTAAATCACACTGGATGTATGTGTTCACTCGGAACTCGGAAAGGGGACTCGTGGGTGCGTGGCGTGCACAAGAACATCATGCTGGTTTACTACGTCTCAAGAGTAACCAGGAATGGTTCCGCGGTCGCCATGACAACGGGCGTCCTTAGTAACCAAACTTTGTCCGAAAATCAATGTAACAAACAAGTGAATTCTTACCAATCCTACACACGATTATTATTGAAGGTTAGACTCTCGAGTGTATGTAAAACACGGTACATTGTGCACCACTTTGTAATAAAACCTTTATTTTGCACTGTATGTATGCGATGGCTGCTCAAGTTGTAACTGGATTCGAATGTCGTTTCGATTATAAATAATATAATTAAAACGTGCACTTCATTTGGCGTAGTATTGGTACGCATGCCACATAAATAAATATTTTAATATAATTAATGTGTGGATATTCTTAAAACATGGGAATGTATACAATTAAATATTATCCAGCACAAAGAAAACAGCGCAGATATTCAGAATACACGTAGCCAGCAATTTCTCGATAGCTAGCAACAGGTTTAAAGCAGTTCGAAGCAGCTAAATAATGAATGACTTACATGGTAGTCTTTATACCAGGACTCAAGTTTGTCCTGCAGAACGCTGAAGGACGAAGTGTTCACCAGCCTCCTCAGCGTGTCAGCCATGTCTGCTTGACGCTATAATCCCGCAGGAGCTTCAGGACGTCCCAGGCTGTGGGATTTATAACCCCGCTCACAGTGCGTGGCCACGCTCTCTATTTATACGAGGCGTGGAAACTCTTTTCGTTTGCTCTCCTTTGGTGCCACGGACGCCACGCAACCCTTTTGCAGTTGTAGCAACGCCTGTTTTCCCAAGGTAGTGCTGCGGAATTCCAGTTTGCTGCTTTAACTTCACTGGTCGTTTCACTAATGGGTAGTAAGCACACTTTCTCATTAACTGGCCTTCCGAAGCTACATTTATACTCTGGAGTCTTAGACCTCTGTGATGTAAACGAAACCATTGTAATGTCACACTGTCAAACGACACACAGAGATTGGATGTCAAGTAGGTACAAGGAAGGCTTGTTTTGTTTGTTTGTTTTGCTACACAGTGAGACAGTACTATCTGCAATATTATATAAAGATTATTATAAGTATTGTTGCTGTTGTTGTTGTTTGTATTAGTAGTGATACTAATTCTATAGTTTCATTATTTTATTTTTTTGTTTTTATGTATTTTTAAAAATGTTAAACGCTGTATGAATAAAATAATTTATAAATAAGCCTATATGAACAAACCAACCAACCAACCAACAACATGGATTCTAGTTTAAATAGTAGCCTAAGTAGCTACGCCAAAGTGTCTAAATAGCCTACACGTCAACGAATGACTATTATTACGTAGGTCTATGCTATTATTAACCTATGTAAGAATAGCTGTATCTGAGAGGTTTGTAAAAAAAAACGCTTTATCACTTTAACGAGGCACGTTTATGTCACCCCCCCACTGCTGTGTATCCTTTACGTATTTTGCGTTTTAGGCCATGTTTCAGTTGATCATCGGTTAAACATCGATTATTTTATATACTATTTATTATTATATTTTACTTCACACTCCAAGCCACTTTATTTCAGTTAGCGAGCTTTTTTTAAGCACCAGATTTAGAAAACTGTCACCCGCACCCGACTCCCGGGACCCTATCCTGGAACTATCAATGGACAAGTTCTTAATCTGACCTCTCCTTTTGGGGAATCTTCATCAGAGTCCTTCCCATTGGCTGGTTTTAGCCACGGGTGAACCATCTCTTATATGCGAGCGCCGATTAAATTTATTTGACTGATTCCAACACACGCATATTTAAACAGTGTTTATTACCGCATGTTTTTTAAGTACAACTTCAGGTGTTTGCGAATCGAAACCTGCTGGTACGGACCCAGACCACTGTGGAGGTCCCCCCTATTTTGCATACAGAATGGTACATTCGGCTAGCTGTCCCGAGCTGTCAAACGCCAGTGAAGGCAGCGAAGAGGGAGCAACACGATGGCGTCCGAACAGGTCTGTTTTCAAAGCTAAACACTGGATTTATCTTCTTTACATGTGCGGAATGTTTTTTTTTTATGACCTAGGACCACCACTACTAGATCACCGCATTCATAAATCCCTGTTACATTTCTATCCGTGTTTGATTTCGAATTAGCACGATTAGCGGGGTGCTCTAGCTAAATTTACGACTAACGGTTTTGTGATGTTTTGACCAGCCCATGGAAAAAATGATTCAAGCCAGTTCTTCTGTAACTTACGTTGTCAGAGTGCTAGTGTAGCATGTATGTTACTCGTGAAGTACGCGACTAATGTCTTTAGTACGGGACCTAGCTTTACGTTAGAAAAAAATGCGTTTCATTTATTTTTAGCATTCCCAAGACAACGAACGCAATAGCGAATTCATACCAGTCGAGTACTGACGCTGGTAGCGAACATTCGTGACTGGGTGTTTCTGGATGCTGTTACATTGGGCCTGTTTTCCCTGCTGTTTTTATCCTCTTTGTTTGGCGCGTGTGTGCAAAGTTGCCTAATTTTCCCTCAACGGTCGGCTGTGAATAACTTATTAATATCCATTATGACTGATGGCCTCCAGGTTTGAGTTGAACATCTGTGTGACCTCGACCGTCTTCGCTCCGTAAAGACTATACTTATTATATGTATTGTCACGCATATTTAGCAATTATATTATTGCTATAATTATTTTATTATATAAATGATATTATTTCAGGATATTTAAATATTCCGTGTGCCCTCTGGTCCACCCTTAAAGGGGCGGCATCACACAGAGTCACATCTGGGCTGAAATGCGGGACTCTGTGTGGGACCCCACCTCTGGTGGCGTTAGGGGTGGGAGCATTATGTGTGACTCTGTGGGGCAGTGTATTGCAATGGTTAGGGAGCTTGTAACTCAGAGGTTGCAGGTTCAGTTCCCAGGTGGGGGCACTGCTGCTGTACCCTTGAGCAAGGTACTGAACCCGAATTGCTTCAGTAAAATATCCAGCTGTATAAATGGATTGTATGTAAAATAAATGTAAAAGTAAAAGTCGCTCTGGATAAGAGCATCTGCTAAATGCCTAAAATGTAATGTAATGCATTGTGGGGCATTAGGGGTAGGGGTGTTAGGGGTGAGGCTGTGGGGCATTAGGGGTAGGGGTTTTAGGGGTGATGCTGTGGGGCATTAGGGGTGAGGGGTGTTAGGGTGACTGTGGGGAATTAGGGGTAGGGGTTTTAGGGGTGAGGCTGTGGGGCATTAGGGTGCGGTGTTAGGGGTGTCACTGGGGCATTAGGGGTGAGGCTGTGGGGCATGGGGTGACACTGTGGGGCATTAGGGGTAGGGGTGACACTGGGGTGTTAGGGGTGAGGCTGTGGGGCATTAGGGGTGAGGCTGTGGGGCATTAGGGAGTGTTAGGGGTGACGCTGTGGGGCATTAGGGGTGGGAGTGTTAGGGGTGACAGTGGGGCATTAGGGGGGGTGCGGTGTTAGGGGTGAGGCTGTGGGGCATTAGGGGTGGGGTGTTAGGGGTGACGCTGTGGGGCATTAGGGGTGGGAGTGTTAGGGGTGACGCTGTGGGGCATTAGGGGTGGGAGTGTTAGGGGTGACACTGTGGGGCATTAGGGGTGGGAGTGTTAGGGGTGACGCTGTGGGGCATTAGGGTGCGGTGTTAGGGGTGACACTGGGGGGCATTAGGGGTGTTAGGGGTGACGCTGAGGGGCATTAGGGGTGGGAGTGTTAGGGGTGACGCTGTGGGGCATTAGGGGTGGGAGTGTTGGGGGTGACGCTGTGGGGCATTAGGGGTGGGAGTGTTGGGGGTGACGCTGTGGGGCATTAGGGGTGTGGGGAATGCTGTTTGTGGTGAAGGCGGAGTGCTCATTACTGTGTGTCTGTGTAGGAGAGCTCTAACGGGCCAGTGAAAAGGTCGATGAGGGAGAAGGCCATTGAGCGACGCAGCAGCAATAAGGAGCACAACAGCAACTTTAAGGCAGGATATGTGCCTATCGAGGAGGATCGACTGCACAAAACCGGCCTACGTGGCCGCAAGGGAAACATGGCCATCTGCATCATCATCCTGCTCTTCCTGCTCGCGCTCATCAACCTCATCGTGAGTCCCCCATTATCTTACCTTTATTTGACCAGGTAAGGTCCCATCAAAGCAAGAGCAATATACACACTCTGCAACAGAGCAAAGTAATGAAGTACGGTACAATACAGAAACACACAGCACAATCTACAATTTATACAGTGAGCATTTTTATACATGACCCTAAGCATGATGGAATGTTAATTGCTTAATATACTCAGGAATCACACCTGTGTGGGAGCACCTGCTTTCAATATACTTTGTATCCCTAATTTACTCAAGTGTTTATTTTATTTTGGTGGTTACTTGAACAATATATATAGTGATATTCAGTACAATACAGAAACATACACACACACACACATTCACACTCACACATTCAAACACACACACACTTCTTAGCTTAGCTTAAGGTTGTCCACCCTGTCTGGGACCCGGTTCGAAACCTGTCTCTACCAGACCGGCCCTGGTCGTCAGCCCCGATTGGGGGCAGCATTTGCCTGTCTGCCCCAGGGGGAGGGTGAGCCATCGGATCTGCCGTGAAGCACGTAAGGAGTCTCCAGAACATGGGTGGGCGAATTCTGTCTCAAAGGAATCAGAGTTCGCTGCCCTCGGAGAATTAGCTTGCCTCGTAAATTGAAATAAAATATAGGGTGTAATTGGCTACCAAATTGGGAGAAAAACGAACAAAAAAGATGGTCCACCATGTTCCAATGATGACTTCCACTACTGCTTGTGAGTTATTTGATGATGACCGTACAATCCAATGTGTGATACACACTACCTATTGCAGACAGGGCAAACAAAGACCTGTCCCGCTGGGGCAGGTGCAGCCATGGCCTTGTGCCTCTTATGATGCTTCACCCTCTTCAAGTAACTGGTGGAGCGATCTGCAGCAGTAGCCTCAAGCGTGGCAGGGTTCATTCCACACGTCCTCAATGTGGTCTTCAGCTGGTCCTTCAGGCGCTTTCTTTGCCCCAGCGGCGGCCCAGATGTAGCTGACCGTACAGGATCTTCCTTGGTAGGCGTTCTGCTGGCATCCGGATGATGTGCCCGAGCCATCGTGGTTGGTGGAGTGTGATGGTGGCCTTCGTGCTCCTGCAGGCTCTCTGCAGGATGTCTTAAGTGCGATACACAATCACGCCAGGTCACTTTTAGGAATGTGTTCAGAGTTCTAACCAAACCAGTCCTGATGCTTCTTGATGCTGTAGCCAATGGATTTGGCTGCTGCCTCATAGAGTAATGAACTTAGTGAAGTCCATTGTTAATCAATGGAACTCTTCGCATCCCGGGGAAGCTCAATGCTCTCTAGTTTTTCTCCTAGAGAGCGGCACAGTTTGTTTTGGGCCTCAGCTCCCTGGAGGCCAGCGCAGTGCAATTTCCTCTTGGTGGGCTTTCTGCAACGAGCAGCTGGACAAACCTTCATCCTGACCTTGGCTAAGATCATCTGATAGGCTGTCCGGCACTCTGCTCCTCTCATGGCTTTTGTGATGAGAACGTCCTTCACGTCAGTGTGTCTGACAATTGTGTAGCCTATGAGGTGCCAATGTTTTGAGCATGGGTGCATCCAGGAGGTTTTGCATTTATTTTTCATTTGGAATATTGTGTTAGTGATGGTAAGCTCATGCTTGGAGCAGAAGCTAAGCAACCTTAGTCCATTTGCATTAGTGTGTCCAATGGCATGTTTGCCTATGACTCCCCATATTTCACTGTTGGTTCTTTCTCATGTTGAAGTCTCCCAACAAGAGTATTTTGTCATTCCTTCGCTTCCTGTGAAGGGCTTCATCCAAAGGTTGCTAGAAGCAGTCTTTTGCTTCGTTCTCTGGTGGTAGTGTGGGAGCATACACGCTAAAGAGGGGAGCATGCTGCTCTTCATCTGGTTTTTCTGTCAGACTTGGTAGGAGTCTATTTTTTATTGCAAGGCCCACAACATGCTGCTGTTGTCCTCTGGAGGGTACCCCTTTCAGAAGGACATGTAGCCTTCTCCTTCCTCCCCAAGAGACCCTTCACCTAGAAGTCTAGTCTCGCTCAGAACAGCAGTGTTGATGTTATATCGCTTCACCTCTACTGAAATCAGTGCAGTTCTTCATTCAGGCCTGTTGGTGCCTTAGCTGGTGTCCAGAAGAGTTATTGTGTTCCATGTTGCAAGAAATAAGAGAGTATCTTTCTTGTGTGATTTTCGACCGCTAGACAGAATTTCCCGATAGGTGCAGTGACCTATCCAGGAGAGTTAGTCCTGGATAGTCCTGCTCAGACACACAGGGGTCTGCTGAGAGCAGCTTCCCCTCACACCCCAGCTGCAGATGACCGTAGAGGGCCCTGGCTAGAGGCTTCCAGATAATACAGTCCTGTCCCCGTCACGGGCAGACTTTGAGGGCAAGGAATCCAGGTCGGCTCACAAGGGACAGTAATGATTACCTGTGCTCTGATGTTGTTTAGAGTGGTGTAGGGGTTGCACATGAACCAGCACCACTTTCTCACTGTGTTGAGATGGACTCTGATGGCAAGGAGGAAACCCAGGACTATCAGCACCTCCTCATAGCTGCCTGTTTGTCGGAGAATCGCCTGTAGTGCACCGCCTACCACTTTCTTTTCTCTCAAGGTGTGCTCCCCTAGCCTGTCAGGGTATGTCCACACAGAGTGGGCCTGCACAACACACCTCTGGGGACCACTGCAACTCCGAGATCCCCTGTTGATTTGCCTGCGGTTGCAGGGACACTCAGTTACCGTGTGTTGCCACGTGGAGGTACAGCAGGAGTCTTGTGAAGGAGAAGCTATTTACTGGCTAAATAAGACTTACGCACAGAGCTGCTCCCCAGTTCACCACAGGGGCTAGCCAGCGGCAGAAGGCTGTAAGTGAGACAGATTGCAAGCAGATGGAAAGTAATGATGCAAACCTACTGCACTAGATGCATCACACACCCTGTGGACAGTCCACAACACACTCACACACAGTGGACAGCTGCAGAATATACAGCAGCATTCCAGCACGTCAGGCATTCTCACAGTGTCTAACAGCATACCATTCAGTATGCTAGCTATGGCTAGCATAGCTATGGTTTGGATGGTGGAGGGCGTCTACATACACACACTGATGCAATGGAATCTCCCTCTGTCCCTCTCACTCCCCCTCTCTCCCTCTCTCTCTCTCATTCCCCTTCCCTCTCTCTCCTTTCCCTCCCCCCTTTCTCTCCCCCTCCCTCTCCCTCTCCCTCTCCCTCTCACTCCCCTCCCTCTCTCCCCCTCTCACTCCCTCTCCCTCTCCCTCTCCCTCCCCTCCCTCTCCCTCTCCCTCCTTCTCTCCCCCATCCTCTCCCTCTCTCCCCGTTCTCTCTCCTTCTCCCATTCCCCCTCTCCTTCTCTCCCTCTCCCATTCCCCCTCCTTCTCCTCTCTATCTCTCCCCCTCCCTCTCTCTCTGTGGTAGATTACCCTGGTGGTGTGGAATGTGATTCGGATTGGTCCTAATGGTTGTGACAGTATGGAGTTCCACCCCAGCGGTTTGCTGCGTTTCAAACTGAAGGCCGACATGGGTGTGGTCCACCCCCTGCACAAAAGCACGGTTGGGGGCAGGAAGAATGAGGACTTGGTCATCACTGGCAACAACAACAAGGTCAGTGCACTGCACCACAACCATCTACTTATGCTGCTCCACCCCATATCCAACAAATACTAAACCTAAGTATATGTGCGTGTGTGTGGTGTGTGTGTGTGTTGCAGGTGGTGTTCCAGCAGGGCTCCACCACACTAAGTGTTGAGAAGGACAAAACGTTGATCACCAGTGATGTGGGCGTGTCCTTCATTGACCCTCGCACCCAGAACACCTTCTTCAGCACTGACTTCGAGAACCACGAGTTCCACCTGCCCAAAGGGGTCAAGGTGCTCAACGTGCGCAAGGCATCCACCGGGAGGGTGAGTCTGCCCAGTGCTGCACACTGACATGGTCACGGCACAGTCAGCGTTCGACAGCAGACCGTGGTGCGTGTCACACACTGGAAACCATAGTACAATAGCTTTAACAGGATGATCCAACCCCCTCTCTTACTCCGTCTGTCTGTCTTTCCCTCACTTTCACTCTCTCTGTGCTTGACCGTAGAAGACCATGTCTCTCTCTGCTGTTAGCCGTAGAGCACCATCTCTCTCTCTCTCTGTTGTTGACCGTAGAGGACTGTGTCTCTCTATGGTTGATTGTAAGGGACTCTGTCTCTCTCTGGTTGACCGTAAGGGACTGTGTCTCTCTCTGTGGTTGAGTGTAGAAGACCATGTCTCTCTATGGTTGTTGAGTGTAGAAGACCGAGTCTCTATGTGGTTGAGCATATAGGACCATATCTCTCTCTGTGGTTGACCGTAGAAGACTGAGTGTGGTGTTCTTCCTCCTCAGATCACCAGTAACGCATCCTCAGACCTGACCATCAAAGGCGATGGCAAGGCCATCATCCGTGGCAACGAAGGCGTATACATCATGGGAAAGACAGTGGAGTTCAGGATGGGTGGAGACATTGAGCTTCGGGCTGTGAGTGCAACACTGCTTATTACATGGGCTTACTATGCACTCTGCTGAGTCTGCTGAGAATGGACCGCTGTGATTCCAGCAATGCATTCACTACACAATCTTTAACACAATCTTTAATACAGTACGCAGTCTATAATACAGCACACAATGTTTAATACACATGATATAATGATCAGTGGAATATATTTGAATATGTATAATGTCATGATCAGTGAATATGGCACTCTAAAGTGATACCTGTTTTCAAACAGGTAGGGTGAGCCGGGGGTTTTGAGTTTCTTGTGTCCCTGTGTGGCATCCCCCCACTCACAGTGCGGCACTAGCCCAGACCCCCAGCATTGGTGGTGGTTATGGTAATGGATTGTGTTTATATAACGCCATGAATCTCAGGATTTCAAAAGTGCTTTACAGTGAAGGGGGAAACTCACCTCAACCACCACTAATGTGCAGCCCCCACCTGGATGATGCATGGCAGCCATTTTGTGCCAGAACGCTCACCACACATCAGTTGAGGTGGAGATGGAGGGAGGGAGGGAGGGAGTGATTGATGATTTCACCCTCCGCAGGAAAACAGCATCATCCTGAACGGCTCTGTGATGGTCAGCCCCTCGCGGATCCCCAAGTCGTCTCCAGGAGGGACGGAGCTGTTCTTTGATGAGGCACTGGAGCGGTACAAGCTGTGTATGTGCGCGGACGGGACCCTCTTCCGGGTTAAGGTCCAGTACCAGAACATGGGCTGCCAGACGTCCGAAAACCCCTGCGGCCCTGCCCACTGAACCTAGCCCAACTGGACATACCGCTGCCATGGAAACGGGACAGGAATGGGGTCAGATCGAACCCTGAGCAGTGTCTAAACCGCTTTACACACACACCTGCACATACGCACCCACATATGCACACACTCATAGACACACAGATACAAACACACACACACACACCAACTCACACACACATGCACACATCTGTACCCACTCACGCACACAAACACACCATAACTGCTTAGTCGAAGACTTTGCAACACTATCCATTCTAACACCTGCACAGATTGAAGGTTCTGCCATTTTAAATCCAGACAGGTTACCCCACTCCAAGTGTATGCTCAGCTGAGACATATAAAAAAACGCTTACAAATATTTTAGTACCTGTGGATAAATGAGCAGAGCAGTATGATCGAGCTGAAGCGCTCCCTGCCTGAGAGACCGAAGCAGGATTGCTGCTTTTGAGGCCAGGCTGTTCTGACACAGTGGCCATTTTGGCCATTTTTTGTTTGTAAATATGTTCATATGCTCCCTGCTCCTCCCTGTGCATGTGTTGAATGTATTGATCGTGTTATCGATACCTAAACCTCTGGTCTCACCAAGTTGGAATTGGTAATCAATGCAGCCCTGCCCATTAGCAGTGCTTTTCTCTGTGTCTCCATTCAGACACTTCATCTCTGCTGCCAGAAGCACAATCATGTTTACAACATGATTCATGACATCACAAAACTCATTTACAAGTTTTAGAAAGACAACTAGAGGAAAAACAATCAGTTAATTCAATAATTACTGTATAGTTTCCCAATTTAATGAGCGTATCATATATTTAATATCAATAACATACCTGAGACTCAGGGTGATAATCTGTTGCAGTTTGAAGCTCACCAACATTATCAGCATTTTAACATGCATACCACCGTGCTCATTATCACCACGCTAATGCCCACGTCATCCACGCTATCATCCACGATATCGCCATGCTAATGCCCACGTCATCCACGCTATCGCCATGCTAATGCCCACGTCATCCACGCTATCGCCATGCTAATGCACATCATCGTCCCACACTATCGCCATGCTAATGCACACATCATCCACGCTATCACCATGCTAATGCACATCATCGTCCACACTATCGCCATGCTAATGCATGCTAACACAGACTACCGTCCACATTAAGAGCATGCTAATGCATACCACTGCCGACACTAACAGCATGCTAACGCATACCACTGTCCACTTTAGCGCCATGCTAACCCACACCACTGTCCACGTTAGCAGCATGCTAACACACACATGAACCACTGTCCACTTTATGCTAATTATACTAATGCACACCACCGTCCACATTCTGCCCGCTCTAACACACAATCCAAATTAATTTATCTCTCTGAGGATGGATTTTAGCTGGCCAGCATGCACCTGGCAACCCTGTCAAAGTGGCAAAACCAAATTAACTTCAGTAGTGTTACGTAAGCCTGTTACCATGGCTGATACTAAACAAGGCAACGTCCACAGAGAACCATGGTGTGCCAATGTTGTAGCTACACTTGTCTGAAAAGACTGGTGGAATATATTTTTTTGGTATTTGTTTTAATTACTCATTTTTATTACGTTTGTAAATGTGTGCCCTGAACCTGTGTGATGTTTTGTGCAATAGAACACACACTCCCCCTGCCAGTCTGCCCATGTGTGAGTGTGTGTGTTATTTCATATGGACTTTTTCACTCTTTGTTAACAATGGTGCCATTCTGTTTTGGCTCTAGCGCCCCCTGTCTGTCATCCGCAGGATTTAAAGAGAGAGAAGCTTCATGAAACCAATCGCATTGCATACTATCAGCAATAAACTGATTTCAGCCAATCGTAGTGCCCTGCCATGAACAGCAAGCTGTGAATTGGCTCACACTAGTCAGTGATTGACAGCATTCAGTAGCTTCACCCCCTTATTGGATTCATGAAGTCTCGTTCTCCTGCCTTAGGCCCCTGAAGTCCTGTGAGAACACAGCTGTAGGGTCTGTTCCAGAGCAGCGGTCCCCAACCTTTTTTGCACCACGGACCAGTTTCATGCAAGACAATTTTTTCCACGGACCGGGAATCACGTGCATAACAAAACACAATAAAGTGCATATTATATCATTTAATTATTAATTTAATGATTACATTTATAATGTAAATGTGACTCAACTCAACTTTTTTAAATGCAGCTTTCTTTTTTTTGGGCAGTCTTGGAGTCTTCTGCTGTCACATCATTGGGTCTTTCCCCCTTTTCAAAGAAGCTCTCCAGCAATGTTTGTTTTTTACTCATTTTTGCTAGGGTTAGCTTGTGGGCTTAATTTATTGGTGCATGGAAAAAAACTGAGACAAGTGCGGAAAAGAGGCACAGACGGAAGTGGTAATTTTTCTAAATAAAACACCCTGCAGACTGCGATAGTCAATAAAATGGAAATAAAATTAAAACTAAAGCGTTTTTATTCTTTCTGTGCGGCCCGGTACGAAATGATCCACGGCCCGGTACTGGTCCGCGGCCCGGTGGTTGGGGACCCCTGTTCCAGAGGACAGGGGTGTGAACTCTGTTTTTAACCCTTGTGGAGGTTGTTTAGTTCAGCCCTGAGAATGTATCCCTCTCTGAAGTGGATTAGTAATGTGTGAGAGCAGAGGGGCGGGTTGTGCCCACAGACTCACATCTGTCAAATGTTTTGAGAAGCAATGAGTGCAGACAGCAGGGCTGTCCTCAGTAATAAAGGAAACTGTTGTTTCTAAACCTCAGTGGCGTCTGTGTTTCTTCCACTCTCTCTGTATATCGGTGTTTCACCTCTTCACCTGTATCAGACGTTATTAACTTCAGCAGCTCTGCTCTGCTCTGAAAACAATGTCACAAAGGTAAGCTCTGTGACTCTGCTTAAGAAACATGCAGGTAATATTGGAATACAGGTAGTAATGAAATGACAGGCATAGGTGTGTGTGAGTAAAGTCAGTCTGTTGTGAGAGCACAAAGCACTGGAACAACAGGTAAGATATTAACTGAAGCATGTGATTGGCTGACGGAACTTGGCGTGTGATTGGCTGGTGGAGCTGGGCTGCTGTCATAGCTTCCACAGACTTTGACCAGGCCCTGACAGGGCAGAGGACAGCAGGGCATTGTGGGTCGCTGTGGATCTCGTCCACGGAGGAGTCATAAGACCAGAGAGGCAGACAACTCAGCACTGACAGGTGAGTTCATGTCCTTTAAACACGATACACATCCATGTCTCTTATAGGCACGTATCAATGCCATTAGCATTGAGTAAATGTTCTATAATACACTGACCACATAAGATAATCGGGACATGCTGTTATTTAAGAGAATTTGTGTGTGTGCATGTAGTACAGTGTCTAATAGTGTGTGTGTGTGTGTGTGCATGTAGTACAGTGTCTCGAATGGTCTGTGTAGTGTGAGTGTGTGCGTGTAGTACAGTGTCTCTAATTGTGTGTGTGTGTGTAGTAGTGTCTAATGGTGTGTGTGTATATAGTACAGTGTCTCAACAGTGTGTGTGTGTGTGTGTGTGCGCATGTAGTACAGTGTCTAATGGTGTGTGTGTGCGCATGTAGTACAGTGTCTAATGGTGTGTGTGTGTAGAATAGCCTTTATTAATCCCGGGGGGAAATTTGGTTTGTCACAGCAACAATGGTACAGGAGTGAAAGAACACACAAGACATACAGGACATAACAACATACTGGATAATAAATATATTTAAAAACCAGAGTAAAAAACCTAGCAGCTATACAGACATACAGGACATCAGTGTCTAATGGTATATGTGTGTGTGTGTGCGCATGTAGTACAGTGTCTCAACAGTGTGTGTGTGTGTGTGTATGCGCATGTAGTACAGTGTCTAATGGTGTGTGTGCATATAGTACAGTGTCTCTAATGGTGTCTGTGTGTGTGTATGTAGTACAGTGTCTAATGGTGTGTGTGTATATACACTACCGGTCAAAAGTTTGAGTACACCTGCTGGAAACTAGGTTTATCTCATAATTGACAATGCTTTACACCGTATACATTTCTGTAAATACTTTAAAATGACAAAAAACACATGTAACAATGAACAAAATGAACATCAAAGAAATGTTCAAGAAAATTATATTGAAAATTGAATCTTGGATTCCTCAAAATAGCCACCCTTTGCCGTGATAACAGCCTCACAAACACGGGCCATTCGGTTAATAAGTTTCAGCAGGAAATCACCCGATATGTCTTCCCAGCTCTCCTGCAGCAATTCCCAGAGAAACTTGTGGGTTGCTTTGCTTTGACGCTTCTGTCCAGTTTGTCGCATACAATTTCTATGGGATTGAGGTCTGGACACTGGACAGGCCAGGTCATCAGTTTGAGTTGTCCTTCACGTTCCTCCTTCACCAGGTAGTTCTTGCACAACTTCAAGGTGTGTTTCGGGTCGTTATCTTGCTGAAGAATGAAGGAGTGCCCGATTAGCCATAGTCCAGATGGAAGGTGTACTCAAACTTTTGACCGGTAGTGTAGTACAGTGTCTAATGGTGTGTGTGCATATAGTACAATGTCTCTAATGGTGTCTGTGTGTGTGTGCATGTAGTACAGTGTCTCTAATGGTGTGTGTGTGTGTGTGTGCATATAGTACAGTGTCTCAACAGTGTGTGTGTGTGTGTGTGTGTGTGTGTGTGTGCATATAGTACAGTGTCTCAACAGTGTGTGTGTGTGTGTGTGTGCATGTAGTACAGTGTCTAATGGTGTGTGTGCATATAGTACAGTGTCTCAACAGTGTGTGTGTGTGTGTGTGTGTGTGTGTGTGTGTGTGCATATAGTACAGTGTCTCAACAGTGTGTGTGTGTGTGTGCATGTAGTACAGTATCTCTAATAGTGTGTGTGCATATAGTACAGTGTCTCTAATGGTGTGTGTGTGTGTGTGTGTATGTAATACAGTGTCTCTAATGGTGTGTGTGTGTGTGTGTGTGTGTGTGTGTGTGTGTGTGTGTATGTGTATGTAGTACAGTGTCTCTAATGGTGTGTGTGCATATAGTACAGTGTCTCTAATGGTGTCTGTGTGTGTGTGTGCGCGCGTGCACATGTAATACTGTGTCTCTAATGGTGTGTGCGCGTGTAGTACAGTGTCTCTAATGGTGTGTGTGTGTGTGTGTGGTAAAATTTGTGTTGTTCCTCAGTGATGGGGCGCTTATGCTGGGAGGTGTGTGCTGCAGTGCTCCTGGTTGTCCTGTGGGGGGCCCTGTCCTCCCCCTCCTGTCCTGCACCTTGCCTGTGTCAGGGGGAGTCCCTGATAAACTGCTCCTTTGTGGGACCATCTCTCGCACCTCTGCGGCCCCCCGTCTCAGTCACCACCCTGGACCTGTCCCACAACCAGCTTTCCTCCATAACCCCCCTCATCCCCCTGCCCCGCCTCACACACCTGTATGTGGGACACAACCAGCTCACGCACCTGTCACTCTGCGGGGGCTGCAGAGAGGGGCAGAGTGAGACCTGGGCCCCCAGCCTGGAGCTCCTCTCTGCAGAGAGAAACCAGCTACAGCGCATCCCTGAGTGTGAGTCTGACATACTGTACACTATACACACTGCACACTGTACTATTCACACTATACACACTGCACACTGTACTACACACACTATACACACTGCACACTGTACTACACACACTATACACACTGCACACTGTACTATACACACTATACACACTATACACTGTACTACACACACTATACACACTGCACACTGTACTATTCACACTATACACACTGCACACTGTACTATACACACTATACACACTGCACACTGTACTATACACACTGCACACTGTACTATACACACTGCACACTGTACTATACACACTGCACACTGTACTACACACACTATACACTGTACTATACACACTGCACACTGTACTATTCACACTATACACACTGCACACTGTACTATACACACTATACACACTGCACACTGTACTATACACACTGCACACTGTACTATACACACTGCACACTGTACTACACACACTATACACTGTACTACACACACTATACACACTGCACACTGTACTATTCACACTATACACACTGCACACTGTACTATACACACTATACACACTGCACACTGTACTATACACACTGCACACTGTACTATTCACACTATACACACTGCACACTGTACTATACACACTGCACACTGTACTATTCACACTATACACACTGCACACTGTACTATACACACTATACACTGTACTATACACACTGCACACTGTACTATTCACACTATACACACTGCACACTGTACTATACACACTATACACTGTACTATACACACTATACACTGTACTATACACACTGCACACTGTACTATTCACACTATACACACTGCACACTGTAGTATACATATACTACATGATACACACTGTACTATACACACACAATACACTACACACTACTTCCAAACACATGCATCTCTGAGGTGTGTGTGTGTTGTAGTAAACCTTATTGAGATGTGTGTGTGTGAGCTGTAGTAAACGGTATTGAGGTGTGTGCATGTGTGTGTGTCTGGTACAGTGTCACAAGACATGCAGATGAATGAGTCTGCTATGGGGACTTTGATCCATGTTGTTAGCACTAGAAATAAAGCCCTTCAACCAAACACAGGGGCTGATCACAGGCATTTCATCGCATTAGTAGAGGGTGTGAAAACAAGTCATATGTAAAAGTGTCTAACTGCTTTATCAGCAATTCTCTATCCTTCCAGCTTTATGATGAAGGGATATCTGTCCATTTATGGTGCAGTATGATGCCCAAAATATATAAAGGATTTCTCTTTAGTGCTCAAAAGATCACAGATCAAAGTCTCTGTCATCTTATGAGACTAAATCATACGCACACTTTGAGCTCCCTGTCTGTCGCAGTGAAACTTTAATGACACAGTTACAGAGCACAGCACCAGCCAATCAGAGACCAGCATGGCTGGATACCAGAGGAGCTCAATTATAGACACGTGTGTGGTTTTATTTGCTGGGTGGAGATCCAGGTACAAGTAGAAACGGATGTAGGTGCAATCACTCTCTCTGCCTTCCCGCAGGTCTGGGTGAGGCTGCGTTTCTGCACGTGCTCCATCTTTCCCACAACAAGATCCGTACCCTGCGGCCTCAGGATCTGCAGGGCTGCGCAAACCTGAAGGAGCTCCACCTGCAGCACAACCTGATCTCCACCCTCCACCACCTGGCCTTCAGAGAGCTGCAGGAGCTCAAGGTACCACACCTGTACCTGTTACAGTACAGCGGTAACTTTTACAATATACCAGTAACTATTATGCTCAAATTAGACAACTTGTATCCTTTACGCTAAACCTATGTAAACTGTACCAATTACAATACACCTATAAACACCTGTAGACACCTGCACAATACACAATTATACATACCAATATATTTACCTGTACTGACTACAACACACCTATACACACCTGTACCGATCACAACAGATCTATACACACATGCACCGCCCACAACATACCTATATTCAGCTGTAGCTATTCCTCTAACAGTGTACACATCTGAGCCTGTTCCATATGTCTGTAGATCCTGGATCTCAGGTTCAATGCTCTCAACACCATTCCAACACCGGCCTTCCTGTCCCTGCGGAGCCTGAACGTGCAGGTGGATGTGAGCGGCAACCCCTGGAGGTGTGATTGTAGGCTGCTGGGCGTGAGGAGGGCGATGGGCGTCGACCGTGATGGACCACACCCTCCGTGGCTGATGATGTGTGAGGAGCCTTCACACGTGGCAGGGAGGAACCTCTTGCACCTGGACGACATGGATCTCACCTGTGATACACCTGCAGAAGGGACAGAGTCTCTCCAGGAGGTGACTGTGCACCTAGGGGGAGAGATTCTGCTGCCCTGCAGCATCTCAGATCAGGGTAACGGTGAGTAAAATGGACACCAGCAAGTCTTCATCACTGAAGCTCCTACCAAATGTGCCCCGACAAGCACCCCTCTTTCAAAGTCACTGAGGTCTGGTCTTCTAGCTATGGTAGCCATAAATATATGCAACCAGGTCTGCCCAGCATTTTTGTACATGGCCCTGAGCATGCTGGGATGTTAATTGCTGAATTAAGTCAGGAACACCTGTGTGGAACCACTTACTTTCAGTATACTTTGTGTCCCTCATTTACCCAAGTGTTTCCACCTTTTTGCCCACTACCCGTAGCTGCAAGCAACCTTTCAATAGGAGCGCCTTCAATAAAACACTTTCTAACCAGTTTTATTAAACACATTTGAACCACATCGTTTTATTAGGGAGCAAAGAACCAAAGATGCAGGCACCCTATGTTTTTGGTAAATTTGATGGAACGTGGGCAAAATGGGATTAGAGCGTAAGCAGACAGCCATTAGAATGTGGTTGGAATGCGATTAGAATGTGCTTGGATCAAAGTGAGTAGATAATGTGATGTGATGTTTATTATGCCTTTTTAATGTGTTCGATTGTCTTTGGTTGTCTGTCCTGTGCTGTGTGTGCTTTATAAGTGAGCAAGACTTGATGTGCAAAACAAACTCCTGAAAAGGCAATACATTTTATTAATTAATTTAGTTATTCATAGATGGGGCTTCTAGCACAGGGGTGCACAACTCCAGGCCTGGAGGGCCGGTGTGCACACTGGTCTTTGTTCCAACCAAACCAGTGTTATTTGTTGTTTGTTCCAGGCTTTTATTTCTAAACAGCTGTGTACACCAACAGTGGTCCACTCCCGGACCACAGTAAAACGTTTTCACCAAGGATACGTGTACAGCCTGCAGCTTCTGAATTTATCAAATGTGAAATGGTACCAATTAAATAATGAAGAGCAGAAGCTGGCATGAAATCCCGAAACGGATGCCCTCGTTGCGCACCCCTGTTCTAACAGTCTTTTTTGGACACACCCTGTGTCTGGTTCCTCCCATCCTTTTGACAAAGGGAGTTTTTCTGTGCCACTGACGCCTTAGGGTTGCTTTTCGTTCTCTTTCGCTCTGTGACAATATATTAGTAAAAAGCGCTATAGACATAAATTAGATTTTATTTGATCCCTGTGTTGCAGATTTGAGTCAGGCGTACTGGTGGACGCCTGCGGGGTCCAGCACCCAGCACAGAGGGGGCCTGCTGATCCGGGAAATCAGAGAGCGTGATGAGGGGCTGTACGTGTGTGTCTGGGGAACCAATCAGGAGCCGGCGTCCATGTTTGCCGTGCGCGTGCGTCGTAGCCCTGGGGGGCCGGAGCCTGCTGCGGGGAGCAGGGAAAAGACTAGCTCGGAGCTGGCGCTGGCCGTCTGTCTGTCAGTCTTCCTCACCTTCATCGCTGCCTTTGCCCTGGGGGCTCTGGCGCGTCCCCTTCTGGACATCCTGTGGGGGAAGATCTGCGCCCGGCGACACCCGTCTGCCACGCCCACGCCCACGGCCTACGAAAACCAGGCGGGGCCCGATGAAGTGGAGGGGCCAAGGGGCAGTGGGGCGCTGGGGGAGGCCGGCAGGCCATACTACATCACCGTCCTCCCCGAATCGGCCAGGTCACATGTCCCACCGGACCACACGGGAGAGAGGGGTATGTCCACGTACGAGGACGTCCCCCCCATGGGCGGAGCCTCCCGCAACAGAGGGGACAAATCAGGCTCCTCCTCAGAGGAAGAGGCGCCCCACCCCGTCCGCACTGTGGAGTTTGAGCCCATTCCAGACCCCCAAGACCTGGGAATAGAGGACTGCAGCACGACCGGATCAAATCAGTCCAACCACAATTTCGACAGTGACCTTGGCCCTGACCATGACCTTGGACCTAATCTTGGGCCTGACTGTGAGCGTGGTCAGAGTCCCTGTCCATTGCCAGTATCTAAAGAGGAATTTATGGCAAGCTGGTCTAACAGCACCAGGCTACCTGGGATGGAGCCATTCCCAGTCCCTGATTGGGCAGAATCACCCTGGGAGCCATGCCCTTCTGCTGCCCAGGCCACGCCCTCCCACGTGGCCCCTTCCGCGGATGGCCTCCCCTCTGCGCTGTGGGACCAGCCAGACCCAGAGTTGTGGAATGACAGCGGTGAGAGCTTTGAGTTTGCGGACTCCCTGAAGGACGGGTGCGCGCGCGCCAGTGACCAGGACCTCTCGCCTTTCAGCCTTGCCCAGCAACTGAAGGACGGGCCGTGGTCCCCGTTCGGCCAGTCAGCGGCAGGAGAGTGGGAC
Organism: Aldrovandia affinis; assembly: GCA_029706075.1. Lineage (NCBI taxonomy): Eukaryota > Metazoa > Chordata > Actinopteri > Notacanthiformes > Halosauridae > Aldrovandia > Aldrovandia affinis. Next base: position 1,435,941 of record JAINUG010000097.1, on the reverse strand, counting down.
CCCGGTAACAACCCTGCTGGGCCGTGGGTGGAGGAGGGGGGGTTTCCCACAAGCCCGTTCGGGGCTGACCCCCTGCCAGAATTCAGCAGATCTGAGCAACGGAGCAGCAGCTCGAGCGAGAGCAGCGAGGAACCCACAGAGTACACACCGAACCCTGAAATCACAGCACCGAACCCTGAAATCACAGCACCGAACCCTGAAATCACAGCACTGAACCCTGAAATCACAGCACCGAACCCTGAAATCACAGCACTGAACCCTGAAATCACAGCACTGAATACTGAAATCACAGCACTGAACCCTGAAATCACAGCACTGAACCCTGAAATCACAGCACTGAACCCTGAAATCACAGCAAATCACAGAACCCTGAAATCACAGCACTGAACCCTGAAATCACAGCACTGAACACTGAAATCACAGCACTGAACCCTGAAATCACAGCACTGAACCCTGAAATCACAGCACTGAACCCTGAAATCACAGCACTGAATACTGGAATCACAGCACTGAACCCTGAAAATGCAGAGCTTGGAGAGGAGCCAGAGCTGAAGGAGGCCCCCCACCTGATGGGTGGGGCAGCAGATGCACCATGGGTGATACACGCGTGGGACAGGACAGAAGCTCGCTACACGGCCGGGAGCACAGACTGGGCTGGGTCGGACTCCCTGGCAGGGGGGTCCAGTTTGGGGGGAGCTCAGCACGGGGAGCTTCGGGACAATGCTGGATTTGGAGAGATGAATGTCCCACCCCAGCAGCAGCACCCTGCCCCTGATCAGGGCCCACTGTACCCCCTAAAACCCAGACGGAGCTTCAGCCCCCGTCCCCGCCTCACGGACACCCCCCAGGAAGAGGTGGAGGAATCGCAGGAGGCGTGGCCTGTGGCCGAGACAGGACAACAGAAACAGGACTGGAGGCGAGAGGGGCTGCTCTTCCAGAGGAAGAGGGCAATGGATACATTTGCCGCACCCTCGGAGCCCCCCCCACCCCCACCCCCGGCCACGGAACACCTGTACAATATTGTCACCATGGAAACCGCCTCTGTGGTGGTGAACCGCGCCCAAGGCATGTCCGAGTGCCTTTCTGACGAAGAAGGCCACCGCGATTCTGACCTCCACGTGACCTCCACGACCTCTGACCAAACTTCCTCCTTCCTGTTTAGGACCCATCAGGATGAGGGCAGTGAAGCCTGAACACAGCACTGCCCTGCTGCTCTCAATCAAATCTGCAACACTTCCTGCACTGATGATTCAGAGAATAACCAACTCCATCTACATTAGAATGACTGTAAATTACAATGAAAATGAAGGCTGTTTACCTGAACATCTCTCAGTAATGGATTCATGTGTGCACCGGTCTAAATGACCTAAATAATAACATGGACATGGCGTTACTATGCAAGGTACTCATAAGAGTGCTGTATGTGACACCATCCAGATTTGAGAACAATTCTGCCGATTTATAAATAAAACACGATTTTAAAATTCAGTCTCTCGCGCTCTCTCAAAAGATCAATTACACATTGGTGATGGTTTCCCTCACACACAATCTCGGTGTCTCTCACACTCACACATTTACACGCAAACAGTGACACATTAGTCATCAAACCCATGTGCATTTTCACAGAATGGCCTGCCACAGACACCCAGAGGGAGTTGAACCTGCATCCCAGAATCCTCTAATAGAAATGACCAATCAGACTGACTGTGCCTGTGTTGACTGTGGCCAGCAGTCCCACAGAGTGATGCATTATTAGGAGGGAGTAGTAGTGTAGGGTAATGGTTAGGAAACTGCTCTTGTAACTCAGATATTGCAGGTTCAAATCCCAGGTGGACGGTTGTACCCTTGTGCAAGGTTTTGAACCTGCATTGCTTTAGATGGGCAGGCAGTGTGGTATAATGGTTAGGGAACTGGACTTGTAACGTTGTACCCTTGAGCAAGGTACTTAAGCTGAATTGCTTCAGTTAATATCCAGTTGTATAAGTGGATTGTAAAGAAATGTAAACTGTAAGTCGCTCTGGATAAGAGCGTCTGCTAAATGCCTGTAATGTAGGGAGGAATTCAGTCAGCAGGGTTGTCCGTGTCTTGTCTCACACCAGCGACCCCTGCTGGTCAATCTGAGGCCCACAGTCTGCTGGTATGAAGCTGCGCATTAAGTGTCCTCAGACTCCTTCACAACTCAGACTCATGTCTGTCCAGCTTAATTTGTGGACTATGGTGTGTAAAGGAGTGGCGGGTGACATGTGCTTCAGAGGAGGGCCTGTCCTCGTCTACGTTCTTCCGGAATTGACAGCGCAGGCTGCAGCGAGCGCAGCTTAGAATGTGATTGGCCGTTCCAAACTGGGAGAGAAAAGGGGTGAAGCATAAAAAAAATGGAATTTAAAAAAATTACCAATCGGAAGGCACGCATAGTTAATAAACCCCTTTATATAGCCAGAGATCCATTACAGAGGAAACAGACACATATACAAACTTCCACACATATATACAGTCCAATACGAGGTCACAGTCACTCCTGTACATCTGATGCAAAAGCAGTCACTGACAGGGTAGTGCGTACCCTGCATTTTACACTAACACAGCCTGGTCACCCCAACACCCTTAAGGCGTGGCACCCACCCCCCACCCCATTCAGGGAAGAATTCAAATCACAGGGCTGCAGCAGCCACCAAAAAAGGCTCATGGGAGATGGAGTCCAAAAGTTTGGGGAGCGTTTAGAACCAGCGTTAAACTACAACTCCTATCAGCACTTAAAGTCCAGGTGAGGATTCTTTTAATGGGTTGTTTTTTTCCCCATGACTGTGCACTTCCACTGGTCTATACCAGTCTATACCCCCCCCCCAGTAAAGGTTGCAAATAAGGTTCAGCTCTGAACAATTTGCAAATTTCATTTTAATGCATTATGACAGAAGATCGAAATATTTATTTAAAAAAAAAAAAAAAAATAAAGGAAGATACAATTTCCTGTACAACACTGTTACACTTCCTCCAATCAGGGATCAGCTCCTGATGATACATGCGTCTGTTCTGATCCATTTGCCAACCTCTTGCATCCACCTTGGGAGGGGTTCCCAAGGCATGTTTTTTTAGTTTTTTTTTGACCACCTCCATTTGCATTGTGAAGGAGCAACATGGTGCTGCATGATGAGGGATGCATGCGGGAGCTCCTGTGCCAGGTGCAGTAAACGGAGGCGCACGCAGTAAATGTAAATGTAAAATGTGTCCGATCGCTGAACAGGTGAACTGACCTGGGCTACTCCTGCCACAGTATCTATTCAATACAGCATTACCGTTGAACGTGCTTGGGAGTTTTAACCGCACCCACCTACCCACGCCCCCACACACACACACACACACATTGTATATGGAGTACTTCCCTGCACTTTTGTGATTTAAAAATAATAATATTGTACAGGGCATTATTTGTGCACAGACACACAACAGTATTGTGCTTGTAGGTCAATAACATGCAAAGTCCCCCCTCATTTTTTAATAACCCAAACTTACATTAGCTCTGTAATCAAGCTGGTTTCAGACCAATAGAAAAACAGCTATGAAAGAAAACTCTTAATTGAGATCAAGGGGACCAACTAAGGGGATGCTGTACAATAAGTTTGGAAAGAACCACAATAATATCCCAGCAGAGCCACGCCCAGTCATGCACCGGAAGAGCCACAGCCATTCCCATGGTCACGCTCCGGCAGAGCCACACCCTGGACAAGCCACGCCCTGGATGAGCTACGCCCAGAAGAGGCACGGCCAGCAGAGTCCCTGCGGTCTGGTAACAGCCCAAAGCTTGAGTTTACCACATGACCGCATGGCTACATGACCTCATGGCCATGACACTCTGGGTTAAGTGCTCTAGTGAGAGTTTGGTGATGGTGTGGGTTTGGTGTGAGTTTGGTGTAGTACAGTACTGTAGTTCAGGTGGTGTTGGCGGTGGGAGGTGGGGGGGCTACTCTTCCAACCATCAATCAGTCTTTAAAATGCCTTATAAAAATAAACACCACTATTACACCACGTTAGTGTCTCCTCAGACAAAAAACAAATAAAAGGAACTATACACTTAAAACTTTATAACACTGGGAGTAACACTTGGGGTAAACAGAGACAAACGGAGAAAGGTCCAATCTTATAACACAGGGGGTTCAGACACTTTCCCTCTGAAGGACAAAAAGTAAAATATGTGGGTGTAACAGTACTCAGCGACTCATAAAACACTGACGGGTTTTACATGTCACTGTGTGGAAGGCCTGGCGCTGTGCTTCACCCACAATGCACTGGGGGACAGTGAATGCTTTACTTTGGGCGGGGGGGGAGGGGGTTGGGGCGGAGGGGGTGTTCCACTAATCTGCACATCAGCTGATACAGAGACCAGTGGGGTGTGACTGAGGCCGCCGCCCCGGGGCTCGGGCGGTGAGACAGCATGCATTCTGGGAAGGACAGTCAGTCCCAGCTCCTGGGTGCCTGTCTGGTCTGGTTTCTGCGAGGCCAACGCGGTTTAGTTGTCTTTGTTGTTGTTGTTATTGTTGTTGTTTATCAGTGCTGTGAGATCTGCCTGCTTTTGTACCACTCCACAAACTCATCCAACAGAACTGGCCCTGGAGGGAGAGAGAGAAAAAAATATATATATACTTTTTTATTTTTTATTAGTTTTCACTGGTAGAGAAAGTTTTTACAAAAGGAATACAAAAAGTACAGCACACAACTGGCAATGGTAGTAAACAGGTGACAGAAATACATACAATCAGCGTTGTGGACAGTCATTTAAATTAATTTACAAAGAAACATATGAAGTCGCTCCAGTCCAGGCAATGGTTACGGTTTGTTTTTGAAGAAAAATCTTAAAGCTTCCATTATGCCATTGCTATGCCATTATTCCACTATGAATCCACTGTGATACACTGGGAGGTTTCTCATAGATCCATTGTAATAAAATACATCTTGCCACAAACAGAAGTATATTCATCAATGTGAGCATAGCTGAGCTAAGATTTAGCTGTGTGGATCCCAAGTAAGCAAGCACATGGTGATAGATCAAAAGACTTCTCAGATACCAGATCAATCTCCTGTAGAACATCCCTCCAAAATTCCTTCATGAATGGACATTCAAATATACAAAGGAAACACGTTCCATCTGAGAGCTTGCATTTGTTACACTGTTTGGACAAATTTTGATTCATCTTATTTGTTTTGCTGTAGTGATACGGAGCCTGTGTGTAATCTTAAACTGCCTCTCTTTTGCTTGTTAGTGGATAAGCACCCAGAGAGACTCGGACAATTATTCTCCTAATCCTTCTCAGCTATGGAAATGCCTAGATCCTCTTACCTCAGTGATCTACTTTTAGATGCATTTTCTTTCTCTAAAGCAGAGAGAGCTCTGTAAAACCTGGATGTTAACTTTAGTGGAATCCTCCCTATCCATATTTGCTTTCTCTACTGGGGAAGTCGAAAAGCCACTGGGGTGGAATTTCAGGTTGGCAGATATAAAACTAAATCTGCAGATATCTTTGCAGATATTAGGGATTAGAGATTATATTTCTCTTTAAATTAGTCAAAGGGCATGACAACATTCATTTCAATTAAATCACCAACAACCTTAATCCCATTTTCTGACCAGTAGGCTAGGATACATTTTCAAGACCAGGGGGAAAACAAGGACTCAAATGCAATGGGGTGAGTGGGGGAACGATGACCCTCGTGACCTTCAATTTTCCTTGCCTCCACACTTTTAAGAGTGTTGTTTTTTTTCAAACTTGTTCTGCTTGTAAAATGTTGCTGCTCATAGGCCTCGGGTAGCGCAACGGTCAAAGCATTCGCCCGGAATGCAAGCTGCCTACTGCAACTGCAGTTCGAAACCCGGCACGAGCTCGCCGAGAAGCGCGAAGGGCTTCTCTAGAAAGTAGGTGGATGAGTTCCATCTCAGAGGCAGATCATCGTCGGCCTCTGGGAATTAGCTTGCCCCGTAGTGGCGGGTGGCAGGTTCGTGGGGGGAATTTAGAAAGAAATTGAGGTTATTAATCGGCTACCAAATTGGGAGAAAAACGGGGAAAAAATCTGAAACAAATTTTAAGAAAATGTTGTTGGTTCCTCCGGGGTATCAAAACCAACTAGCTTTACTTAGAAGGTTATCAGCAGCCGTGGAGTGTGTCGCATGCCTTATCCTATTCCAGCTACACGTAGCTTCGCCTTCACCACTGAACGCTGCTCGATGCCTGGAGACCTTCGCTGTGAAATCCTGGAAGATATGCACCCTTTGCCTTAGAAAATGCAGCTCGCCCTTCTCCCTAGCTAGACGCATTATGCATTGTTTTATTTGGAAGGGATGCACCCTTACGACCATAGCCCTGGGTCGACCTCCCGGTTGTGGTTTTGGACCTAGCGCCCGGTGTGCCTGGTCTAGCATCTAATGGTCAGGACTGTCCACGTCCAGCGTTTCAAGAAAGAATTGCTCCATGAACTTCGTAACATGTTGCCCTTCCAATTGTTCAGCTATTCCGGGTGACACAGAGATTCTGACAACAACTCCGAGACTGCAAGTCATCAATCTATTCTTTCATCGCCTTGTTGCCTTTGACCAGGTCCGCACAGACACTTTCAAGGACGTGCACGTCTTGTAGCCAATGTTTTACATCCTTCAGACGAGTCCCAAGTGACTCCAACGAGCTTAGCCTTTTCGCCAGTAGATTAGTTCATTTGCGAATTAACAGACCTTCTCTGGTAGACATGCTTGCTCAGGTATGTTCCAGGTTCAGTTTCAGTTTCGTTTAAGATAAAAGTGAGATTAGAAATAATTTATTATGTATGCAATAGGGACGTTAATGATTAATCGATGATCGATTAATGGGCATTAAGAATTTGATCGATCAAGCATATCAAATGAACAAATATGCATCACAGCACAGCGGAGTTATCCAAGAGCACGAACACTAGTGAGTGTAATATTATTGCTTTGAAACAATAGTTAAAACCTTGTTGATCTTAGCAATATATCTAGCAATATTTCACATAAAACAATTTACAACGGCAAAACGATTTTCTTATATTTTGTATAGCCTAACGTTACCTCAGCCGACAATAGCGTGGTCTCTTGAATTCGCTAAGCACGCCTAACCCCGCATTCTAACAGGGGGCGATTCGGCGACGAGCTGCCGTAAATGCATTGATTCTCTATGAGAGTGAGCGACTTCCGGTGCCTGACCGATTGTCTGATTTATGGGCGTGGCGGTGGCCCAGAAGAGTTGAAAATTCTGAACTTTCGGGCAATGTTGCCCAGTAAGAGCCAATCAAATTCATGTCTTGCTCTTTTTACCTTCCACGCGGAAACCAACACAACACCGACATTTTGTTCCTAGTTCTGACACTTCAACATGAGTGAGGAGAAACTGTTAACAGCGGTCTGCAGTACCCTCATACTTTATTTAATCCTAAAAGCATAAATATTTATAGCTAGCTAAACTTATATGGCCTACATAGGCTACATCTTATTTAATGTTTGTGTTTGTTAAAAGGCTATTTTTTATCGCATGGGTACATTTGGAAAAACGTTTGGAAAACGCACCGGAGAGAAATTGCGAGCTGTTTCCAGCGCAAGTAAATGGCCGTAATTGCAAAAAGCCTTCTGAGTTTGAGTTTGCGGTTCATAATTGAAGGAAACAATACTGCTAGCCAACTAATATTTATAATAAAGATTCTCAAAATCTATGATGAACTATTCGTTTACCATGCAAAAATTTTGTAAGCACGTCGGAAGCATTTTTGAGGAAGCCAGTCAAGCGTGGTGAACGCCCACTGGTTGATTTATTCGCCTAGTATCGCCCCCCTGTTAGAATGCGGGGTAACGTTACTTCCGCATTTCTCAGAGTTTTTCTCACTTTTAACAGCTGCGCACAGGGAATCGCACACCATCCACCCGAGCATCTGGGAACTCGGTTCCAAATTGTGTCAACTCTCTCCGCCTCAGGGAAACAAATGAGTTATGCTAACGGTTGCTGAAGGATCTTATATTTTGAATCCAAAATGCGCATCTAGTTAGGTGCTGAGCAAAGGCCAAATATAATGCATAAGATCATTATCGATGCTCCCCAAACATAATTAGGAAGATTCCCTAGACTGGCAAATTTGGCAAACAGTATTTATGCATCGCTGGGACATCGGTTCTGTCGGAACGGATGTTCTCAGTGGCTGGTCTTGTAGTGAACAGGCTGCACACATGGCTCACCCCCGAACACGTGAATATGCTTATATTGTTAAATAAAAACCAGTAAACCTCGAAAGTTAGGAGGTAGCCTCTGCTGTTGGACAGCCCGTTTCATTTCAAAAGGAATATTGTTTTCATTGTTAGGCCTACTGAATGGTTTTATATCATTTCCTTCATAATTCTTATTGTTTTATGCTGTTAAAATAAGCCCATGTCTCAAGTTTGAATAAAGCTTTGATTGAGGAAAAAAAATCACATTTTGTATTCTGTCATACGCTACATTCGATTTTTTTTAAGATTAACCGATTAATTGTTTGTTTCTTAAAATGAGCATCCCTAGTTTGCAAGTACATTTCTGAAGGAAATGCAGGAGCTGGTTGGGAAGGCGTCTACTCACTAACCATGCTCCACAGTGGCCCCCGTGAGTATGCATTGTGTGTGTGTGTGTGTGTGTGTGTATGTGAGAGAGTGCGTATTTACTCACATGCTCCATCTTCGTCATAGTTACTGAGGTCCAGGTTTATGGTTCTGCTGAACTCCAGCACGTTACACCACTGGTCTTTATTTATGACTTTATACTTTGACTGCTGCACAGTAAAAACACACACAAACAAAGCAGTAACCTACCTAATATACTTTACTTTTCAAAACCCAGGCATTTAAACCTACTTTCATAGTTACTGTCAACATGACTTAATTATTATCCCACAGCTGTGTGTGTGTGTGTGTGTGTGTGAGAGAGTGAGTTTGACCTACTGAGCTGAAGAGCTGCTGACCTCTTAGCAGACTGTAGCTTACTGATAGATACAGTACCAAACAAAATGATTCACACCCTTGATAAAGATGAGAAAAGTAGGCTGGGTGCTCACAGGCAGGTAGACACTGCCTGCTGCCCTTTACATGATGCGGATACGGAAGACGGAGGTGCATACGGAAGAAGCTGTCTGTTTGGGGATCAGGATTTATCGAAATCAGTTACATTTCCCCGTAAATTACAGTCAGGCAAAACAAAGAGACCGTTATGTGTCTGCATCAATGAGTATAAAAGTTCCATTAGAAGAGAGGATGTACCTCCTATTGCGTAACATTTCAAAGAGAGTCTCTGCTCTGACATTCTTTGCAATACAGAAAGTGTGACCATCTCGTCGGGGAGGCAACATTGAGAAAACGTTGTTACGGTGTGAAGCGAAATTAGATTTTTTATTTAATCTATGTTCGCTCCAATCCGTTACATTGAATGGCTTTCTCTTGTGTTTTTATGGGGCAAATCAAGTCATATAATTCACGACCAACCATGACAGTTTAGATTGATTTTGTGTCACATCCTTCAATATAGCCATGTCCCATGTGTATTTTTGTAAATCGATGCTAACCCATTAGCTACTTGCACTATTCAGTTGGCCAGGGCATTATTCACAATGAAATGTTCCTTGTCCCAATTACAATTCTAGCAATCATTACTGGAGATGCAATATGATAATTATATTCTTTTATACCAATTAAATTGCTCAGAAAAAAAGGATTTGTTTAGGGAGTCATATTTCTTTCCCCAAAGAAATAGGTATCACAATTATTCACACCCCAAAATATTTTTTTATAAAGTCCACCAAAAATAAATCTGCATTAACAGGCTGTGTTGTGGCTTCCTGTTTCACTGGGGTTTCAAAATGAGGTAACACATGCAAAATCCCTTTGTCATCCATCACCAAAGTCTCCAAATCTACCATCAGACACCACCTCCATGCCAATAGGTTTTTGGAAGGGCTGCCAGCAATCAACAAAAGAAGAAAATAATATCATATTTCACCTACGGTGAAATTCACCTACCATTTCACCTATGGTGAAATATGGTGGTGGATCTTTGATATTATGGGGTTGTTTTGCAGCTACTGGCTTGTTAAGGTCAATGGGATTATGAACTCCAGCAAGTCCCAAGACATCCTGGCCAAAAACCGGATTCCTTCTGCCAGGTAGATGAAACTCTGCTGCAATTGGAAATACACAGATCCCAGGCATGCTTCAAAATAAACCAAGAAATAGTTAACTGGCCTCAAAATTACTGTTTTGCAATGCCATCTCATTCTCCAGACCTGATCCTGATGTGGTTGTGGTTGTGGTTGAAAGATTGTGTGGCGAAATGTTCAAAGATCCCCCCCAACCCCGTCACCAATATGTTCACCGATCTCACAAAACACTATAGAAGACGACTCAGTAGTGTCATCCTTGAGAGGGGAGGGCACTGAAAAGTACTGAAAACAGGTGTGAATTATGACAATTATACACTGTAAAAAAATTCCTCTGAGCAATTGTATTAGTATAAAAGCTTTTAAAAAGCATAAAAACACGTTTTTAAGCATCAATATAACTCATTACCCGCATTGTTTATTTTATACAGCCTCTTTTCTCATCTTCATCAAGGGTGTAAGTCATTCTGGAGGGTTCTGTAACTGTAGCAATGACTCTAGACGTTTTAATGTGTTCTTTAATGCGTTCTTGTAAACGGCTTTGGATGGAAATGCAAATTGTAAATGAGCGCGACCTGCTGGCTTTAGCCTCTGAAGGAGCACTGCACTGTGGATAGTGAACTTTTGACATTTATCTCGGTTCCTTTGGCTGTGGAATAAATTTCACCATGGAGGACAATCATTGAATCAAATCTAATGAAACCCCGATTGGCAGGTGGTGTGTTGTGGTGATGGGTCCATACCTCCAGGAACTGGTTAAATACCGGGAACAGCGGCCACGTCTTCCCCAGCAGCAATCCTAGCATGCACTTGGCAGTGTTAAGGTCTAAGCTCCTTTGGTCCTTCTCCTGCAGAGCACAAGATGAGGTCAAAGGACAAGCCAAAAATGACATGTATGGGGAGTGGCATGGAGCAGTGGTCAGAGCAGCAGTGTGGAGCAGTGGTCAGAGCAGCAGTGTGGTGTAGTGGTCAGAGCAGCAGTGTGGAGCAGTGGTCAGAGCACATATTCTTTAGCCATTTAGCATATATTTTGACAAAACCTGGCTTCAGAAATCTATGTACAACGAGACAATTGAAATGGTTCAGGGTTTAAACGGCACAGACAACACCGTGGCTGCCATGGAAAAGCATATACTCACCCGTGCAAAGTCAAACGCATATCTGTAGATGAGCTTGAAACTCGTAGACTCATTTAGCACAGACCTCAGGTAATCTAGAGAGTTCCTCAGCTTCTCAGTTGAGTCACACCTGTAGAGAGCCAGACAGATGTACCTGTCATTCTGCCGGTGTCCACCAGGAGGTGGCAGCTGACCCCAGGCTCTGTGCCTGGATAGTTTGGTGTGTTGTCTCTCATGGGCCAGGGGTATGAGCCCCACACAGTGGCACTAATGCAGGGGTTCCCTTACACCACTTTAATGAGCAAATAGCATTTCTGTGACCGCCCCCCCCCCCTTACTAAAATCTAGAATGTAACACATCAAAACTAGTGCAGTGTTTCATTTCACATCATATAGCGACCCGCCAGAACCCCCATCACGACCCAGCACTGACCATGACCCACACACTGATCTAACACACTGAGTCCTGACCCTGACCCACAGACTAAGTCCTGACCCACACACTGATCTAGCACACACCCCCATCGCTATGGAAACAGTGGGAGGCAGGGAGACTTACTGCAAGGAGCCCATTCCTTTCAGCCACTCCTGTAGGGTGAAGTAGCCCATGCTCTGGGCCTCCAGTTTCCAGGCTAGCACCAGCATCACCACCTGCCAATCACACAACAGTGATATCACCGCCTGCCAATCACACAACAGTGATATCACCGCCTGCCAATCACACAAGTGACATCACTACTTGCCAATCACACAAGTGACACCACCGCCTGCCAATCACACAACAGTGACACCACCGCCTGCCAATCACACAACAGTGGCATCACCACCTGTCAATCACACAACTGTGATATCGCCACATGCCAATCACACAACATTGACATCACCACCTGCCAATCACACAACAGTGACATCGCCACCTGCCAATCACACAACAGTGACATCACTACCTGCCAATCATCACACAACAGTGCGACTTAGTGTGGAGTACTGTTTGTTTGTGGTCACAGATGCAGTTGAGCTGTGTTAATGTGTCGGAGTGAAATGGCCACCACTTCCTCCCTCCCTCGCTCTCGCTCCCTCCCTCCCTCACGTTCTCAGGCTCCACTCCAATGTCCTCGCAGAACTTCTCCATGCCCTCCGGCCCAACGACATCATCACAGCCTGCAGGGAAACACACCAGTATTACCTCCAGCCTTAATTTCCCACAATGCTGTATTACCTAGAGGAGATTGCACTATGCCCAACATATTACAACATTTGGTCAATCAATTTTCTATAAAATTCATTACCAACTAATATTAAGAGATGCAGTAGTTTTCATGATCTCACCATAAGAGGCAAAACATTGCTTCAGGAAAATCTGATCTGTCATCGATCATGACATATATTCTCGCTGATATGATCAGTAATACTAAAGACCCCAATTGCTTTAGAACCATTTTAATACAGCAGTAGTTTTTTATAAACTATGTTTATATCTATACGTGATTGTGTATGTATTTTACTTTACTTTATATATAAGTCCCTCATTTGAACACACTGTGCTTCTAATATTATTCCACTTGTAAGAATAAAATAATCTGGGACAGAATCTCAGAATCTCACCTGCGTATTCATAAAACCACTCCAGACATCGCTTGCTGGAGAACACCTCTTCATTCTTGATCCGTGATGCTTCTTGTTTTCTGAACACACTGCGTATAAAGACAAACACACGAGTCCGCTGTACACAGAGGCGATGTCACAGCATGACCTCACAGATTGACACACCTGTGGGGCCAGGCGATTAACACACCTGTGGGGCCAAGCGACTGGCACTATCTGTGGGGCCAGGCAACTGACAAACCTGTGTGGCCAGGCGATTGACACACCTGTCTGAGCGGCTCTTCTTGGCTGAGAGGTCATCCCCAGTAGCGGGTCTCCTCTTTTTCCTGGGGGGCATGGCTCTGGAGCAGCAGGGGGAGGGGCTGCAGGAGCGCAGGGATTCTGGAGAACAGAGATCACCACCCCTTTCACACTCACCTCCACCCCTACACACTCACCTCCACCCCCTACACACTCACCTCATCTCACCTCCACCCCTTTCACACTCACCTCATCTCACCTCCACGCCTCACACACTCACCCCCACCCCTTACACACTCACCTCCTCCCCTTAGGAGCAGAAAGTGCTCAAAACCTCTTTCAAACTCAGAGAGAGAAATCAAAATCTTTTAGTGTCCAGTAAAAACATCAGAGCACCAGTGCCTGTGTTCAAACGTACACACAATCTGAAACGTGTTGTTTAATGCACGTAAACAAAGGGCACAGAACAGCTGTTCCACTTCAGGAACTGCTGGATGGCACGGGGCCTACCTGTCGGTTGAGATTCCTGCCCAATGTCTTCTGTCAGGTTCTGTGGAGGTAGAGACGAGACACCATCAACATCCCTGAACACCCACAATGCACTGTGTTTTACTCATCCACACCATTGAGCTCTATATTAAAATAGCCTCCACGAGGCTGCTTTTTGGGCCCTGGATTGTGGAGGCCCCCCACAATCCAGGGCCCAAAAAGCAGCCTCGTGGTGGGGGGTTCAAAGAGACTTTATATGCCTTCCATGAACAGGAAATTTCCACTGGAGTTCTGAAATTATACTGGAGCATTAGACCTTGGGGTCATAATGGAATGGGCCAACAACATACATGACTGAGCATCCCAAATTTTGAGAAAAAGAACAAACTGGGGCATAAAAATGTATTTAAAAAATGTCTGTCACCACAGCTGTAGCAGAGTAGTCTCTGTGTAATCACACAGCTCAAGCTGATTTCTCTCACTGTCCCCACAGCTGTGCATCTCACATCTGCATACTAAACTCATGGATTCAGCAGAGATGTTTTTCTTGGTTCTCAGGTTATAACGACAGCAGAGCTTCCCAAACTGGGGGTTCAGCCCCACTGGTGGACCACGAGAGGGGTTCGCACAGAACGTACTGTAAAGTACATCGCACTTCGATCCACATGTGACAGTACATGCAGTCCTATTTACGTTTTGTGTTTTTGATACATCCACACTTGAACATAAAGTATGTTAATAAGGGCTGGAACAGAAAACATCTTTGCTCATTAAGTGGGTCCTGGGTTCGAGAGGTTTGGGAAGCGCTGCTCTACATGGTTGAGCATTTACACTGCACTCCTGTCACATGACAGACAAAACATTTATACTGCACTCCTGTCACATGACAGAAGGGAGCGTTTATATTGCAGTTCTGTCACATGACAGATGAAACGTTTAAACTGCACTCCTGTCGCCTCCTGCGTGGCCCAGTGGTTACAACATCTGACGCTGGCCACAGAGACCAGGGTTCAATTCCTCGTCTCGCCAGAGTCGGCTCTGGCCGGGAGAGCCACCGGGGGCGGCGATTGGCTGTCCGCCCCAGGGAGGGGGGAGGGAAGCCGACATGAGATTCGCTGTGCATAAGAGTGGCCCTGCAGTATACCGGGTTACGGTTGACACTTGGGCGAGTGCCGTCTCGGGAGAGGCGTCAGGTCGCGTGTCGCTACCGGTTGCAGGACTACGGGAGCGAACTCACATTACTAGGGGGAGGATTAACTTAAAATAGCGGGTCTAATTGGCTACCAAATTGGGAGAAAATGGGATAAAAATCAGAAACAAAAATTATTTAAAAATTAAAAAATATTTAAAAAACTGCACTCCTGTCACGACCCAATAGGGCATGCGTCAAAAACACACTTCTGCCATTGTTTTCAATGAGTATTGCGTAGACAAATCAGAGGCCAACGCTCTGTTGTCTGTCAAAAAAGTTCACCAGAGCTGAACTTTTGACAGAGTGCCCTCTGACTTACTACTGCGTCACCCAATAGGACCGGGAGCTGGAATTCAGTGGGCAGGCTTTCTGTTGTTTGCATTTTTCAAACAAGATGGAGGAAAAACTGAGCTTGCGGCTTGCTTTAGTTTGCGTTCACCCAGTCCTATGCAAAAAAAAAACAATGAAAATTGCTGTTCACAAATGGTCTCCAAACAACCTAATGGAGCTTGAGCAATTTTGTGAAGAATGTGCCACTCTAACTCTGCAGCTGTAATTGCAGCTAAAGGTGCTGCTACCAAGTAAGTCAAAGGGGTGAATACTTATGGAATCAATGTCTGTTTTGTATTTGTAGTTTATTTTAAAAAAGCTTTAGAGTTGTTTTTCTATTTGACAAGAAATCCCAATTAAATCAATTTTGATTCCATGAAGTAAGAAAATAAAATGTGGGTGGGTGAATACTTATTACACCCATTGTATGTTGTACTAAGTGCATTGTGTTGTGTTATTGAACATTGTGCAAATGTTGGGATTGTGCTCTGCTGTGCTGTGCTAAGTGTCTTGGGTTGTGTGGAGTGTTGCATTTGTAGTGTTTTGTTGTTTTTATTTAGCTTATGTTTGATGCATCACAATTAAAAGATAAGATGTTACATAAGGGACAAAGTGTGCCACTGTGAGATGAGCTCTGTCTTCATGCACAGGTGTGAAATGTGCACTTTTTTCACCATTTCAATTCTGTGCTTCACACCTGCAGCCTGCCCCGTTCCCACCATGGCATTTCCCATGACCCTTCACTCAGTATCACCAGACCCGCAGGGGGCCCTCAGACTCAGAGAGCGGAGCGAAGACACACAGACACCTCCACTTTAGCCCCTGATAAGGCGTCAGTATACTTCAAACAAATTCGAATTTGGCGTGTTTGTGACCAAAACGAAGTGCCGAATTTGGCTTCAATCACTGCAGTGTGTGCAGGCTGGCTAGGCGAACTTGTCAAACTTTTCGCACAGCCTCGTTCAATACACAGCCTCGTTCGCCTGCAATTGGTCAACAATGTCACCTGATTGGCTGCGTTTTTTACACGTCTTTTGGGCGTTATTTGACGTTACCTTAGTTCACCACCAATTGTGTGACATAGGCTAGCTGATAATCAAGTTGACCAACTTGCTAATTAGCTACAGTACATTAATAGGATAGTCCGATACCATTTATTCAAAGTTATCATCAAAAGGAAATTAACCATGCTTAGTAATGACAATTGCTGATGCACTGTTGTCCAAATGTAATATAGGCCAGGTTAACCCATGGTCTACTCCATCAAACAATAAAATTCACACAGTCACTTGATGCTATATACAACGTATATTGAGAAATGACATTTTGCAGTTTCTGGAGCACACTTTCTTATGTCTGTTACAGTGTCCTATCATAAGGTATGATGATTTAAACATAGTATTATTTTGTCAAGCATTACTGTATTACACATTCAGCCATTGCCGATGTTTGGTTTGTTTTGGATTTCACTGTTGGTATTTATATTTCCAGTTCCGTAGTCTAGGGACTAGCAAGCTCCCCCATCTGGCATGGAGCGTCATTAAACAAACTGACCTCAAGTCGTAGTGAATATACAGACATTGGCTCGCAACACTGTATTGTAACTACCGACCTGTCTCTCTCCTCCCATTCCTTTCCAAAACATTAGAGAGGGCTGTATATAACCAACTGTCTGCCTATCTTATACAGAACAACCTACTTGATCCCAACCAATCTGGGATCAAGGCAGGCCACTCCACAGAATCTGCTCTGCTCGCAGTCACCGAGGCTCTACAAGTGGCAAAATCTCAATCACTCAGCTCCGTCCTCCTCCTCCATGACATGTCCGCTGCATTTGACACCGTGGAACACCGGATCCTGCTCTCATCTCTCACCGAGATGGGAATCTCTCAACCTGCACTGGCATGGTTAGAATCATACCTGGCTGACCGGTCCTACCAGGTGGCCTGGAGAGGATCCCTCTCCTCTCCCCACACCCTCTCTACCGGAGTCCTGCAGGGCTCGGTGCTAGGCCCAATGCTGTTCTCCCTATACACCAAATCACTTGGTTCGGTCATCTCTGCCCATGGTTTTTCATGTTTTTTTTCCTTGCTGGCAGGCCTGTGCCATCAAGCCACTGCAGCTGGTCCAGAATGCTACCGCACATCTGGTGTTCAACCAACCCAAGTACACACGTCACCCCTCTACTCACCTCTTTTCATTGGCTCCCTATTGCAGCACACATCAAATTAAATCACTGGTGCTGGTCTATCAAGTTGCTAGAGGAGCTGCTCCCTCCTACCTCCAGTCACTCATCACACCCTACACTCCAGCCAGACCCCTCCGCTCCGCCTCCTCGGGCAAACTGACTGTCTCTTCCCTGCAGGTGTCCGGTAGCCACTCCTTGCGGTCTCGCCTCTTCTCTGTCCTGACCCCCCAGTGGTTGAACAATCTTCCGCACTCGGTCAGGACGGCCGACTCACTGGCCATCTTCCGCAAGAGACTGAAAACCCACCCCTTCAGACTCTATTACCACTAATTGTCATCACCACTGCTTTCATGTTCAATACTGCATGTAATATGTATCATGTTCAAAAAAAAACAAAAAAACTACTGCATGTAATATGTATCTATGTGATGATGTCTTTACCAGTATAATGCAAATTTTGAGGCCATGTTAGGCCACAAAATTAAATGTATTCAACAGCAGGTTGTCATTAGACCTGGTCATTACCAGCCTGTTGAGTGTGTGGTAGATCTTGTGGATGCTGGCCAGTGTGGACAGGTGGGAGTTCAGCTGAAAATCTATAAAGACAGGAAGAAAATACAAAATTAAAATGTTAGTGTAGTTTTCTGTCAGACGTACCCCTAATGCAGGAATTCCACCAATTTTCAAAGTCCATGTACTCATTTCACATACAGTGTAACAGTGCTACATTTTCTGCCCATAATGGTCTCTGTCCCATATTCTCTATCTTACTTTCGGGCCCTAAATGGCTCGGTATCGAGTCAAAGTGGGGTTCAGCAAAAATTAGTTGTTGATGTTGGGGTCACTCAAGGCGCCTTTGAATTGTCACAAAATATTACTATGTCTGTGTGGGAAAATGCTAAAGTCTAAACAGAACTGGGCCCTGTTAAACCACTGGTTTACAATTGTAGTGACACGCCCCACAGTCTAGCGTCCAACCGAACTGCACGTTTCCTGTGCCAACAGTGGGTAGCAACCCTGCATGGCGGCCCAATTGGCTGTGGCTTCTGTCAGAAAGGTTGTTCCCGGCCTGGCTGCACACAACTACACAACTACACAACTCCTTCGGTCACTCGCAGTCAGCCTGCCCAGCTGTGAATGAAATGTACTCCGATGCAATGACTGCACAGCTCAGGTGGCAGGGACACTGATGAGACGCATGCTCCTTGCTCCCCCTAATTTTCAGAGAACATTGCAGTGACGGTATAAGCCTACGACTGACTGACTTATTTCCAAATAGGCAGAAATAAAAAAGAGGATAAAAAAATGCCAATTGTTTTACCATCGCCATAATCACAAAAACGTATTCAAGTTGCGACAACTTCATAAATTGCGATCTCCACGCGCAACGTTCCTCAATACTTCCAAGAACACTGTAGGGTGTTATAATGAAAGTGGGCCACGGTATAAGTAGTGCTCCTGTGTGTGTCTGTGTGTGTGTGTGTGTCTATTTACTAGCAAGCATCTGCCCCAATATTAGCAGGCTGGTTTCAGGTGAAGCAGCACTTTGGACAAGTAGACAGCATGCCCAGCTAAAAAAATTGATAAATCGCCAGCTAAGACTGCGTGGACATATGTAGGCCAGCGACGTGTCTGTGCGGTCTTTAATAATTATTCGCTTTCACGCGGGTCTCCCTTCCCCCAGCTGTCGTACTGTTTCGGGCTATCCAGCCGGGTCTCCCTGGCAATCAGACCCGGTTTAGTATTTAGTAAGGTGGCTTGGTGACGAGCACGCTACAGCGAAGGTGAAAAGGCATAGGATCGCAATGACTCAAACCACCTAGTTCATGTTAGTTTTCAAATACTATATTCTGAGCATTATATGGATCACATATATGTTATGGATCACGCTATATGGATTGCACATACTTAATTCACGATCGAGTAATCGAAATAACTAGCTCCTAGTAGCCTGCATCAGCATCCCGAATCAAGCACTTTGAGAATGGTAAAATTGCTCAATTTCACGTACAAAAGTAGGCATTTCTTCATCACTTATTCTAATCGGTGAGAAGAAACAGCGACGACTCGTAATTTATGACTCTATGCGTTATGTGCCTCGGTCAGGCCGAACCCAACAGTGCCTAGCTAGCTTCATAGCCGTAACAGTACACACGGACAAGTTACACTGAGTTTACAAAGTATCAAGAGAGTGGGAAGGGACATGGGTGTTGTAGTCCACATAGTAAAGCCTGCATTTTCGTTCTATCACAGTTCGATAGAACGAACTACACTTCCCACTGTTAAAACAAAAAAAATCTGCACCCCTCTCCTGATACTCACCCCAACTGACGAACGCAATTTAGATTGTTGCAGAAATCTTAGGAGGTAAAATAAAAACTGTGGCTCATATGCTAGAAACAGACATGGTTTCTCTTTTCAATGCAAGTGACGCGTTTGGACACGTACTACGTTCGCAGACAAAAATACATATATTTTACAAAACTGCGTCACAATTTTCATCCTGTGCAATTGCCCGCAGTTTCCTCGAAAACTGACCCATTTACGTTATGAAATAGCAATGATGCCTGTCGTGCATAAACTGTACAAGATATGCATAATTCTCACGCTATTTAAGAACAAAAACAGTTCTCTAAAGGAAAGATATCTACATGCAATAAGCTAGCTTAGCTACCCAGCTTCATTTTAACTGAATCTTACATAATGTTGCTTAGCTTCACTGTGTCACCGTCCACTAAACGAATAAAAGTGAACGTCTGCCCATGTATTCGTCCGTCCTGTGTTTTTTCGTTAGCTAGCTAACTGTATATCCAAAAGACAACAGAGATAGCTAGTAGTACAAAGAGAGTAGCGAGCAAACAGATTTTCTGATTTGTATGTAGTTGGCAAGCTAGGTAGTTAGAATAATGCCTGTTTCGCAAAGTAGAAACCTTTACAGCCCAAAATGCATTACAGAAGATTGTTCCTTTGCAGACTTATACTCAAAAGAAGTAGTCAGCATTAAGGGCAAAATCACATCCAAATACACAATCACTTACTTGCCGCATCAGAGTGCATTTTTTACCAGAGCGCTGACTCTGACTCGGTTCTCTGCAAATCTGCAGACCGGCCAGTGGGCGGGAGACGTCAACGTTACACACGCCTACAAACGATTTAGGTGGATAACAGGCGTCTTAGCCGCGCCTCTACAGCCTTACGATAGGGCGGATTGTGTATCATTCACCCATGTTGAGGACAAAGAAGTTAGACCCGCCCACCAAAGAACGTGACAGGTCAAAGTTGCAACAAAGGCCAGCCCACTGACACGGTTCATTGGTTACTGGACTTACCATTTATATCAATTATAACAGATTCCTCGTGCAACATGAAAACCAGCCCACGAAGGAACTTCATTGGTTAACATAGCCCCTGAACACCACCCCTCTAGGTTTTTCAATGGCTAAAACACCCTTCCATCACATACATAGTCTAACGCTATTGGTCTTGCTGACAAGTTGTTTACTTCAGGGTGTGATCAGTACCTTATCAGAGTCAGTTGGTGGGGTTTTTTTAATCTGAAGTTAAAACGTTGGCCATCAGCGGTTTCCACAATTGACTGAAAGCAATGAGAATGAAAAATGTCTAAAACAATTCCCCCGAACGGCGCTGCACAAGTCCTTGATAGCCACTGTCCTTGTGTTCATCAATAGCTGTGTTCGCTTGCTACATTTTCTAATCGTACTTGTCGCTTACGAAGAATGAAATGCATGTATGTTGTTCTCGTGTCTATGTTTATTTTACGTAATGCATCGTACAATCACGGCGTTTACTTAACCCGGCGTACGTGCAGGAACCGAATGCCTCGTTTGCACGAACCCAAAGCATTCTTTATAATGCAAGGGGCCCTGACTTGTTTTCGTAATATTGGGGGGTTAGGCTTCGCTCAACATCCGGCCTGGATCCATGTACGCGTACAACTGAAAGTTGGGGGGCGGAGTAGTACACAGTGCCGCTGCACACAACTTCACGCCCAGGAGATCTGTTACCCCTGGCGTCAGGCGCGAGCAGTGCTCAAGGTGGTGCAGGGAAGATGTAAGGCAAGCTGTAGCAAACACGGATGCCATACCGTCTGCTGTGTGCGCAGTTCTAACTTTGTGTGTTTTTGAATGTGTGTGTGTCCTCTTTTTAGAGAATTTAAAATGTGTGTGTGTGTGTGTAAAATGTAAATGTTGACATTTTACATACTTTATTTGCTTAGCAGATTCATTTGTCCAGGACGCACACACACACATTAACCTTTCATACACAGGTGCATACTTACTGAAGTGCCTCACCTGAGAGATGGCCCTGCAGGGTCCCTGAACACCTACAGCACAGCCTCTTTTTTTGTGCCACCATGAAAGGTGCACGCCTTTCAGAAAATAAAGAAATATGGAAGGAATGATAGGAAGCCTTGAGGGAAGAATTAGATGCACTGGACCTGAGGGCAGCAGTGTGGAGTAGTGGGCAGAGCACTGGACTCTGGACCTGAATGTCAGCAGTGTGGAGTAGCTGTCAGCTCAGTGTCCGGATTAGTGTTCAAATGAAATTATTCTCAGTGGTTATCACACCCTATTGAACTTCAAAGGAGAAACGGTTGCCTTCATAAACAATTCTCCACCAGATGGCACCAATACTGTTTTGTGTTGTCACTAGACTTCATAAGAGTTGTTGTAGCGTTCAAAGAAGCCTAACCTACAGACTTTCTTTTAGGAATGCAAATGTCATCTTTGAAGCAGTAGTCTTGCCAACTGACAGATGCAAAGTTTAATTAAAAGAGACCTATGGTCAGCCCCCCAGTCGGTGCAACCGGTAAAGGCATTCGCTCGGAGTACAGGTTGCCCACTGCAGCCAGGGTTTGATCCAATGACCAGAAGCCCTGTTCGGGGGTGGCAATTTGCTGTCCGCCCCAGGGGCAGGGCCGAGGGAAAGCCGACACGAGCTCACCCTGAGCACGGAAAGCTTCCCTGTGTGCAAAACGAATAAGCAAGCTCCGTCTCAAAGGAAGCGGTTCATTGCCATTCATTGGTAGTGGCTAGTCCCATAGTTGCAGGCGGTGGGCTTGTGGGGCAGGGTGAATTGAACAAATAGAAGGTACAATTGGCAACCAAATTGGGAGAAAAACTGGGGGAAAAAATCATAAATCAATGTATAAAAAATAATAATAATTAGTTGATCATTTGTAGGTGACTATACATCACTTGATGTTTTAGGACTTCAGCTTAGATCCAGAAGGGGGCACCTCTCTTTGATAAATGCATGAGTCTGTGGAAGCAGATTGTAGGCAGCTGGCACAGGGAGATTGCAGCTGTCTGCAATTGAGTTTCTCAATGAGTCAGGTGATACTGTGTGTGTGCCCATATTCAGGGTTGTAGTGCAATATTTATGAGCCTGATGTGGGCAAAATAGAGAGACAGAGAGGAGAGAGGACAGGGGGAGAGAGAGAGACAGCCCGCCCCCATGTGGGTGTGGTCTGAGAGCATTTTTACTCCGGCAGAGGCACTCTGAAGAGAAGGAGAAGAAGCAGAGAAACAGCCATGACATCACAGACATCTGAAACAACTGGGGTAGACAATGCAGCGGAGAGGAAGGTGAGAGAGCCGTGCATCTCCGTGGTAGCGAGGAAGAGGAGGAAGTGCGCTAAATGGCCTGTCTGTGTTTCAGTGCCCGCTGGGAGACAAGCACGTCCACAGGGAGGATGTGAAGCGCATATTCAGAGAGTGCCAGGAGGAGAGTTTCTGGTACAGAGGTGAGGACACCTGTAACACTTACCTGTACAAGGGGAAGGGGAGAGAAATCTGTACAATGCACATGCACACATATGCTCACATGCACATACAAAAGCACACACGCACACACACACATATGCACACACATGCCCACTCACACACACACAAACACACACACGCACACACATGCACACATACACACACAGCAGTGTTTCTTCTTTCATCTGTAGAAATAGTCTGGGTTCTTTTCTTTGCTCTATGTTTCCTTGTTTGTTGGGGAGGTGCCCTGCACGGTCTGTTGGCGTGGTGGATCGTGTGAGGTGTGGCAGCGTTTGCCTAATCCTGATATGCAACCCTATCGTGCGTGTTTATTCACATTCAGCTTTTCTGAATTCCAACCCGTAATGTGATTGTTTAAAACAAGCGGTGTTCCGCCCACTGATTGCAGCCATTTGACAACCACTTAGTAGGTGATACGTAATGGGTCATTTCTGAGCTAAAATGGACGGCTGCAGTCTGAACACTGAGCTCCCAAGACCCGGTCATTTCTGAGCCAAAATGGACGACTACGGTCTGATCTGGAACTATTTCACATAATCACCCTGCTGTTACCTTTGGCCTATATGCATATTGAGTACATTTATCAAACCGTCTGAAGTACTCCCAAGTATGCATTTCTCCTGCACGGGAGCCATTTTGGCTCTGCAGATTGCATGCTGTGGAATCATGGGAAATGACAGCACCACCAAGTCCAAAGTTTAGAGAACTACTGACTGTAAATAGACACACACACACAGTTTTAAAAAAGGAAAATAAAGATATGGGGTTGCTGAAATGTTTTGAGTGGTACTGAAATGTGGAATGACTCTGCTTCTGTCTGTCTATGCGTCTGTCTGTCTCCCTTACAGCTCTTCCTCTCTCCATTGGTAGCCTGGCCATTACTGGGGGTCTCATTTACAATGGTAAGGACTGACCCAGGATCAGTGGTGGATTTTATCTCATAATGGTTAGGAGATGCAATGGTGTTGAATGGCTGACTCTGGATCAGTAGTGAATTACACCTCATAATTGATATTAGCATATCCATGGATTGCTACTAGAAGACAGACGGACAGGTGGGATCAATGAGTTAGCAGGGCTTGGCCAATCCAGTGGAGGCTTTCATAAGTCACTGAACTAGCTGTGCTTAGCCAATCCAGTGGAGTCTTTCATGGCAGTGCCCCACCTGAGTATCAAACCTGCAACCTTTGTGTTACAAGCCCAGTTCCCTAATCACTATACTACAGCACCACCTGCCCCCTCTCTCCTGCTCTCTTCCAGGAGTCCTGCTCCCCTCAAAGAGGTTTGGCCCCTTCCCAAAGCTGGCAGGTAAACCCCCTTCCCCCCTCCCCCTCACCCAAGAGGGATACTCATACACCACAGTCACACACACTACACACATACACACACACACACACACACACACACACTCGCACACTCGCACACAGACCGGCTAAATCTACCGTAATCCCAGTTCCCTCTGACCCTGCAGTGGCTGGTATCCTTGGTTACATTCTGGGCAAGGCCTCCTACATGAGAACCTGCAGAGACAAGTTTCAGAGACTCGGGTTTGAGCCTTTCAGGCCAGGATTCAGACCAGGATTCTGGGGACGTGGTTTTGGGCCAGAGCACAGGACTAGGTGAGCACAGGACCCTCATTTGATTGGTTTGTCTGTGTGACTCTGGGACCAATCAGGGCTCTTCCTCTCAGCTGTTTGTCAGAGCGGCAGGAATAGGCTCTTTATTCACTTAATTAAAAATGTAATGTATTAATATTAATATGTATTAATGTACACAACTGGTCAAAAGTTTTAGAACACCCCCATTTTCCAGTTTTTACTGAAATGTAACCAGTTCAAGTCCAGTGAATAACCTGAAAGGTAAGCGGTAAACTGCCAGAGGTTAAAGAAAAAGATTCGCTTACCAAAAACGGAAAAATAATGTACATTTCAGAGTTATAAAAAAAGGCCCTTTTCAGGGAACAAGTAATGGGTTAACGCGGGTTAACAATCAGTCTGTGCAAGTCGCTGACTCTGGATCCAGCAATAGAGCCCCAGACCATCACGCTTCCTCCTCCATTTGACAGTTGGTGTCACACACTGAGGAACCATCCTTTCGCCTAATCAACGGCCTACAAAATCCTTTAAAAATGTCAAGATTTCAAATTTTGATTCATTGGTCCATAAGGCCATCTTCAAGTCTTCAATAGTCCACTGGTGGTGCTTCATGGCCCAGGCAAGCCTTTTTCTTATTTTGCCATCTTAGCAATGGCTTTCTTAATGCCACTCGACCTGTCAAACCTGCAGCTCGAAGTCTTCTCTTCACAGTTGAAACTGAGACTTCCTTAATTTGACCAGTGTTAAGCTGTGCTTGAAGCTGTTGTCCTGTGAGCCACCTATCATGCAAGCTGTTGACTCTCAGAAACTTGTCTTCTGATTTTGTTGTGGCCAGACCTCTTCCTGTCAGAGTTTCCTCCAGTTTCCAAGTGCCTTTTGATGGTGTAGGAAACTACTCAATGGCAAAAAAATTACATAATTTTTCAGTTTTTGGTAACCTAAACTTTATTTTATTTATTTTACCACTTACCTTTGTACCATTTCAGGTTATTCACTGGACTTGAACTGCTTACATTTCAGTAAAAACTGGAAAATGTGGGTGTTCTAAAACTTTTGACCGGTAGTGTATTCATATTTATTAATGAAATACAACCAATACTCTCCCATGATCCATAACTGCATTTACTCTGATTCCTCTTTCTGTATTCTAAAGGGCCATTCTTCATTTGAAAAGAATTTGTCTGATTCTGTGTAGCTGTCTGTCCCTAAATAACAATATCAGGGTGTAGCAGTCTGTCCTTAAATAATGGTGTCAGGGTGTAATCATTTTTCTGTTCTTAAAGTGTGAAGGACGCAGTGACATAAAGTTCTCTTTGCTTGTTAGACACTGTCACCACGTGTGTAAGGAATGTGAGAAAAACCAGACGCCTGCTTCTACAGAGTAGAGCTGAGCAGGTAAACACACATACTGTACAGTACACTCACTCACACACACACTCACATCCACATACACAGACACACACAGTGTACATAACTGCACAACAGTCTCTGTGCTCTTAATATGAAGGATAGCAGCTCTACGGGCCCACTGCAACTGCGCCAGTCCCATTCGGGGTCTGCGATTGGGGCAAATTCGGTGGGGAGGGGGTACCGTGGACTGTGTGTGTATTGGAGTTATAGTCAGCAGTTCAGTTTGCATTTGTCGCTGCCGGTCCCAGAGCTGCAGGCAACGCACTCTAGTACAAAGGAAAGGGATAGTTGACATAGATGAGGGTACAATTGGCCACAAAATTGGGAGAAAAAACAGGGTGGAAAAATCTGGAAAAAAAGAATAGCAGCTATTCTCTATGCAGTCATGTCTGGACGATGTGTTAATGAACGACAGGATCAGGGCAGACAATCAACATCCCAAGAGGCTTAGTGCGTTTCCTGTCTCACGTTTCAGATCCACCTTTAACCCGGAAGTGCAGATGTACGACACGGAAGTGCATGGATCCAGTGCCCTGAGATTACTCGTTTGTGAAAGTGTGTTCTTTGTATTAAAAATAAAATACATAAAAAGAGATTTGTACCACAGCTAACCGAAATAAATACATTTCTGAGTTTTATTTTTGCTATGGAAGATCTAGTTGCTAAAACAAATTAAAACTAAAAGGACACAGCTGCAGCACAATGAAGTGTGAGTTAAACCCTCCTCTGAGGTGTCACTGGCTCTCCTGTAGTACTGTGTGTGACCTGTAGGGTGTACAATAGCCACTGGCTCACAGGTGAGTACATCTGCAGTGCTTAACAGGTAAGATAAGATAAGATAAGATCAACTTTATTTATCCCCATTGGGGAAATTCTGTGTCAAACACAAAGCTCCAGTATACACATAGACAATACAGACATAATCACCAATAAGGCAACATATGTTAACAAACGGCGCCTATATACATTTATATACAACAGTGTTACTTCTGTTATCGGAACATCCCTCTGACTCGGCCAGGGTTCTGGGCACGAGTCCTACTGTGCAAAGAAGAAGACAGTGCAAATAGTGCAAAATTACAGGTATAAGACCTAACCTAATACAGATAGTGCAGTATGGAGCTAGGTTTAAGTACACAATATTATGAACAAACAGATAGTGTACCCTAACAGCAGGCTAAATAAGATAAATAAGTTACAGAGTTGAGAGCAGGTAATGCAAAATGCAAATTGCAACGGAAATGTAGTGATTCCAAACTGAGTAAAACAAAGGGTAAAGCACTGTTAAAAAATAAAAGAATACGTTTTATAAGAGTTTTGTTATTAGGATATCCTATCTTGTGTGAGGGGAGGAATTGCAGTGAACATCAACCCTGCTGCCACCAGGGGGAGACAAAGCACACACAAAAAAAACATTACCATCACTCAGAAACAAACTCCCGCAGAAATATTTCTCCTCTCTGACTCTGCCTTGTTAAACGGCACAATTCAAATGTTTTCACACATTTCTACTTTAACAAAGCAGTCTGCTGTAAGAACTGCAAAGAGAGGGTAGTCACTGCAGGGCTGTAAGAATTCTCACTCACACTCACACTCTCAATTCAATTCAAATTGGCTTGTTTTGCTAAAGCATTAAAATACATATGTAATAACACACATATATATCCCACATTACAGAATTTTAACAAACAGATTATGGAACCTCTGTTCCATATATGTGACAGATACATATACAAGTATAGAACATTTAGCCCACACCCTCTCAAATTATGGCAGGCTGAAATGTATTGAGCTGCCACCTTTATTGCAATAGTTCTCTTTAGCCATCGATGGCAAGGCTGTGGTCACTGAGTCTGTACATCGTCAATGTGTGCCTTTGTTTGGGGTCTTTTATTTTCGACAAGATATTCTGCCAGGGAGTAGTCTCTGTTTAGAGTTTGGTAGATGTCTAATTTATTGTTTGATTTTATTTCTTCAAGCCAATAATCAATGTACAATTTTGTGTACACTTTGGTATTCCATGGCCAGTTGTTCCAGGGGGGCAGAGCTGGTTGGTTTTCAGTGCTTTGGGCTGGTAGCAGTGGGGTTAGCCTGGTTTAGATGAACCCAGCTTTTTTTAATAGGGAGAAGAAGGGGGAATCGGCCTAATTCTGTAGTGTGGATCGAGGGTGGAAGAGCCACAGGCAGATTTCACGAATATCTAAAAGCTGACCACAAGTGATCAGCCACTAAGTCTGCGAACAGATTAGGGAGCAGGGGAAAAAATGGAAAGACAAAGAAAATAACTCTTCAACGAAGAGGTAAGAAACTAAAATGATTTTAGAGACTTTAGCTCTGGGGAATTTTAACCCAATAAACAAAGAAAGAATCTCGAAAAGGAATTCTTGGACTTGCATGGACTTGCACCCTCTTACTTGACGGATCTACTTCATCCGTACAATCCCCCACGTTCACTTCGCTCACAAGATGCAGGCAATTTGGTAGTCCCTAGAATATCAAAAAATACAGCAGGTGGCAGAGCTTTCTCCTATAGAGCTCCTTTACTGTGGAACAGTCTACCCATCTCTGTGAAGGAGTCAGACACGGTCTCAATTTTCAAGTCTAGGTTAAAAACACATCTCTTTAGTCTCTCTTATAGTCATTAGGTGCAGATGTGGAGGGGCGTAGCAATAGAGCCTTCTGGTGCAATGAGCTATCCTTACTGTCACCAATCATAAGTGATGATCCGCCCCTATCAGGACTGCTGATGAGGTGGTGGGATGGTCTCTGAGTGCCCTCATGGCTGCGTGCTCCTGTGCCACTCACCTAATTAGTTATGCTGCCCTAGATTACTTCTGCTGGTGCAAAAGTGTTATCACCACTCTTCCCCCTGATCCGGTGTGATATTTATCATAGTCATAATTGCACCTTTCCTCTTTTCTCCCGGCTTCGTGGCACCTGCCCGGAGCTCACCTGCCCAGAGTCAACCCCCACCCCTGCCATGTGTTAACCGGATGCCGCTGGCCCAGACCCTAGCTGCTGGTTCCATCCCCGCCCTGCCCTGGTATCTGGAGGGATGAGGTCCACCCCACTCCTACACTTAGAATACCCTTCCGGTGGTCTGTTAAGCCACATGAGCCTCAAAGACTATTTGTGTTGTTTTTCTCTGTATTCCACAATTTTCCAGGAGTTCATCTCGACCGCCTTTTAAGGGGTCAGGGAATAATTTTCCAGTCTCCCACATTGGCTCCAATGGTTTTCTGTTTTTTTTATTCCCTCTGGAAAATGCCAATTGTTAAGTGCTGTGTGACAACCTGTTTGTAAATGGCGCTATACAAAAATAAAGATTGATTGATTGATTGAAACACCACCGAAGTGGCGAGCATAAACCTTTAGTTAGGAAACAATAATTCCTCCTAACAGGCAACCACAGGGTGGTAACGCTAAACCTTTAGGTAGAGATAATAATAAGTACCTTCTCTCTTTAACTGAGAGACCATAGAGTGGAAAACTAAACCTTAGTTAATAATAAGTACCCTCTCTCTTTAACTGAGAGACCACAGAGTGGAAAACTAAACCTTAGTAGTACCGGCTAGAGCGTAATAATGATTTACACAGAAGCGTTTGTATGAGGGAAAACCAGACCTTAAATACAAGGCGGAATTAACACTGATAACCCTCAGCTGAAAGTGATAGGAAAACTCACCGATAAAAGACCATATATGGATGGCGGAAATGACAATGATTCCTCAAGCAAAACAAGAGAAAACAGACCATCACATGATCAAGCGCCCTCCAGCGGCCGAACAAGGTAAAACCGTGACAAATTCGGCCCTGCACGCATTATTAGGGGCATTTCTGCGAATATATAACAGTTTGGGCTGGATAATACTATCAAATAACTTCAGCCAGATCTTAATGGGGGGTTGAATCTAGAGATCGTTTTTTTTATTGTGTAGTGGGTGCTGCATGCTTTGTCCCTTAATGCATTTATTGCCATGTTGACGCTCCCTGAAGCACTAATCACTAGACCCAAGTAAGTGTAGCTGGTGGTGTGTTCCTGGGTGTTGGCTCCCAAGGTGAAGTGGTACCTGTTTCCCTGAGACCTGGCTTTTTTTCTGGAAGACCATCGTTTTGGTCTTATCCAGATTTACTGTCAGCGCCCAGGTCTGACAGAACTGTTCTAGGTATGACAGGCTCTGCTGTAACCCCTGTTCTGTGGGTGACAGCAGAACCAGGTCATCCCTATAGAGTAAGAATTGTATTTCTTCATCATGTAGAATGAGCCCAGGAGCAGCAGACTGTTCCAACACTGTGGTCAATTCATTGATATTGAAGAGTGTTGGACTCAGACTGCAGCCCCGTCTCACTCCACATCCCTGAGTGAATATTTCAATTCTGATACTGCACTTATTCTCTGTATACATCAATTTTATGATGTCATAAGACTTTACCCCTCCACCACTCTGTAAGATTTTAAAGAATAGTCCTTCATGCCAAATTGAGTCGAATGATTTTTTGAAATCAACAAAACATGCAAATATTTTCCCTTTGTTTGTTTGGTGGACATGTTTGTTTATGAGTGTGTGTAGGGTGTAAATATGGTCAGAGGTGCAATGATTTGGTTAAAAAGCCAATTTGAACGTTACACGAGACATTGTGTTCGGTAAGGAAGGCCAGTAACCGTGCATTAATTATACTGCAGAAAACCTTCCCCAGATTACTGCTGACAAGATGCCTCGATAATTGTTTGGGTCACCACTTTTAAATATAGGGGGAAGTAAAACCTTGGTTCCAGATCTCAGGGAAACACCCAGCATTCAGGACTAAATTAAATAGTTTGAGGAGGGCCTCGTGTAGTTTAGGGCTGCTGTTTTTCAGCATTTGTGCCCTCATACCATCAGGTCCACATGCTTTATTGGTCTTCAGGGTTTTCATTTGATGCATTAATATATTCTGGGTCCACGTCTGTGATGGCATAATCTGCCACACTGCTACCAAGCACTGAGCTATATGTGTATCTGCCCCGAGACTCCCCCTGGTCCTGCCATTGACGATGTACAGACCCAGGGCTTTGCAGAGCTGCCATGTCTGCTTGCCATTTTTATTCACCACAGTGTCATAACTCTGCCTCTGCCTATTTCCTTCTGTACTGATGAAGTCTATCAATCTGCCAGTCCTGGCATTGAGGTCTCCTACTATCAGTACTGAGCCCAGTGATTGGAAATGGAGAATTTCCTTTGAAGAATTTGAAAACCATCTTCTACATAATATGTTGAATCACATGGCGGTATATATATATATATTGCACATAAATGTCTAAATTTGTGTTTAATATTTATTTTTTAATCCAAATCCAGATGTGTGATTGACCTCTCTTTTGTGGTAAAATGTAGTTGGTGGGTTCCCCTTTGTACCAAACGATTGTACCAAACATGGGCAGCAGTGTAGTAGAATGGTTAGGGAACTGGACTAGTAACTCAGAGGTTGCTGGTTCGATTCCCAGCAACCTCTGAGGTAGAGCACTGCCGTTGTACCCTTGAGCAAGGTACTTAACCTGAATTGCTTCAGAAAAATATCTAGCTGTACAAATGGATTGTATGTAAAGAAATGTGAAACTGTGTAAGTCGCTCTGGATAAGAGCAAATGCCTAAAATGTCAATGTAAAACGATAATGCACCCCCTGAATCTCTCTCTGCCACATTTGATGTGGGGGTGTTATATAGTGGGGACCATCAGCTCCATATAATTATTTGGAAGGGGTGTTGGTATGTCTCCACAACACCATGTTTCCTGAACAATTATAACATAACAGATTACAGAACGTACAAAGTCAAGGTCCGTGCTCTTCATTCTAAAGGTTGAAGAGCACAGGCCCTGGATATTCCAACTGGTGATTTTGAATGATGAAATTATTGATATAAAGGGGCGGCAGATGGCGTAGCGGTCTAACGCACCACACTTTGGCTGGTCCGGTGTGGTGTGCGCTGCCTGTCAGGGACACGGTTCGAAACCCGCGTCTCTACCAGACCGGCCCTGGTCGTCAGCCCCGATTGGAGGCGGCATTTGGCTGTCCGCCTCCGGGGGAGGGGGGAGGGTGAGCCGGCACGAGTCCATCAAGAGCAGGTAAAGGCGTCCATGGTAGAATTCTGTCTCGGAAGAGGCGGATCAATCGGCCCAGAAAGAGTGTCTCGACCCGGAGGACGGGCGGCGGACTCGTGGGGCTGATGAAACTGAGCATTTCTCTTATCTGACTTAGTTCATCAGATCCCTGCTCTTGATGCTACTGTAGCGTAGCTGTCTGGCTGAGCTGGGTGCTGCTGCAGGCTGAACACACTGCCACTGTTGCATTGCATGGGTGGCTGGGGGCTGGGGGCTGCGTGTGGTGGAATATAGCCAGGGGCTCCATGGAGGACGGGGGCCGGGGACTCCATGGTGGTTGTACGCGGGTGCCTGGTTTCCTCATCTCGCTGTGGACGCTGGTGGAGGACCTGCCCAGTGCAGGGTCCTTTAGG
The DNA here is from genome assembly GCA_029706075.1 of Aldrovandia affinis. Taxonomy (NCBI): domain Eukaryota; kingdom Metazoa; phylum Chordata; class Actinopteri; order Notacanthiformes; family Halosauridae; genus Aldrovandia; species Aldrovandia affinis. Next base: position 1,403,309 of record JAINUG010000097.1, on the reverse strand, counting down.
ACCTTAGCAAACATCTTCACCCCCTCCTTGTTGAGACGCACCTGGTCGTAGAGGTGGTGATGGTGGATGGCGTGGTGGTGAGCCAGGTGAACGTTTGGCAGCAGGGCGCAGCCTCGGGACACCTCGCTCTCTCTCAGGCTCTCTCTCTCTCGGGGGCTCAATCTCTCAACCGGGGTTGCCAGCCATACATTTGTGGATTTACTGACATGACTGACTAAGTTAGACTATTTTTACTGGCATGTCATATTTTTTACTGACATCCCTATTTCGATCTTAAAAAGGTGTGAAAGTAAAGAAAATTATACTCATCCTATGTGGCAGAGCTGCCCTGCTGGCTTTTGTGGTCATACATTGTAATATTTACAGCATTTATCATTTATTTAGTGGGTCGGTATCTTTTGCTGTCTTTCGCTGTTGTTTTAACATTCAATATTCCATTCAGCAAATTTGCTATTCCTGAATGCTGTGTCCTAGCTATAGAAATTACTTAATGTTTCATGCTGCGAGCATGATTTTGTACATCCCTAACACCACCAGAAGCAATAGAAAAATACTTTTTGCACCAAATGCAGTATGCATTTCCACAGTTATCTTTGTCATTTCTTATCCATTGCATAAAGCCAGGGTCCTTTGTCCAGGCTGACTGAAATGAGCACTTTCAGATTTTTTGGGGAGGGTTTTTGTTCGCTGTATCAGACTACATTTTTAGGAACATTAGCTAGATGTATGTGTGTAGTCGATTGATTAACAAATTTGATTGTCAGGCACATTGGCCTATCTACGCTCTTCATTTTTTCGTTGAAAATGTTCATAAATAGGAGAAAAGTTTGACGGAAGTAAGAAGTTTAGCATTCAAAAAGGTAGGCAGCAGTACTGCGGAGAGACTTTCCGATCACCCTGTAGTAGAAACGGGACATTTTTGCAGACAAACATTTTTACGGATTTACGGACCAGGGGCCTCATTTATAAAAAGTTGCGTAGAAACCATCCTATATTTGATCTAAGATCATTTCTGAAATGTGCGTAAGTGTGATTCAGAGAAACTGAACGTACGCCCAAAAAAACGTGCGTACGCCAGTCCCCCAGATGTGAAATCTATAAATCGCAAATGATCTTGAAATTGTGCGTAGCTGAATGGTTTTAGATCTCCGCCTTGTAAACGCCCTAATTAATATCATTAGCATATAAAGGAGCACGAATCAAAACAGAAATGTTCTACTTGATAATGGCGAGCTGCAAGAAAAAGAATTTTAGCGAGGCGGAAATCGAGGTCTTGTTGGCGGAGGTGCAGCTGCATGCAGGGACGCTGTTTGGGAGCCTTTCCAACGGCTTTACCAGTACAACCAAGTACGTGGCCTGGCAGTCTGTAGCCCAGGCTGTGAACGGGGGGCAGCAAAGGTCCCTGAAGGACGTAAATAATTTTAAAACTGATTTAAAACTGAGGTCAAAATCTCTAATAACTCGTTCCCTTCTTATTGCGCGGTTGGCGATATGTTCGAGAAGCGAAGCCATTCTATTTTATAGCCTACAGATTGACCGAAGTGTTTTACACGCGTGGAACCATAATATGTATTAAATACATTTCAAGGATGTGTCAATTATGCTAATTGGGGTAGTTTTGGAAAACCAATGTGTGTTTTTGTTTTGTTTTCCACAAGTAGCTTAACTTATGTTGTTTTAATTTATTAATAAATGTATTGTGCAAACCATTACGTATAGCCTAAGCAATGTGTTCAATCTGGTAATACTACTACTAGCCTACTACTACTACTACTACTACTACTACTAATAATAATAATAATAATAATAATAATAATAATAGGCAGCAGACGACATGTTGGCGCTGTTAGATTTCGAATACATTTTACATTACATTTACATTTTAAGCATTTAGCAGATGCTCTTATCCAGAGCGACTTACAATATGTACATTAATACATGGTAGGAACAATCATAGTACGCGCAAGAGATCAGTGCAGTAATACAGCAATAAACCATTGCAGGCAGCCGCGTACCATACCTGTAACACTGGGAAGGAAAAGGTTAGTCAATTATTATTTTTTAATGGAGTAAGCAGGGGTATATAGTGTTGAGCAAGTAGGCAGTGGTGATGACAATTAGCTAGATGTACAGAATTCAGTGGTAGTGGAGTCTGAAAAGGTGGGTTTTGAGTCTCTCGCGGAAGATCGCAGGTGATTCCGCGGTCCTGGCCGATTGCGGAAGATAATTTCACCAGCGAGGGGTCAGGACAGAGAAGAGACGAGACCGCGAATACCTGCAGTATTCAAACATTGCCACAAGGAAAAGTGCGTACGCCAGGTTGAAACCTGACGTGGAGGTAAGTACTTTTCCACGTCAAAGACCGTTTTTATAAATCTGAACTTTGACGTGGATTTGAGCGTACGCACGTTCTAAGATCAAATTTGTGCGTAAGTACGTTTTATAAATGAGGCCCCAGGTGAAATTAAGATATATTTTTACGGACGGTTGGCAACCCTGCTCTCAACATACGCCCTGGACACCACCCCTCTAGGTTTTCAATGGCGAAAACGCCGTTCCACCACACATATTATGAATAATAGTCTAACGCTAATGGTCTTGCTGACAAGTTGTTTAATTCAGGGTGTGATCAGTACCTTATCAGAGTCAGTCAGTGTTTTTTTGTCTGAAATTAAAACGTTAGCCATCAGCGGTTTGCACAATTGACCGAATGCTATGAGAATTTAAAATGTCTATAAAACAATCCTCGGTAGCCACTGTCCTTGTGTTCATCATTAGCTGTGTTCGCTTGCTACATTTTCGAACCATACTCGCTGCTAACGAGGAATGAAATGCATACATGTTGTTTTCGGTTGCACGAAACCAAAGCCTTCTTTATAATGCAAGGGGCCTTGACTTGTTTTCGTAATTATTGGGGAAGGGGTAGGCTTCGCTCAACATCCGACCTGGAACCATGTACGGCAGTCTAGATGCCATAGATATAAATACATAGATCCCTCGTTTAGTTACGTCTGCACGACCGCCATATTGGGGCGGGCAAGATCCGCGTTTAAACAAACGTCTGTGTATTGAGAAATGCAGACTTTCCCTGATAACATCTACTGTAACTCGCTTAATTCTCAACCAATGAGAATTGTTGTTTAGTGACATTCGGCTTGTTATAAACGTGGGAAAATTCTGCATAACATACAGGTTACTTGATTTCCAAATGTCCACGATTTCCCGCAGAACCTTGCTGTGAACACGGTACGAAGAGAAATTATCCTGTGCAAAAATGCCATAAAGCTGAGCAGCATTTGACTGTACAAATAGAGGAACCATAGAAGCAAGGCTCGTGGGATATATTTTCACAGGTAAGTGGCTATTTCACTATTTCACTGCCACTTAAAGCTGACGTTGAATGACCGACAGATATCGCCATGATGATAACAAAACGTATGACGTTAGCTAGTTGTCAAACCACTGCATGACCAAGTGACTGAAAGTGATATTTACTTGATAGTCATACTGTATAATTCGTTGTGGTATTGGTATATTGTAATTGACAAGTGTGTGTGTGCGTGTTGGGGTGGCGATGAAATTAAATGGATAAATTCACACAAATAAAAAAACACAAAATAAACAGTTCTGAAATTATAAAAGGGGTTAGGGGAAAAAGGCAAAGTAGACAGAGAGAGAGAGGAGAGCCCTCGCTGTGTTGTAGTGCCCCCACCCTACAGGCCTCCTGCAGGCTCCCACCCCCCACAGTGTACCTCCACCAGCAAAAACCAAACTACGCCACAGCCCTTACAATGCCTCCTGCCCCACCTACCCCTCCTTCCTGAGCTAGGTGAGATCAAACACCTGCTCAGTGCCTTGTGTGCCAGACTGCTCAACTAAATGTAAGTGTTAATGTGTATTAGTTTTATTATACATAGAGATCTAAATGCTAAATAATAATATATAATACCATAAATGAAAAAGGAAAAAGTTTAAATAACTTTGTTGTCAAGTATGCGTTTTGTTTCACTTGGAATACTATCAACTCTGTTGTTTAATGAGTTAATTCCATATAAGCTGTTGGAACATGCAGGGCCTGTGGTCCTCTGTGTTTGGGCTGAAGAGCACAGGCCCTGAATTCTTCAAAAATATTGCAACTGTTGACGTTTTGATTCTTTTAGAAACTTGGTGCTGAGAAAATATGTCCCCGAGGCTATGGTGAAATTATATTGCCCTCAATAAAATAAGTGCCGTGGGAGGTATATTGGTGTGGCATAGGGAGGAACTTGCCAAACACATCACAGTAGTCAAAAAAGAACAAACAGACATATGGCTAAAAATGAACAAAGGCATTGCATGTTGGGAAAATGATATATACTTATGTGCAGCTTACACTGCCCCACATGAATCTCCCTATCATAATGAGGAGTACTTTAACACCCTGCACACAGAAATCTGCCATTTCCAGGCCCAGGGAAATGTGCTGCTGTGTGGTGACTTTAACGCCAGAACAGGAACAGAACCCGACTACTTCGACCCACAGGGAAACACACGTGTGTTTGGAGATACCCCTCTATACCTCACACCAATCACTACCAAAAGAAACAACGCCGATAATATAGTAAATAAGAATGGTATAAAGTTATTGCATCTCTGTCTAGCCTTAGGCCTGTACATCCTTAACGGCAGGATCAGAGGGGACACTTTAGGAAGGTTCACATAGTGCTCAGCTCTTGAGACTAGTGTTGTTGACTATGCTGTTACTGACATGGACCCCTCTTCAATCAATGCATTTACCGTCAGGCAACAAACCCCCCTTTCAGACCATAACCAAATCAATGTGTTTCTCAAAACAATTTGACACACCGGAAACACACACACAGCCCGATAAGCTGTATAAACTAGATCAAACACACAGATGGGCTGAAAACAGTGCAGATTAATTCATAAAAGGAATGAGTTAACTAACCCTATTAACACGGTCATCAATACACTACCAAAATGACAAAGCAGGCTTAAATCTGGCAGTTAAAAACATCAATTATATCTGATGGATATTTGGAAAGAATATTTTGACATTTTATTTAGTGAAATCCCCCCAAAAAACACATCACAATATGATTAAAGAAAACCTACAAATACTGGAATCAACCATTAAAAAGAACTAAAACCCACTTGATCACCCAATTTCACACAAAGAATTGATAGTAAAGTGCCAATCTCTAAAACCTAAGAAGGCTTGTGGTCCTGATGGAATCAAGTATGAAATGCTCAAAAATAGCACCACTGAGATGCAGGAGGCTGTGCTTAAATTGTTCGATCTAATAGTGAGTTTGGAATGCTTTCCTGACATCTGGAACCAAGGGCTTATATCCCCAATATATAAAAGTGGAGACAAATTAGACCCCAATAATTACAGAGTATGCATTTATGTAAGCAGTAATCCGGGGAAGATATTTTGTAGTATCCTAAATTCAAGAATTGTAACCTTCCTCAACGACCTTATGTCCTGAACAAAAGTCTAATTGGATTTCTTCCAAATCATTGTACTCCTGATCACATTTACACCCTACACACCCTAATAAATAAACATGGGAACAAAAAGGGACATTTTTGCATGCTTCATTTATTTTAAAAAGGCATACAAAATTCTCCAAAGTGGTGTAGGTGAAAAAATAAGGTCTAAACCAATGTACTCAGAAAATAAATGTGGAGAAAAAATTGGCGACCAAAGAGTTCTTCACACAGAAACGTGGGGTGAGGCAAGGCTGTAACCTAACCAACACTGTTCAATATTTACATTAATAAGTTAGCTGTGCAGTTGGAACAGTCTACAGCCTCTTTCTCTCTTTAGGCCTCTTTCTACACGACATGGAAGTCAAATTCTTAAGGCCTCTACATGCTTCTGCGTAACTTGTGTGACATCTTCGCGGTTCGCGCAATGCAACATGTCGCAAGCACCGAGCAATTTATACGTCTGCGCAACCTATGCGACATGGTGTCCTTACACTTCTGTACACTAGTAGGCGAACAAGGTCGGTAAAGTTTTCATGAAAGCAGGGAAACTCCTGTACCTTCAAACTTCTTCAGCCAATCTTTCCTGAAGCTGGTTCATTTTATACCGTGTCGAACAAATTATGCTAGCTATCTATAGCGTTAGCTACTGTTAGCGAGCTTTATTTGGCCGTGATACCAGGTTGCTTGCTAGGTAGATATCGATAGTTTTTCTCACGTTAACATGGATATATACAGGTATGGTATTCAGCTGCCAACAACGATGTCTATTGCTGTATTACTGCAGTGATCTCTTGTGCGAACTATGATTGTTCCTACCATGTATTAATGCACATATGGTAAGTCGCTCTGGATAAGGGTGTCTGCTAAGTTCTTAAAATGTAAAATGTAAAAGGTGGCAGTGTGGTATAATGGTTAGGGAACTGGGCTTGTAACGTTAAGGTTGCTGGTTCAATCCCCAGATGGGACACTGCCGTTGTACCCTTGAGCAAGGTACTTAACCTGAATTGCTTCAGTAAATATCCAGCTGTATAAATGGATTGTAAAGAAATGTAAACTGTAAGTCGCTCTGGATAAGAGCGTCTGCTAAATGCCTGTAATGTAATGTAATGTAAAAAAATTTACTAGCTCGATGAACTCTGACTATGACAGCTCCACCTCCATTCGCTAATCAACCAATCAATGCTGTGCAACATCATTGATGATACATATCCAAAAAAGAGCACAAACATTTTGGATGCACCTCAAATCAAGCCCTCAGGACACACTGCAATTTAAGGCAATGAAAGCCCAAGAGCTCAGTCATGAAAAGAGCCCCCTCAGTCAGCTGGTACTAAAGCTGACTAATCCATTAACACCACTGACACAAAGCACAAACCAGCTTCATACCAGCACTGCTTACCAGCAAACAATCAGAGTAAACCAAATTACTAAACAAACCAAAACAACAAACAAATTCTTATTTGGAATATTGGGATGATGCAACCAAAACACAAAACAAACTTGATTGCTATTGGGCCCTAAAAAGAGATTATACGCTAGCTGAGTATCTCTACTCAGAGATACAAGGCAAAGACGGAGCCTAACCAAGTACAGGCTCAGTGACCACACCCTTGAAATTGAAAAAGGATGACACAAAAACTCATGGCTACCAAAAGAAGAAGGTAGCCATGTTTTCACTGAAAGACAGTAGAGGTAGAGACAGAGATGCACTTAAATTATGCACTCTATTGCATAAAATATGCAAAAATAAGAAATTTATATTTCAATACATTTTCACTAATTATAAAGAACTTCTCTTCCCTAACAAAGGAATAAAAACTGTTAGGAGAAGGACCAACAGCAAAATATGTTTCAACCTGACTGAGGGACATCTAAGTGAGCACCAAAATACAAAAAGAAAGAAAGAAATTGTAGAATTATTTTTATTTACTATTTATTTTTTTATTTTTTTGTGTAATTTATTATTATTATTGTCCTTGTTGTTATCATTCTCAAATATATATATATATATATATATATACATATATATACTTTTGTTCAGTATTGTTCTTGTAGTATAGTAAAGTATAGTATAGTATAGTATAGTATTTACTGATATGTTATTTGTGTTCATGTTTAAATGTATTGTTTACACTTTGGCAATATTTACATATGTATTTCTTGCCAATAAAGCATCTTGAACTTAATTGAATTTAATTGAATTGAGAGGAGAGGGAGAGAGGAGAGAGAGAGGACGGGGGATAGAGAAAGGGGGTAGAGAGAGAGAGAAACGGATGAGAGAGTGAAAGTGAGAGAGACAGCCCGCCCTCATGTGGGTGTGGTCTGAGAGCATTTTTACTCTGGCAGAGGCACTCTGAAGAGAAGGAGAAGAAGCAGAGAAACAGCCATGACATCACAGACATCTGAAACAACTGGGGTAGACAATGCAGCGGAGAGGAAGGTGAGAGAGCCGTGCGTCTCCGTGGTAGCGAGGAAGAGGAGGAAGTGCGCTAAATGGCCTGTCTGTGTTTCAGTGCCCGCTGGGAGACGAGCACGTCCACAGGGAGGATGTGAAGCGCATATTCAGAGAGTGCCAGGAGGAGAGTTTCTGGTACAGAGGTGAGGACACCTGTAACACTTACCTGTACAAAGGGAAGGAGAGAGAAATCTCTACAATACACACATACACAGACAGCAGTGTTTTATCTTTCATCGGTAGGATTAATTTGGGTTATTTTCTTTGCTTTTTGTTTCCTTGTTTGTTGGGGACATGCCTTGCATGGTCTGTTGGCGGAGTGGATCGTGTGAGGTGTGGTAGCGTTAGCCTGATACAGATCTGCAGCCCTATCGTGGGTGTTTACCTTCAGCTTTTCTGAATTCCGATCTGCAGTGTGATTGTTTAAAACTGGTGGTTCCGCCCACTTCCTGGCTGATTGCAGCCATCTGGCGCCCACTTAGTAGGTGATACGTGATGGGTCATTTCTGAGCTAAAATGGACGGCTGCAGTCTGAACACTGAGCTCCCAAGACCCGGTCCTTTCTGAGCCAAAATGGACGACTACGGTCTGATCTGGAACTATTTCACATAATCGCCCTGCTGTTACCTTTGGCCGATATGCATATTGAGTACATTTATCAAACTGCCTGAAGTATTTCAAAAGAGGCCATGAGTATCTCTTTTAATATGTATTGTCCAGTGGTAATTTTCTGTACTCCCAAGTATGGAATAATGCATGTTTGAGATTTGTCAGCCACAAACTTCCATGCCCTTTCCCACACTTCTACTGCACAGGAGCCATTTTGGCTCTCGAGATTGTGTGCTGTGGAATCATGGGAAATGCCAGCACCGCCCTCTACAGTCCAGAGTTTAGAGAACTACTGACTGTAAATTCACACCCACACACCCACACAAAAATGTTTTTAAAAAGGAAAAGAAAGGTATGGGGTTGCTGAAATGTTTTGAGTGGTACTGAAATGTGGAATGAGTCTGTTTCTGTCTGTCTATCTGTCTGTCTCTCTTACAGCTCTTCCTCTCTCCATTGGTAGCCTGGCCATTACTGGAGTTCTCATTTACAATGGTAAGAAATGTCCCAGGATCAGTGGTGGAGTTGATCTCATAATTGATAATATCATATCCATAGATTGCTACTAGGAGCCAAAAGATGGGCAGGTGGGATCACTGAGTTAGCAGGGCTCAGCCAATCCAGTAAAGGCTTTCATGAGTCACTAAGATAGCTGGGCTTAACCAATACAGTGGAGCCTTTCATGGCAGTGCCCCACCTGAGTATCAAACCTGCAACCTTTGTGTTACAAGCCCAGTTCCCTAATCACTATACTACAGCACCACCTGCCCCCTCTCTCCTGCTCTGTTCCAGGAGTCCTGCTCCCCTCGAAGAGGTTTGGCCCCTTCCCAAAGCTGGCAGGTAAACCACCCTCCCCCCTCACCCAAGAGGGACACTCATATACCACAGTCACACACACTACACACATACACACACACACACACACTACACATACTACACACACACACTACACACACACATATTACACATACTACACACACACACACACACAAACACATACAGACCGGCTAAGTCCCAACGTAATCCCAGTTACCTCTGATTTCTGACCCTGCAGTGGCTGGTATCCTTGGTTACATTCTGGGCAAGGCCTCCTACATGAGAACCTGCAGAAACAAGTTCCAGAGACTCGGGTTTGAGCCTTTCAGGCCAGGATTCAGACCAGGACGCTGGGGGCGTGGCTTTGGTCCAGAGCACAGGACTGGGTAGGCCCCTCATCTGATTGGTTTGTCTGTGTGACTCTGGGACCAATCAGGGCTCTTCCTCTCAGCTGTTTATCAGAGCGGCAGGAATAGGCTCTTTATTTACTTCATAAAAAATGTAATGTATTAATATTAATATGTATTAATGTATTCATATTTATTAATGAAATACAGCCAATACTCTCCCATGATCCATAACTGCATTTACTGTGATTCCTCTTTCTGTATTCTAAAGGGCCATTCTTAATTTTAAAATAATTTGTCAGATTCTGTGTAGCAGCCTGTCCTTAAATAATGGTGTCAGGGTGTAGGAATTTTTCGATTCTTAAAGTGTGAAGGACGCAGTGACAGAAAGTTCTCTTTGTTTGTTAGACACTGTCACCACGTGTGTAAGGAGTGTGAGAAAAACCAGACGCCTGCTTCTACAGAGTAGAGCTGAGCAGGTAAACATACACTCACTCACACACACACTCACAGTCACACACACTCATGTCCACGTCCATGTCCACTCACTCACTCTCTCTCACACACACACACAATCACACACACAGTGCATAACTGCACTCAGTCTCTATGCTCTTAATATGAAGCATAGCAGCTCTACAGGCCCACTGTAACTGCACCAGTCCCATTCGGGGTCAGCGATTGGGGCCAAATTCCAGAGGGATAGATGAGGGAACAATTGACCACAAAATTGGGAGAAAAACAGGGGAAAAAATTATAATAACAACTATTCTCTACACAGTCATGTCTGGACGATGTGTTAATGAACGACAGGATCAGGGTAGACAATCAACATCCCAAGAGGCTCAGTACATTTCCTGTCTCACGTTTCAGATCCACCCGGAAGTGCAGCTGAAAACTGAAAATGCAGCTGTACGACCCGGAAGCGCATGGATCCAGTGCCCTGAGATTACTCGTTTGTGAAAGTGTGTTCTTTGTTTTTTTTATTAATGCTTATAAAGAGATTTGTACCACAGCTATGCAAAATAAATACACTTATATTGTACCACTATTCAGAACTTCTTGTTTTTCTTCTGAGTTTTCTTGCTATGGAAGATCCAGTTGCTAAAACAAATTAAAACTAAAAAGGACACAGCTGCAGCACAATGAAGTGTGCCTGAAGTGTGCCTCCTCTGAGGTGTCACTGGCTCTCTTGTAATACTGTGTGTGTGGCCTGTAGGCTTTAAAATAGTCACTGGATCTCTCCTGTAGCGTCCACCCTACTGCCACTAGGGGGAGACAAACCACACAAAAATACACCATTACCGTCACTCTGAACAGAAACAAACTCCCGCAGAAACATTTCTCCTCTGTCACTCTGCCTTGTTAAACGACACCATTCAAATGTTTTCACACATTTCTACTTTTACAAAGCAGTCTGCTGTAAGAACTGCAAAGAGTGTAGTCACTGCAGGGCTGTAAGAATGGCCGCTCTTTCGGCTCTCTCAGGCTCGCTCTCTCAACATACCCCTGAACACCACCCCTCTAGGTTTTTCAATGGCGAAAACGCCCTTCCATCACAAACATTATGAATAATAGTCTAATGCTATTGGTCTTGTTGACAAGTTGTTTACTTTGTGATCAGTACCTTATCAGAGTCAGTCAGTGTTTCTTTGTATGATGTTAAAACGTCTCTATCCTGACGGATACTTACTTGTAGGCTATTGAACTCCCTCCTCTGGACTGTACTGCCATACAGCGTTATTTATGTGTGCAGTTAACTATAAGTGCCTTTATAGTTGTTACTTGCCGTTTGACTGCAAGGTGTTTATTTCTTGTTAGTAGTTGTTTGTATGCTAGCTCCGGTATTAGCGTTAGCATCCGCTAGCTAATCAGTATATATTAGCATGTATTTCGGATCTTTTTATATTGGTGTATATTGCTATTGGCTACTATTGTTATATTATGTAGATGCATATACTCTGTTTTACTGCATATTGGAGCACATTCCTAGCTTTTCCAGGTTCATATTGTAGCGAGCATGCACGGTGGGGAGCAACAAGAAGACGAATGGAGTCAGGCAGCAATTTCAATGTGGCTACGTGCTTCGTACACCGCAAGGCCCTATAGCCACTTTATTATAAAGTAATGACGATATCCGCGCCCCATACACCGCACAACTCCAGATATCGTCTTTCGGTCTGACTTTAGAATAGGCGCGTCCCTAAAGGGTCACATAAGGTGCACATTGGAAGTACTCTTCAGACGATTAACATATTTACAAGGAATTACAGGCATCGACACTAAACAATAAACGAACGTCGGTTGCGGTGGCTTTACCCTTCAGCTCACCGCGACTATCAGGTTTACATGCACATCTTTATAATCAATAACACACACAACATGATTTTCCACACATAACACTAACTAACGGGGGAACAAACAAACACACAACAATGTTCCCCCACAATGCCCCGCACACATATTTACATATAGCGACCCACCTGGATCGCTACATAGCCCCCCCATAAGGGGTCAGCTGTCCCCGGCGACCCCACTGTCCATCAGGAAGTCATTTAAATATGGCGGTGCGCACCGGTCGCTCTGCCTTGTTCAAGGCACGGCTGTAATAAGCGATCACCTGCCTTGCTGGGACAGGACTGCACCGACGCCTACGTTGCTGGTGTCTGTGTTGACGATGGACAAGCGGTTCACGTCAGGATATGCCAGCACAGGGGCTGTGATAAGGGCAGTTTGGAGAGTTTTAAAAGCCGTGGAACGGGTCGTCCCAGACGTACGGCCGGCCACGGTCGGTCAAGTGGTGAAGCGGGCTGGCGATGGTGGTGAAGTCCTGCACGTACCGGCGATCTTAGCCGGGTTGGTGGATACGCCGCTGGCACTCACTACGTGTCCCAGGAACGCGGTTTCCCTCCAGAACAGCTGGCATTTCTTCGGGTTCAAGCGCAGCCCAGCTTGGCGGATGGCGGCGAAGACTTCCCGCAGGTTGCGGAGGGCCCCTTCAAAGTTGCTGGCGTGGACGAGGAGGTCGTCAAGGCAGACGATGCAGTGTTGTCGGGGGACGTGAGCCAACACTCGCTCCATCAGCCGCTCGAATGTAGCGGGTGTGTTGCAAAGCCCGAACGGCATAACCCGGAAGTGCCATAGCCCCTGCCCGATGGTGAACACTGTTTTGGGCCGGGCGTCAGGAGCCAGTTCCACTTACCAGAAACCACTTCTGAATCAGCTACAACCACTGATGTAGTCCAAGGCGTCCTCGATGCGTGGCAGCGGGTAGGAATCCTTTTTCGTCACGGTAATTAGGTGCCGGTAGTTGACGCAGAACCGCCAGCTGTCATCTTTTTTTTTTACTAATACAGTGGGGGCTGCCCAGGGGCTGTCCAATGGCTTGATCACTCCGGCAGCCGCCATGGCCCAGATCTGGTCCTCAGCGGCTTGACGTTTGGCGAGGGCAAGCCGGTAGGGGCGCAGAAGAACGTGCAACTGTAATGAGGGACAGCCAATTGCCACCCCGGTGGCACTCCCGGCCAGAGCCGGGAAATCGAACCCCGGTCGCCGAGGAAATCTTGAAGTTGTGTGACACCAACTGTCAAATATGGAGGAGGAAGCGTGATGGTCTGGGGCTCTTTTGCTGGATCCAGAGTCGGCGACTTGCACAGAGTGACTGTTAACCCACGTTAACCCATTACTTGTTCCCTGAAAAGGGCCTTTTTTAATAACTCTGAAATGTACATTATTTTTCAGTTTTTGGTAACCTAAACATTTTTATACCTCTGGCAGTTTACCGCTTACCTTTGTACCATTTCAGGTTATTAAAGGCTTAAATTAAAACTGCTTAAATTTCAGTAAAAACTGGAAAATGGGGGTGTTCTAAAACTTTTGACCGGTAGTGTACATTCAGCTTTACTGAATTCTGACCCGAAATGTGATTGTTTAAAACTGGTTGTGTTCTGCCCTCTTCCAGGCTGATTGCAGCCATTTGACAACCGCTTAGTAGGTGATACGTAATGGGTAATTTCTGAGCTAAAATGGACGGCTGCGGTCTGAACACCAAGTTCCCAAGACCTGGTCATTTCTGAGCCAAAATGGACGACTACGGGCTGATCTAGAACTATTTCACATAATCACCCTGCTGTTACCTTTGGCCTATATACATAGTGAGTACATTTATCAATCAATCATTGAGTCCATGTATGTTTTATTGCTGCTATTATCTTGGCCATGTCTCACATATCTCAATGGGACTTCCTGGTTAAATAAAGGTTAAATTAATTAAATTAAATAAATCAAACCTCCTGAAGTATTTCAAAAGAGCCCATGAGTATCTTTTGTAATATGTATTGTCCAGTGGTGAGTTTCTGTACTCCCATCTGGGGAATGTTTATGCAAACTTGCTCTTGCATGTTTAAGATTTGTCAGCCACAAACTTCTATGCTTTTTCCCACACCTCTGCTGCACAAGAGCCATTTTGTCTCTTCAGATTGCGTTCTGTGGAATCATGTGAAATGACAGCACCACCCTCTAAAGTCCAGAGTTTAGAGAACTACTGACTGTAAATTTACACACACACACACACTTAAAATTGTTTAAAATAAATTAAAATAAAGGAATGGGGTTGCTGAAATGTTTTGAGTACTCCTGAAATGTGGAATGAGTCTGCTTCTGCCTGTCTATCCATCTGTCTGTCTCCTTACAGCTCTTCCTCTCTCCATTGGTAGCCTGGCCATTACCGGGGCTCTCATTTACAAGGGTAAGGACTGACCCAGAATCAGTGGTGGATTTGATCTCATAATGGTTAGGAGTTGCAGTGGTGGTGAATGGCTGACTTTGAATCAGTAGTGAATTATACCTCATAATTGATAGTAGCATATCCTGTCAAAAGACAGTTAGCAGGGTCTCAGCCAATCTAGTGGAGGCTTTCATGAGTCACTAAACTAGCTGGGCTTAGCCAATCCAGTGGGGCCTTTCATGGCAGTGCCCCACCTGAGTATCAAACCTGCAACCTTTGGGTTACAAGCCCAGTTCCCTAATCACTATACTACAGCACCACCTGCCCCCTCTCTCCTGCTCTGTTCCAGGAGTCCTGCTCCCCTCGAAGAGGTTTGGCCCCTTCCCAAAGCTGGCAGGTAAACCACCCTCCCCCCTCACCCAGTCACACACACACACACACACACACACACACACACACACGCTACACACACATCCACTCACACACTCACTCATACACACACAGTCACACACACTCACGTCCACGTCCACATCCACATCCACATCCACGTCCACTCACACACTCAGTCACTCACACACACAGTGCACATAACTGCACAACAGTCTCTGTGCTCTTAATATGAAGCATAGCAGCTCTACAGGCGTACTGTAACTGCATCAGTCCCATTCGGGGTCGGCGATTGGGGGCAAATTCGGGAGGGATAGATGTAATGTAAATGTAGCTGCAGCACAATTAAGTGTGAGTTAATTGAGGTGTCACTGACTATCTTGTAATACTGTGTGTGGCCTGTGGCCTGTAGGCTTTAAAATAGTCACTGGATCTCTCCTGTAGTACTGTGTTTGGCCTGTAGGGTGTACAATAGTCACTGGATCTTCTGTAGTACTGTGTGTGGTTTTTAGGGTGTAAAATAGTCACTGTCTCTCTTGTAATGCTGTGTGTGGCCTGTAGGGTGTAAAATAGTCACTGGATCTCTCCTGTAGTACTGTATGTGACCTGTACGGTCTCAATTGGTCACTGACTGTCCTGTAGTACTGTGTGTGGCCTGTAGGGTGTAAAATAGTCACTGGATCTCTCCTATAGTACTGTGTGTGCCTGTAGGGTGTAAAATTGTCACTGGCTCTCCTGTAGTACTGTGTGTGGCCTGTAGGGTTTAAAACAGTCACTGTATCTTTCCTGTAGTACTGTGTGTGACCTGTACGGTGTAAAATAGTCACGGGCTCTCCTGCAGTACTGTGTGTGGCCTGTAGGGTGTAAAATAGCCACTGGCTCACAGGTGAGTACATCTGCAGTGCTTAACAGCTGATTCCAAATTCAGGAAAACAAGGGGTAAAACACTGTTAAAAAATAAAACAATTAGTTTTCTTTCCTATTAGGAAATCTTGTGTGAGGGGAGGAATTACAATGAACATCAACCCTGCTGCCACTAGGGGAGACAAACCACACAAAAAACACCATTACCATCACTCAGAAAAGAAACAAATTCTCAGAAACAGTGAGAGATCTCCTGTCACTCTGCCTTGTTAAACGGCACCATACAAATGTTTTCACACATTTCTACTTTTACAAAGCAGGCTACTGTTAGAACTGCAAAGAGAGCGTGGGAGAAAAAAACGTAGAGGGGCCTATATTTATGACCTTTGCGCTGTTTCTATGATTTATGATTTTAAGGAGTCTGCACAAGGTTGTATTAGGCCTGGGGACAGCTGCACTTGGAATGCCTGGAATGTCCAGTGGTTTCTCTGACTAGCGTAATCAGGGCCTCACTTGCGGGGGCAGTGTGCAGACAGGTCAAGGGTAGGTCAGTATAAGTGGCTGTTTAATTTTTTATATATACAGTAGGCCTATATCAAACAGTGGCAGAACATAAATAATAGGGTTTTTTTCTCCCATTTTTCTCCCAATTTGGTAGCCAATTAGACCCGCTATTTCTATGTCAATCCCCCCCTAGTAATGTGATTTCGCTGCCGTAGTCTTGCGACCGGTAATGACGAAGGCGACCTGACGCCTCTTTCGAGACGGCACTCGCCAAGTGTCGACCGTAAAATAATGGTGTTTTTTTTTTTAAAGGTTGGAGTGGGGATTTTGAGGGAACTCAGCCAAAATGGGAGTGGTAACACCATGGGGCCTCATGGGAGGGGAGTATTGAACCTCATGAAGGGGGGTTTCAAAATGAGATAAAAGGCGAAGTGCCAGAGAAGACAGTCAGTCCCTGCTTCGCGAACCAGCACGGCTCTTTGAATGTAACTATTGCTTATATTCAAATAAATATTATAACAGACTCTGAAGATTGTTTTACTTTGAAGAAAGACTACTTTATTTTGAAGAAGTATCCAGTGCGCGTGACCTAATCCTACCCATAACCTAACTGTAAATTACGATGTTAAATTTCGCGCATTGACGTCATGCGTACCTCGCATCTCGGTCCTCTGTAAGAGGAGCATCTAGCCTCGACCATCCAGGTACACGTACAGCTGAAGGAGGAGGGGTAGGGGGGTAGTACACACTACTTCACACCCAGGAGATCTGTTACCCCTGGCGTCAGGCGCTGTGTTCAAGGTGGTGCAGAGATGTAGCAAACACAGAAGCCATCCTGTCTGTTGTGTATGCATAGGCGTAGCGTGGGGGGTGCCACCGGTGCGGTTGCACCGGGCGCAAAATTCCGAGGGGCGCAAAATTTCAGAAGACGAAAAAAAACACACTTAGGGCAGCGGTCCCCAACCTTTTTTGCACCACGGACCGGTTTCATGCACCGGGTGTAAAATTCCGAGGGGCGCAATTTTGTTTTTCCTCGTGCACCCCCTCCGGTCCGCGAAGTAAATTAACTGGTCTCAGCTTTTTTTCGCGTGTACCCCCCCCTGCCTCCCCCGGTCCGCGGAAAATGGTCTTGCATGAAACCGGTCCGTGGTGCAAAAAAGGCACCGTTACGTGCCTCGCCCCGGGTGCTGGTAACCCACGCTACGCCACTGTGTGTATGTGTGTGTGCATTTCTAACTTTGTGTGTGTCTGAATGTGTGTGTGTCTGCACATTTCTAGCTATATATGTGTCCGAATGTGTGTTTGTGTGTGTGTCTTCTTTTTAGAGAATTATTACGTCCCAAAATCGTCCCGCGCTACAAACACTGGAAGTAACACAACCAAATACCCCCAGGCAAAAGAGTGACAGTCACAAGTTTTATTTACAAAATGATATAAATAAAGGACATACTTACATACAACATAACAGAAGAAAACCAAAACAAGGTCCCTATGCTGTGCTTATTCGAAACAAAGGAAAACTCTTTCCCTCACTCCCGGTGTGTGTGTGCGTAAAATGTAGATGTTGCAATTTTGCATACTTTATTTACTTAGCAGATTCCTTTGTCCAGGATGCACACACACACATTAACCTTTCATACACAGGTGTATACTTACTGAAGCAGATACTACCTGGAAGTGCCTCACCTGAGAGATGGCCCTGCAGGGTCCCTGAACACCTACAGCACAGCCTCTTTTTTGTGCCACCATGAAAGGCGCACACCTTTCAGAAAATAAAGAAATACGGAAGGAATGATAGGAAGCCTTGAGGGAAGAATTAGATGCACTGGACCTGAGGGCAGCAGTGTGGAGTAGCTGTCAGCTCAGTGTCTGGATTAGTGTTCAAATGAAATTATTCTCAGTGGTTATCACACCCTATTGAACTTCAAAGGAGAAACGGTTGCCTTCATAAACAATTGTCCACCAGATGGCACCAATACTGTTTTGTGTTGTCACTCTAGACTTCATAAGAGTTGTTGTAGCGTTCAGAGAAGCCTAACCTACAGACTTTCTTTTAGGAATGCAAATGTCATCTTTGAAGTAGCAGTCTTGCCAACTGACATATGCAAAGTTTAATTAAAAGAGACCTATGGTCAGCCCCCCGGTTGGCGCAACCGGTAAAGGCATTCGCTCAGAGTGCATTCGCATGCAGCCGGGGTTTGATCCAGTGGCCAGGAGCCCCGTTCGGGGGCAGAAATTGGCCAGGGGCAGGGGCGAGGGAAAACCAGCACAAGCTCACCGCGAGGACAGAAAGCTTCCCCATGTGCAATACAAATAGGGAAGTTCTGTATTCCCTAAATGCACCAGTCTGTGGAAGCAGATCATAGGCAGCTGGCACAGGTAGATTGCAGCTGTTTGATTGGCCAGAGGAGCTTCTCAATGAGTCATGTGATACTGTGCGTGTGGCCATATTCAGGGTTGTAGTGCAATATTTATGAGCCTGATGTGGGTGTGGCCATGGAAATGGCACAGAAAGTGTTTAATGTGAACAGGAAGCTTTTAAAAAAATTTCTAAATTAAATTATTAAAACGGAGTGATCACGCTGAGGCCCCATTCTGACCGCAAAACCAACCAGGACGACACCACATGCCCCAAACTAGCCCACAAATTCCACTGAACACGTAACTATATATGACATTGAATTATAAAGGGGGGTGGGGAAAAAGGCAAAGTAGAGCGAAAGAGAGAAGAGAGAGAGAGGACAGGGGGATAGAGAAAGGGGGTAGAGAGAGAGAGAGAGATGAGAGAGTAAGAGTGAGAGAGACAGCCCGCCCCCATGTGGGTGTGGTCTGAGAGCATTCTTACTCTGGCAGAGGCACTCTGAAGAGAAAGGAGAAGAAGCAGAGAAACAGCCATGACATCACAGACATCTGAAACACCTGAGGCAGACAATGAAGCGGAGAGGAAGGTGAGAGAGCCATGCGTCTCCGTGGTAGCGAGGAAGAGGAGGAAGTGCGCTAAATGGCCTGTCTGTTTCAGTGCCCGCTGGGAGACGAGCACGTCCACAGGGAGGATGTGAAGCGCATATTCAGAGAGTGCCAGGAGGAGAGTTTCTGGTACAGAGGTGAGGACACCTGTAACACTTACCTGTACAAGGGGAAGGAGAGACAAATCTCTACAATACACACACACACATGGTCATACACACACGCACACAAACACACACACACACACGTACACACATGCTCACATGCACACACATACACACACACACACACACACGTACACACACAGCGGTGTTTTTTCTTTCATTGGTAGGATTAATCTGGGTTCTTTTCTTTGCTCTTTGTTTCCTTGTTTGTTGGGGACGTGCCCTTCACGGCCCTTCACGGTCCGTTGGCGGAGTGAATCGTGTGAGGTGTGGCAGGATTAGCCTGATCCTGATATGCAGCCCTATCGTGGGTGTTTACCTACCTTCAGCTTTTCTGAATTCCACCCCACAATGTGATTGTTTAAAACCAGTGGTGTTCCACCCACTTCTGGGCTGATTGCAGCCATTTGATGACCACTTAGTAGGTGATACATAATGGGTCATTTCTGAGCCAAAATGGATGATCTATGGAACTATTTCACATAATCACCCTGCTGTTACCTTTGGCCTATATGCAAATTGAGTACATTTATCAAACCTCTTTAAGTATTTCAAAACAGGCCATGAGTATCTCTTGTAATATGTATTGTCCAGTGGTGATTTTCTGTACTCCCATCTGAGGAATGTTTATGCACACTTGCTCTCTTGCATGTTTGAGATTTGTCAGCCACAAACTTCCATGCTTTCTCCAGAGTTTAGAGAACTACTGACTGTAAATTCACACACACACACACACACTCAAAAATGTTTGAAAAAAGGAAAAGAAAGCTATGGGGCTGCTGAAATGTTTTGAGTGGCACTGAAATGTGGAATGAGTCTGTTTCTGTCTGTCTATCCGTTTGTCTGTCTCTCTTACAGCTCTTCCTCTCTCCATTGGTAGCCTGGCCATTACTGGAGTTCTCATTTACAATGGTAAGGACTGACCCAGGATCAGTGGTGGAGTTTATCTCATAATTGATAATATCATATCCATAGATTGCTACTAGGAGCCAAAAGATGGACAGGTGGGATCACTGAGTTAGCAGGGCTCAGCCAATCCAGTGGAGCCTTTCATGACTCACTAAGCTAGCTGGGCTTAACCAATCCAGTGGAGCCTTTCATGGCAGTGCCCCACCTGAGTATCAAACCTGCAACCTTTGTGTTACAAGCCCAGTTCCCTAATCACTATACTACAGCACCACCTGCTCCCTCTCTCCTGCTCTCTTCCAGGAGTCCTGCTCCCCTCGAAGAGGTTTGGCCCCTTCCCAAAGCTGGCAGGTAAACCACCCTCCCCCCTCACCCAAGAGGGACACTCATACGCCACAGTCACACACACACACTCACTACACATGCTACACACACACACACACACACACACACATATTACACATACTACACACACACACACAAACACATACAGACCGGCTAAGTCTAACGTAATCCCAATTACCGCTGACTTCTGACCCTGCAGTGGCTGGTATCCTTGGTTACTGTCTGGGCAAGGCCTCCTACATGAGAACCTGCAGAGACAAGTTCCAGAGACTCGGGTTTGGGCCTTTCAGGCCAGGATTCAGACGAGGACGCTGGGGGCGTGGCTTTGGGCCAGAGCACAGGACTGGGTAGGCCCCTCAGCTGATTGGTCTGTCTGTGTGACTCTGGGACCAATCAAGGCTCTTCCTCTTAGCTGTTTATCAGAGGGGCAGGAAAAGGCTCTTTATTTATTTCATTAAAAATGTAATGTATTAATATTAATATGTATAAATGTATTCATATTTGTTAATGAAATACAGCCAATAATCTCCTATGATCCATAACTGCATTTAATGTGATTCCACTTCTTGTATCTTAAAGGGCTATTTACATAATTTGCAAATAATTTGTCAGATTCTGTTTGGCAGTGTGTCCTTAAATAACGATATCAGGGTGTAGCAGTGTGTCCTTAAATAACGGTGTCAGGGTGTAATCATTTTTCTGTTCTTAAAGTGTGAAGGACGCAGTGACAGAAAGTTCTCTTTGTTTGTTAGACACTGTCACCACGTGTGTAAGGAGTGTGAGAAAAACCAGACGACTGCTTCTACAGAGTAGAGCTGAGCAGGTAAACAAACACTCACACACACACACACACACACACCCACTCACACTCTCATTCACACACACTCATACACAGTCACACACACACAGTGCACATAACTGCACAACAGTCTCTGTGCTCTTAATATGAAGCATAGCTGCTCTACAGGCCCACTGCAACTGCACCAGTCCCATTCGGGGACAGCGATTGGGGGAAAATTTGGGAGGGATAGATGAAGGTAAAATTGGCCACAAAATTGGGAGAAAAACAGCTGAAAAATCTGAACAAAAATAAATCAATAATAATAATAAATAGCAGCTATTCTTGTCTGAACAATGTGTTAATGAACGACAGGATCAGGGTAGACAATCAACATCCCAAGAAGCTCAGTGCATTTCCTGTCTCACGTTTCAGATCCACCTTTAACCTGGAAGTGCAGCTGTATGACCTGGAAGTGCACGGATCCAGTGCCCTGAGATTACTCGTTTGTGAAAGTGTGTTCTTTGTATTTTTAAATAAATGCATAAAAAAAGATTTGTACCACAGCTAACCAAAATAAATACACTTATATTGTACCACTATTCAAAATGTCTTGTTTTTCTTCTGAGTTTTCTTTTTGCTATGGAAGATCCAGTTGCTAAAACAAATTAAAACTAAACAGGACACAGCTGTAGCACAATGAAGTGTGAGTTAAACCCTCCTCTGAGGTGTCACTGGCTCTCTTGTAATACTGTGTGTGGCCTGTAGGCTATAAAATAGTCACTGGATCTCTCCTGTAGTACTGTGGGTGGCCTGTAGGGTGTACAATAGTCACTGGATCTTCTGTAGTACTGTGTGTGGTTTTTAGGGTGTAAAATAGTCACTGTCTCTCTTGTAATGCTCTGTGTGGCCTGTAGGGTGTAAAATAGTCACTGGATATCTCCTGTAGTACTGTGTGTGGCCTGTAAAATAGTCACTGTCTCTCTTGTAATACTGTGTGTGGCCTGTACAGTGTAAAATAGTCACTGGCTCTCCTGTAGTACTGTGTGTGGCCTGTAGGGTTTAAAACAGTTACTGGATCTCTCCTGTAGTACTGTGTGTGACCTGTATGGTGTAAAATAGCCACTGGCTCACAGGTGAGTACATCTGCAGTGCTTAACAGCTGATTCCAAATTCAGGAAAACAAGGGGTAAAGCACTGTTAAAAAACAAAAGAATGAGTTTTCTTTCCTATTAGGAAATCCTATCTTGTGTGAGGGGAGGAATTACAGTGAACACCAACCCTGCTGCCGCTAGGGGAGACAAACCACACAAAAAACACCATTACCATCACCCAGAACAGAAACAAACTCCCACAGAAATATTTATCCTCTGTCACTCTGCCTTGTTAAACGGCACCATTGAAATGTTTTAACACATTTCTACTTTTACAAAGCAGTCTGCTGTTAGAACTGCAAAGAGAGTGTAGTCACTGAAGGGCTGTAAGAATTGCTGCTCTCTCGGATCTCTCTCAGGCTCGCTCTCTCTCTTTCGTTCGCTCGGGCTCCCCTCTCCATATCCCATAAAGACCGCCCCAAAAGCGCCCTTCCATCACACACATTATAATTAATAGTCTAACACTATTGGTCTTGCTGACAACTTGTTTACTTCAGGGTGTGATCAGTACCTTATCAGAGTCAGTCTATGTTTTTTGTCTGAAGTTAAAACTTTGTCCTTCAGCGGTTTCCACAACTGACCAAAAGCTATGAGAATTAAAAATGTCTGTAAAACAATACCTGCGAAAGGCGCTGCACAAGTCCTTGTCCTTGTGTTCACCAGGAGCTGTGTTCCCTTGCAACATTTTCTAATGCATGTATGTTGTTCTCGTGTCTATGATTATTTTACGTAATGCATCGTACAATCACTGCGTTTCATTTAACTCGGCGCACTTGCAGAAACCGAATGCCTCGGTTGCACAAACCAAAGCCTTCTTTATAATGCAAGGGGCCTTGACTTGTTTTCATAATATTTAAGGGGGGGGGGGTTAGGCTTCGCTCAACATCCGACCTGGATCCACGTACCGTAGAGTCTAGATGCCCTAGTACACAATACTACACACCCAGGAGATCTGTTACCCCTGGCGTTCTCTTCTTTTTAGAGAATTGTTACATCCCAAAATCGTCACAACCAAATACCCCCAGGCAAAAGAGTGACAGTCACAAGTTTTATTTACAAAATGATATAAATAAAGGACATAACCTACTTACATACAGTGGGGAAAATAAGTATTTCACCCCCTGCTGATTTTGTGAGTTTGCCCCCTTACAAAGAAAGGAACGGTCTATAATTTTCATGGTAGGTTCCCAGAAAATCACATTATATGAATTTTAAACATTTATTTGTGTTTTATTGAGGAAAATAAGTATTTCACCCCCTACCAACCAGCAAGAATTCTGGCTCCCACAGACCGGTTATGTGACCAGGAGGCACACAGATTAGTCCTCTTACTTAATTAGTACTCCTAATTAAGTACTCGTTACCTGTATAAAAGACACCTGTCCACAGAATAAATCAATGAATCAGATTCCAACCTCTCCACAATGGGCAAGACCAAAGAATTGTCTAAGGACATCAGGGACAAAATTGTAGACCTGCACAAGACTGGAATGGGCTACAAGACCATTGGCAAGCAGCTTGGTGAGAAGGAGTCAACTGTTGGTGCGATAATTAGAAAATGGAAGAAACACCAATTGACCATCAATCTCCCTCGGTCTGGGGCTCCACGCAAGATCTCACCTCGTGGAGTGAACCTGATCATGAGAAAGGTGAGGGAACAACCCAGAACTTCACGGCTGGAGCTTGTTGATGATCTCAAGGCAGCTGGGACCACAGTCACCAAGATGACCATTGGTAACACATTACGCCGTAATGGATTGAAATCCTGTAGTGCCCGCAAGGTCCCCCTGCTCAAGAAGGCACATGTACAGGCCCGTCTGAAGTTTGCCAATGAGCACCTGGATGATTCAGAGGAGGCTTGGGAGAAAGTGCTGTGGTCAGATGAGACTAAAATCGAGGTCTTTGGCATCAACTCGACTCGCCGTGTTTGGAGGAAGAAAAAAAGCTGCCTTGGACCCCAAGAACACCATCCCCACCGTCAAGCATGGCGGTGGAAACATTATGCTTTGGGGCTGTTTCTCTGCTAAGGGGACAGGACGACTTCACCGGATCGAGGGGAGGATGAATGGGGCCATGTACCGGGAAATCTTGGGTGAGAACCTCCTTCCCTCAGCCAGGACACTGAAAATGGGTCGTGGATGGGTGTTCCAGCATGACAATGACCCAAAGCATACGGCTAAGGCAACAAAGGAGTGGCTCAAGAAGAAGCACATTAAGGTCATGGAGTGGCCTAGTCAGTCTCCGGACCTTAATCCTATAGAGAATCTGTGGAGGGAGCTGAAGCTTCGAGTTGCCAAGCGACAACCTACAAACCCTAAGTATTTGGAGAGGATCTGCAAAGAGGAGTGGGCCAAAATCCCTCCTGGGATCTGCGCAAACTTGGTGACCAACTACAAGAAACGTCTGACCGCTGTGCTTGCCAACAAGGGTTTCTCCACCAAGTACTGAGTCATGTTTTGCTAGGGGGTGAAATACTTATTTTCCTCAATAAAACACAAATAAATGTTTAAAATTCATATAATGTGATTTTCTGGGATTTTTTAAAATATTCTGTCTCTCAGTGTTAAGATGAACCTACCATGAAAATTATAGACCATTCCTTTCTTTGTAAGGGGGCAAACTCACAAAATCAGCAGGGGGTGAAATACTTATTTTCCCCACTGTATAACAGAACAAAAGAAAAACAAAACAAGGTCCCATATGCTGTGCCTATTCGAAACAAAGGAAAACTCTTTCCCTCACTCCCGGTGTGTGTGTGCGTAAAATGTAGATTGCAATTTTACATACTTTATTTACTTAGCAGATTCCTTTGTCCAGGATACACTCACACATTAACCTTTCATGCACAGGTGCATACTTACTGAAGCAGATACTACCTGGAAGTGGCTCACCTGAGAGATGGCCCTGCAGGGTCCCTGAACACTTACAGCACAGCTTCTTTTTTGTGCCACAAAAAAGAGAGAAGAGAGAAAGAGAGGACAGGGGTATAGAGAAAGGGGGTAGAGAGAGAGAGAGAGGGAGGAGAGGGTGAGAGAGTGGGAGTGAGAGAGACAGCCCGCCCCCATGTGGGTGTGGTCTGAGAGCATTTTTACTCTGGCAGAGGCACTCTGAAGAGAAGGAGAAGAAGCAGAGAAACAGCCATGACATCACAGACATCTGAAACACCTGAGGCAGACAATGCAGCGGAGAGGAAGGTGAGAGAGCCGTGCGTCTCCGTGATAGCGAGGAAGAGGAGGAAGTGCGCTAAATGGCCTGTCTGTGTTTCAGTTCCCGCTGGGAGACAAGCACGTCCACAGGGAGGATGTGAAGCGCATATTCAGAGAGTGCCAGGAGGAGAGTTTCTGGTACAGAGGTGAGGACACCTGTAACACTTACCTGTACAAAGGGAAAGGAGAGAGAAATCTCTACAATACACACATGCACACAAACACACACACACGTGCACCCACACACACACACGTACACTCATGCTCACACACACGCACACACATATTCTCACACACACAAACACACACACACACACACACGCGCGTACACACATGCTCACACACACACACACACAGCAGTGGGGTTTTTTTCATAGGTAGGATTAGTCTGGGTTATTTTCTTTGCTCGTTGTTTCCTTGTTTGTTGGGGAGGTGCCCTGCACGGTCCGTTGGCGGAGTGAATCGTGTGAGGTGTGGCAGGATTAGTCTGATCCTGATTTGCAGCCCTATCATGGGTGTTTACCTACATTCAGCTTTACTGAATTCCGACCCACAATGTGATTGTTTAAAACCAGTGGTGTTCCGCCCTCTTCCGGGCTGATTGCAGCCATTTGACAACCACTTAGTAGGTGATACGTGATGGGTCATTTCTGAGCCAAAATGGACGGCTGCAGTCTGAACACCAAGCTCCCAATACCCTGTCATTTCTGAGCCAAAATGGACAACTCGGGATGATCTGGAATTATTTATCGTAATCACCCTGATGTTACCTTTGGCCTATATGCATATTGAGTATATTTATCAATCAATCATTGAGTACATGTATGTTTTATTGCTGCTGTTGTCTTGGGCAGGTCTCCCTTATAAAAAAGATCCCATATCTCAATGGGACTTCTTGGTTAAATAAATAACCTTAAACAAACAAACCTTCTGAAGTATTGCAAAAGAGCCCATGAGTATATTTTGTAATATGTATTGTCCAATGGTGATTTTCCATACTCCCATCTGGGGAATTTTTATGCACACTTGCTTTTGCATGTTTGAGATTTGTCAGCCCCAAACTTCCATGCTTTCTCCCACAGCACAGGAGCCGTTTTGTCTCTGCAGATTGTGTGCTGTGGAATCATGGGAAATGACAGCACCACCGTCTAAAGTCCAGAGTTTAGAGAACTACTTACTGTAAATACACACACACACACACACACACACACACACACACACACACACACACACACACACACAAAAAAAAGGAAAATGAAGGTATGGGGTTGCTGAAATGTTTTGAGTGGTACTGAAATGTGGAATGACTCTGCTTCTGTCTGTCTATCCGTCTGTCTGTCTCCCTTACAGCTCTTCCTCTTTCCATTGGTAGCCTGGCCATTACTGGGGGTCTCATTTACAAGGGTAAGGACTGACCCAGGATCAGTGGTGGATTTTATCTCATAATGGTTAGGAGTTGCAATGGTGTTGAATGGCTGACTCTGGATCAGGAGTGAATTATACCTCATAATTGATAATAGCATATCCATAGATTACTACTAGGAGCCAAAAGATGGACAGGTGGGATCACTGAGTTAGCAGGGCTCAGCCAATCCAGTGGAGGCTTTCATGAGTCACTAAGCTAGCTGGGCTTAACCAATCCAGTGGAGCCTTTCATGGCAGTGCCCCACCTGAGTATCAAACCTGCAACCTTTGTGTTACAAGCCCAGTTCCCTAATCACTATACTACAGCACCACCTGCCCCCTCTCTCCTGCTCTGTTCCAGGAGTCCTGCTCCCCTCGAAGAGGTTTGGCCCCTTCCCAAAGCTGGCAGGTAAACCACCCTCCCCCTTCCCCCCTCACCCAAGAGGGACACTCATACACCACAGTCACACACACTACACACATACACACACACACACTCACACACACACACACACACACACACACATACTACACACACACACACACACTACACTCACTACACACACACACAAACACACTACACTCACTACACACACACACACACACACTACACTCACTACACACACACACACACACACACACACTACACTCACTACACACACACACACACACACTACACTCACTACACACACACACACACACACTACACTCACTACACACACACACACACACACACAGACTGGCTAGGTCTACCATAATCCCAGTTACCTCTGATTTCTGACCCTGCAGTGGCTGGTATCCTTGGTTACATTCTGGGAAAGGCCTCCTACATGAGAACCTGCAGAGACAAGTTCCAGAGACTCGGGTTTGAGCCTTTCAGGCCAGGATTCAGACCAGGAAGCTGGGGGCGTTGTTTTGGGCCAGAGCACAGGACTGGGTAGGCCCCTCATCTGATTGGTTTGTTTGTGTGACTCTGGGACCAATCAGGGCTCTTCCTCTCAGCTGTTTACCAGAGTGGCAGGAATAGGTTCTTTATTCACTTCATAACATTGTTTATGTATTAATATTATTGATTTATTAATATTTATTCATGAAATACAGCCAATACTCTCCCATGATCCATAACTGCATTTGCTTTCTGTATTTTAAAGGGCCATTTTTCATTTGCAAAGAATTTGTCAGATTCTGTGGAGCAGCCTGTCCTTAAATAACGGTGTCAGGGTGTAGGAATATTTCTGTTCTTATAGTGTGAAGGACGCAGTGACATAAATTCTCTTTGTTTGTCAGACACTGTCACCACGTGTGTAAGGATTGTGAGAAAAAACAGACGACTACTTCTACAGAGTAGAGCTGAGCAGGTAAAAAAACACACACATCCACTCACACTCTCACTCACTCACACATACACACACACACCTACACACACACACACACACACACTCACACACAGTGTACATAACTCCACAAGTCTCTGTGCTCTTAATATGAAGGATAGCAGCTCTACAGGCCCACTTTAACTGCACCAGTCCCATTCGGGGTCGGCGATTGGGGGGAAATTCGGGAGGGATAGATGAGGGTATAATTGGCCACAAAATTGGGAGAAAAACAGGGGAAAAAATTATAATAACAACTATTCTCTACGCAGTCATGTCTGGACGATGTGTTAATGAATGACAGGATCAGGGTAGACAGGATCAGGGTAGACAATCAACATCCCGAGAGGCTCAGTATGTTTCCTGTCTCACGTTTCAGATCCACCTTTAACCCGGAAGTGCAGCTGTACGACCCAGAAGTGCACGGATCCAGTGCCCTGAGATTACTTGTTTGTGAAAGTGTGTTCTTGTTTTTTTAAAATAAATGCATAAAAAGACATGTGTACCACAACTAACCAAAATAAATACACTTATATTGTACAACTATTCAAAACTTCTTGTTTTTCTTCTGAGTTTTCTTTTTGCTATGGAAGATCCAGTTGCTAAAACAAATTAAAACTAAAAAGGACACAGCTGCAGCACAATGAAGTGTGTGTTAAACCCTCCTCTGAGGTGTCACAGGCTCTCCTGTAGTACTGTGTGTGGCCCATAGGGTGTAAAATAGTCACTGGCTCTCCTGTAGTACTGTGTGTGGCCTGTAGGGTGTAAAATAGTCACTGGCTCTCCTGTAGTACTGTGTGTGGCCTGTAGGGTGTAAAATAGTCACTGGCTCACAAGTGAGTACATCTGCAGTGCTTAACAGGTGATTCCAAACTGAGGAAAACAAGGGGTAAAGCACTGTTAAAAAATAAAACAATGAGTTTTGTTTCCTATTTGGAAATCCTTTCTTGTGTGAGGGGAGGAATTACAATGAACATCAACCCTGCTGCCACTAGGGGAGACAAACCACACAAAAAACACCATTACCATCACTCTGAACAGAAACAAATTCTCAGAAACAGTGAGAGAGATCTCCTGTCACTCTGCCTTGTTAAACGGCACCATTCAAATGTTTTCACACATTTCTACTTTTACAAAGCAGTCTACTGTAAGAACTGCAAAGAGAGTGTAGTCACTGCAGGGCTGTAAGAATGCTCTCTCTTCTCTCTCTCAATCAAAAATCAAGACTGGACGGTCCCTACATTTCTCTGTAAAACATGGACTCAAAAACAAACAGGACCCGCACGCTGAAACCAATTTGGTTTAATAATGGTATTCTTGAACAATTGCACCACGTTGTGCTTTTTTTTCCACTGCAGCACAATGAAGTGTGAGTTATACCCTCCTCTGAGGTGTCACTGGCTCTCTTGTAATACTGTGTGTGGCCTGTAGGGTGTAAAACAGTCACTGGATCTCCTGTAGTATTGTGTGTGGCCTGTAGGGTGTAAAATAGTCACTGGCTCTCCTGTAGTACTGTGTGTGGCCTGTAGGGTGTAAAATAGTCACTGGCTCACAGGTGAGTACATCTGCAGTGCTTAACAGGTGATTCCACTACGCAACTCAAATGGTCATGTTTATGATTTTAACTTTGCTATAAACCCTGTTTTTGACCGTTCCTCTGTTAATCCTGCACCACAGTCCCGATCTGCAAGCGCAATTCAATCTTTCTTGGAAAATGATTGCATGTCAGATGTCAGGTGTTTCCTTCATCCCTCCACCAAACAATATTCCTTCTTCTCCCCAGTACACCTCTCCTACTCACGTATTGATTCTTTTTTTATTGATTAAAAAACTGCTGCTCATGGTCAAGTCTTCTTTATACAGTAGCATCGTGATCAGCGGCCATGCCCCATTCATCTCGGAGTTGAGAAACATGTTCCCCAGAGGAGTTGGAGGCTAAACCCTCTATTACTGTCAGATAGGGATTTTACTCAATAGAATAAATTCTATTTGCCTACTTACGTGGGCAAATTATTTCACACTCCTCTTTCATCAATAAACAGTGCAGAGGCAGACTCTTGGAATTGTCAAATAACATTTTAAAACTTGATGAAGAGTGTTCGGTTAAAGAAAGAGTGACTGAATTTAACCTTCTGTTCACTGGTCATGCTGAACAATTGCTACTAAGGTCACGCAAAAACCTTTCTGAATATGGAGATAAGCGGAGTAAGCTATTAACACTTCAACTGAGACACGCGTCCACTCAGAATCTGATCACTCAGATTCGTTATACATCCGGTGAGACCTCTACTGACCCACAGGAGATCAATAACCATTTTAAAGCATTTTATTCCTCCCTTTATCAGTCAGAGTCTTCTATGGATCTGTCTCTTATGTACAGTTGAAAAAAATATCTCCCTATTCCCACTATTGACCCTGAGACCAAAACTAAACTGGAGATTAGTGCGGGTGAGATTACCCAAGCTATTCAGTCAATGCAGAGTGGAAAATCTCTGGGCCCCGATGGGTTTCCAATTGAATTTTTAAAGAAATTTCCCCCCCAGCTCTCTCAGATTATGGCCTCTATGTTTGAGGACTATTTTATATCCCACTCTCTTCCATCAGCCCGTCAGGCATCTATTTCATTGCTACTAAAAAAGGACAAAGGCTCGTGTCGCCCTATCAGCCTTCTAAATGCTGATGTTAAAGTCTTGGCTACAATCTTGCACGTTGTCTTGAATAAGTCCTACCTAACATAATTCATACTGACCAAAAGCAGTCCATTATTAAGCACAGGGTGGCTTTTTTAAATCTTAGGTGCTTAATGTCCATTGTGTACTCTTCCACAGAATCTAAAAATACCAGAGGTCCTTATTATGCTTGATGCAGAAAAGGCTTTTGACCCTTTTGAATGGGATTACCTCTTCTATGCCCTACAAAAATTAATCTTCAGTGAAAATGGTATATTTAAAAATGGAAAATGTATATACTCCTCCCAGTTTCCCGGCTTCAGTATGGACCAATAACATCTCCTCCAGTTTTTTCCTACTGCACCAAGGTACCAGACAGGGTTGTCCCCTTTCACCCCTACTTTTTGCTCTGCCAATGGAACCTCTGGCAACTTCCCTACATGCCAATCGTCTTGTCCATGATATTACTAGAGGAGGGAGGGAGCAGAAAATCTCTTTGTATGCAGATGATGTGGTGCTTTTCATTTCAGACCCACATTCGTCCCTGCCACAGTCTCTAAACACCATTGACCAGTTTTCTGGGTACAAATTAAACCTGAATAAGAATGAGTTATTCCCTGTGGGATCAGCAGCTTGGGTTCTTCCTTCCTCTGCATCTTCATTTCGACTAGCAAATACCAATTTTAAATATTTTGGAATAACTATCACACGCAAACATTCAGATATTTTTAAAATATGTTTTATACATTTATTTTTCCGATTTTACCCTGTTTTTCTCCCAATTTGGTAGCCAATTACGCCCACTGTGCTTAGTTCAATCCCCTTCCTCGTAGTTCGCTGCCGTAGTCATGTGACCGGCAGTGACAAAGGCGAAAGTGCTGCCTCCTCCGAGACAGCACTCGTCGAGCTGTCGACTGTAATTCCGGTACCCCAGAACCACTCCTGTGCGCAGCGAACTGTGTCGGCTTCCCTCCCCCCTCCCTGGGGCGGACAGCCATTTGCTGCCCCAATGGCACTCCCAGCCAGAGCCGACTCTGGTATGACAGGGAATCGAACCCCGGTCGCCGTGGCTAGCGTCGGACGTTGCTGGTCAAGTTAACACTATAAAGATTAATGTATGTAATGCAATGTATTGCCTAAGTTTCTATATCTGTTTCAAAGTATCCCAATTTTGATTCCCAAGTCATTTTTTAAGACTTTAGACCAGGCAATAAAAACCTGCATTTGGAACAAAGGGCCCTCTCGAATTCCTAAATCTCTCCTTAAAAGACCAAAATCATCTGGGGGCCTTGCGCTACCCGATTTCTTAACATCCTATTGGGCTGAAAACATCCATAGCCTTCTCTACTGGTCCCATTCCCATTTGGACGTATTGATTGGGTGCCTGCTTGGGTAGCCATGGAGGAAGCTTCATGTAAAGCCACATCTTGACTGCTCTGTTATGTTCACCGCTGCCCCTCGCAACCCTGCGGCACAGTGCTCACCCATTGGTTCAGCAGTCACTGCAGATTTGGGCTCAGTTTAGGGACCACTTTGGCCTGCAATCTACAGCTGTTCTTTCTTCTATGAACAAAAATCATTTATTTTCTCCTTCTCTAGTGGATGGAGCTTTCAACTTATGGAATAGGGCAGGCATTAAGTCCATCAATGATCTGTATATAGATAACACATTTGCCTCATTCGCTCAACTCTCTTGTTAATTGAACCTCCCCAAAAAGCATTTCGTCAGACATTTGCAGGTCCGCAACTTTGTTCGAAATGTCCACATTTCCCTCAACTCCCTCCCAAAACTTCGAAGACACGATTCTTGAAATAGATGTAAGTAATAAAGGCACAATTTCCTCAATCTATCTGTTTATCTTCCTTAAGCCCCTCCTCTCTATCTTTAGTTAGGCAACAGTGGGAGAGGGGTCTTAATGATGGTTTCCTTGATGAAGAGTGGGAACAGGCCCTGTCGAGGGTTCACTCCTCTTCTATCTGTGCTCGTCTGATTCAGTTGAAGTTTCTTCACCGCATATATTTGTCGAAAACAAAATTGGCAAAGATAAATGCGGACATTGAACCGATGTGTGACAGGTGTCATTGGGCTGGTATGTCCCTGCACTTGCCCCCTTTTGGGAATTCATTTTTGACACATTCTCAAAGGTGTCAAAAATGTAGGTGCATCGAACCTTGCCCTTTGGTTGTCCTGTTTGGTCTGTCACTTAAGACGATCCAAATCACTGCTCTGCAGTCAAAAGTATTCACCTTTGCTACTCTTATTGCGAGATGACTTATTCTTTTCAATTGGAAGCTTACTGCCCCGCCCTCCCATATTCACTGGATAAGAGATGTAATTAACTTTCTTCATCTCAAAAAAATCGAATTTTCTGTACAGGGTCACACTGACTAATTCTACACTATGTGACAACCTTTCATTGATTGCCTGGGATAGGGTACCGGCAAGTCATTTTTTTATTTTTATTTTCTTCTGGGTTGAATATGTTTTGTTGTTCTTTATTTACTATTACTATTATCATTATTATTATTATGTGTATCTATAATAACTAGTATTGCTTGTTGTTTATCATTGTTGCTGTGGTTATTATTCTATTTAACCTTTATTATTATTATTTATTTATCTTTCTTCTTCTTTTCTTTCTGTAATGGGGGTGGACGTGAGTGAGTGGGGTGGATGTGGGTGGGGAATATATATAAATGTATTGCAAATTGAAATTTTGTAAAATTACCAAAAAATACCCAAAATAAAGAAAAGAAGGGGTAAAGCACTATTAAAAAATAAAAGAATGAGATTTGTTTCCTATTAGGAAATCATATCTTGTGTGAGGGGAGGAATTGCAGTGAATATCAACCCTGCTGTCACTAGGGGGAGACAAACCACACAAAAAACACCATTACCATCACTCTGAACAGAAACAAACTCCCGCAGAAACATTTCTCCTCTGTCACTCTGCCTTGTTAAATGGCACCATACAAATGTTTTCAAATATTTATACTTTTAAAAAGCAATCTGCTATAAGAACCGCAAAGACAGTGTAGTCATTGCAGGGCTGTAAGAATGGTCGCTCTAAAACGTTGGCCATCAGGGGTTTCCACAATTGACCGAACGCTGTTAGAATTAAAAATGCTTATGTAACACAATTCCCGCGAAAGGCGCTGCACAAGTCCATGATAGCCTATGTCCTTGTGTTCATCCGTAGCTGTGTTCGCTTGCTACTTTTTCTAACCATACTCGTCGCTTACGAAGAATGAAATGCATGTATGTTGTTGTCGTGTCTAAGTTTATTTTACCTAAAGCATCTTACAATCATGGCGTTTCACCTAAGTCGGCGCACTTGCAGGAACCAAATGCCACGGTTACACGAAACCAAAGCCTTCTTTATAATGTTCGTGGGGGGTGTCTGAATGTGTGTGTGTGTGTGTCAAATTTTTAGAGAATGTAAAATGTGTGTGTAAAATGTAGATGTTGCAACATCATATATACTTTATTTGCTTAGGAGATTCCTTTGTCCAGGACGCACCTACACATTAACCTTTCATACACAGGTGCGTACTACCTGTGGCCTGTCTCACGAAGGAAGTTCGACATAGCCAGGGTATCGTTGCGTTAGCTGGCTACACAAAGCCTAACAAAAGGCAATTACAGTTAACCTGTCTCACTACGGTGGTTATCAACTCACTCCGTCAACCCTGGTTTTTCCGATCGAGTTATGAGCGCTTGCACACTGCAGGGGCGGTGTTTGTAACACAGCCAATCGCATGCAACATGAACAGATCCAGAGCACTGTTTCACGAAGCAGGATTGGTGGGTTAGCGAGCTAACTTTGGGCTTAACCCTGGGTTTTTGGTCTCACAACTGTAAAACCAATCACAACTGTCATCCAGGGCTGCGGTGATGGGAATGTGAGTGCAATCTATTGCACCAATCACTCTCGGGAATCCTATGAGAAAATTACACTGCACTTAATGTGCAACAGTACATTTTATATACATATATATATAACTATATGAACTGTATATTTGCTCAGGTTCTCCGCATCACCAACGGAATACGTACTGATGGCTACAAAAGGTAGGGCAATACATACAGTTTGCTGCACAGTGATCACATGGCTTCGACAAGTGGCATTTGTGACATGCGGCTTTAGAAGCTTGTAAAGATACAATATTCCCTCCGCGGAGAATCTGTATCTCTGATATTTTAAAAAACGATTACGCAATTCTCTAGGATTGGTGAGGCCATGTTCCAGAGAGCTGATTGGTGAGGGGTGGCCTTTTTATAGGATTGGATCCGTTAGCCTGAACTTAACCTACTCCGGAGCAGGTTAGGTTTTCGGCATAAGTTACCATGGTGATGCAATTGTGTTGTCACTCTAGACTTCATAAAAGTTATTTTAGTGTTCAGAGAAACCTGACCTACAGACTTTTTTTCAGGAATGCAAATGTCATCTTTGAGGCAGCAGTCTTGCCAACTGAAAAATGCAAAGTTTAATTAAAAGAGACCTATGATCAGGCCCCCAGTTGGCGCAACCGGTAAAGGCATTCGCCCAGAGTGCAGGTTGCCCTCTGCAGCCGGGGCTTGATCCAGTGCCCAGGAACCCCGTTTGGGGGTGGCAATTGGCTGTCCGCCCCAGGGACAAGGGCGCGGGAAAGCCGACATGAGCTCACCCCGAGCACAGAAAGCTTCCCTGTGTGCAAAACAAATAGGCAAATTCCTTTTCAAAGGAAGCGGTCCATTTCCAGCCCCAGGTTTCGTGCCTAGTCCCGTAGTTGCAGGCGGCGGGCTCGTGGGGCACGGTGAATTGAACAAATAGAAGGTGCGTTGTTGACCTCAAATCACTTGATGTTTTTAGCTCAGATCCAGAAAGGGGGGGGAGACAGAGAGAGGGAGGAGAGAGTGAGAGTGAGAGAGACAGCCCGCCCCCATGTGGGTGTGGTCTGAGAGCATTTTTACTCTGGCAGAGGCACTCTGAAGAGAAGGAGAAGAAGCAAAGAAACAGCCATGACATCACAGACATCTGAAACACCTGAGGCAGACAATGAAGCGGAGAGGAAGGTGAGAGAGCCGTGCGTCTCTGTGGTAGCGAG
Organism: Aldrovandia affinis; assembly: GCA_029706075.1. NCBI lineage: Eukaryota > Metazoa > Chordata > Actinopteri > Notacanthiformes > Halosauridae > Aldrovandia > Aldrovandia affinis. The sequence continues at coordinate 1,367,054 of JAINUG010000097.1, read as the reverse complement.
GAAGAGGAGGAAGTGCGCTAAATGGCCCGTCTGTGTTTCAGTGCCCGCTGGGAGATGAGCACGTCCACAGGGAGGATGTGAAGCGCATATTCAGAGAGTGCCAGCAGGAGAGTTTCTGGTACAGAGGTGAGGACACCTGTAACACTTACCTGTACAAGGGGAAGGAGAGACAAATCTCTACAATACACACATACACACACACATGGTCACATGCACACGCACACAAACACACACACACATGTACACACATGCTCACATGCACACACATACACACACACACACACACACACACAACAAACACGTACACACGTACACACATGCTCACACACACACACACACCCACACACAGCAGTGATTTTTCTTTCATTGGTAGGATTAGTCTGGGTTCTTTTCTTTGCTCTTTGTTTCCTTGTTTGTTGGGGAGGTGCCCTGCACGGTCCGTTGGCGTGGTGGATCATGCGAGGTGTGGCAGGATTAACCTGATCCTGATTTGCAGCCCTATCGTGGGTGTTTACCTACATTCAGCTTTTCTGAATTCTGACCCACAATTTAAAACTGGTGGTGTTCCACCCACTTCCGGGCTGATTGCAGCCATTTGACGACCACTTAGTAGGTGTTACATAATGGCCAAAATGGACGGCTGCAGTCTGAACACCAAGCTCCGAAGACCCAGTCATTTCTGAGCCAAAATGGACGACTACCGTCTGATCTATTTCACTATAATCTATGATCTATGGAACTATTTTACATAATCACCCTGCTGTTACCTTTGGCCTATATGCAAATTGAGTACATTTATCAAACCTCCTGAAGTATTTCAAAACAGGCCATGAGTATCTCTTGTAATATGTATTGTCCAGTGGTGATTTTCTGTACTCCCATCTGGGGAATTTCTATGCACACTTGCTCTCTTGCATGTTTGAAATTTGTCAGCCACAAACTTCCATGCTTTCTCCCACACTTCTGCAGCACAGGAGACATTTTGGCTCTGCAGATTGTGTGCTGTGGAATCATGGGAAATGCCAGCACCACTCTCTAAAGTCCAGAGTTAGAGAACTACTTACTGTAAATTCACACACACACGCATGCACTAAAAAATGTTTAAAAAAAGGAAAATAAAGGAATGGGGTTGCTGAAATGTTTTGAGTGGTACTGAAATGTGGAATGAGTCTGCTTCTGTCTGTCTATCCATCTGTCTGTCTCCCTTACAGCTCTTCCTCTCTCCATTGGTAGCCTGGCCATTACTGGGGCTCTCATTTACAAAGGTAAGAACTGACCCAGGATCAGTGCTGGATTTGATCTCATAATGGTTAAGAGTTGCAATGGTGTTGATTGGCTGACTCTGGATCAGTAGTGAATTATACCTCATAATTGATAGTAGCATATCCATGGATTGCTACTAGGAGCCAAAAGATGGACAGGTGGGATCACTGAGTTAGCAGTTAGCCAATCCAGTTGAGCCTTTCATGGCAGTGCCCCACCTGGGTATCAAACCTGCAACCTTTGTGTTACAAGCCAAGTTCCCTAATCACTATACTACAGCACCACCTGCCCCCTCTCTCCTGCTCTGTTCCAGGAGTCCTGCTCCCCTCGAAGAGGTTTGGCCCCTTCCCAACGCTGGCAGGTAAACCACCCTCCCCCTTCCCCCCTCACCCAAGTGGGATACTCATACACCACAGTCACACACACACACTCACTACACATACTACACACGCACACACAGACTACCGTAATCCCAATTACCGCTGACTTCTGACCCTGCAGTGGCTGGTATCCTTGGTTACGTTCTGGGCAAGGCCTCCTACATGAGAACCTGCAGAGACAAGTTCCAGAGACTCGGGTTTGGGCCTTTCAGGCCAGGATTCAGACGAGGACGCTGGGGGCGTGGCTTTGGGCCAGAGCACAGGACTGGGTAGGCCCCTCAGCTGATTGGTTTGTGTGTGACTCTGGGACCAATCAAGGCTCTTCCTCTCAGCTGTTTACCAGAGCGGCAGGAAAAGGCTCTTTATTCATTTTATAAAAAATGTAATTTATTCATATTAATATGTATTAATGTATTAATATTTATTCATGAAATACAGCCAATACTCCCTCATAACTGCATTTAATGTGATTCCTCTTTCTGTATCTTAAAGGGCCATTTACATCATTTGCAAATAATTTGTCAGATTCTGTTTGGCAGTCTGTCCTTAAATAATGGTGTCAGGGTGTAATAATTTTTCTGTTCTTAAAGTGTGTGAAGGACGCAGTGACAGAAAGTTCTCTTGTTTGTTAGACACTGTCACCACGTGTGTAAGGAATGTGAGAGAAACCAGACGACTGCTTCTACAGAGTAGAGCTGAGCAGGTAAACATAGTCACTCTCACACACGCACATCCACTCACACACTCATACAGTCACACACACTCACTCTGTGCTCTTAATACGAAGGATAGCAGATCTACAGGCCCACTGCAACTGCGTCAGTCCCATTCAGGGTTGGTGATTGGGGGCAAATTTGGGAGAGATAGATGAGGGTAAAATTGGCCACAAAATTGGGAGAAAAACAGGGGAAAACATCAGAAATAAAGAAAAAAAAAAAAAAAAAAAAAAAAAAAAAATAGCAGCTATTCTTGTCTGAACAACGTGTTAATGAACGATAGGATCAGGGTAGACAATCAACATCCCAAGAAGCTCAGTGCATTTCCTGTCTCACGTTTCAGATCCACCTTTAACCCGGAAGTGCAGCTGTATGACCTGGAAGTGCATGGATCCAGTGCCCTGAGATTACTCTTTTGTGAAAGTGTGTTCTTTGTATTTTTAAATAAATGCATAAAAATATTTGTACTACAGCTAACCAAAATACACTTATATTGTACCACTATTCAAAACTTGTTTTTCTTCTGAGTTCTCTTTTTGCTATGGAAGATCCAGTTGCTAAAACAAATTAAAACTAAAAGGACACAGCTGTAGCACAATGAAGTGTGAGTTAAACCCTCCTCTGAGGTGTCACAGGCTCTCTTGTAATACTGTGTGTGGCCCGTAGGGTGTAAAATAGTCACTGGCTCTCCTGTAGTACTGTGTGTGGCCTGTAGGGTGTAAAATAGTCACAGGCGCTCTCCTGTAGTATTGTGTGTGGCCTGTAGGGTTTAAAACAATTACTGGATCTCTCCTGTAGTACTGTGTGTGACCTGTATGGTGTAAAATAGTCACTGGCTCTCCTGTAGTACTGTGTGTGGCCTATAGGGTGTAAAATAGCCACTGGCTCACAGGTGAGTACATCTGCAGTGCTTAACCCCCTGAGGTAGAGGGGATTGCCGACGATCCCAGCAGCAATAAAAGTATATTACTATTTCTAACTTCGCGATATTTTATCATACACATGCGGCAAAAACATTGACAGAAACCTTAGAATCGCGGCTTTCCGATATGAGCACTGGGTGTAAAATAGCCACTGGCTCTCCTGTAGTACTGTGTGTGGCCTGTAGGGTGCAAAATAGCCACTGGCTCACAGGTGAGTACATCTGCAGTGTACTCAAAACAGGAAAATAAGGGATAAAGAATTTAAAAAATAAAACAATGGGGGGCCTCCCACATGATCCAGTGGTTACAACGTTCGACACTGGCCACGGAGACCGGGGTTCGATTCGAGTGTCACCAGAGGGCGGCGATTGGCTGTCCGCCCCAGGGAGGAGGGAGGGAAGCTGACAGGACGGAAGCCGACAGGACGTTTGCTGCGCATAAGAGTGGCCCTGTAGTCCCGGGTTACGGTCGATGGCCTGGTGAGTACCGTCCCGGGGGAGATGTTACTTCGCTTTCGTCACTACCGGTTGCAGGACTACGGCAGTGAACTGACATTACCGGGGGGGGATTGACATTAAAAAAAAAGCGGGTCTAATTAGCTACTAAATTGGGAGAAAATGGGATAAAATCTGAAACAAAATCTTTTAAAAAATAAAAAAATAAAACAATGAATTTTGTTTCCTATTTGGAAATCCTTTCTTGTGTTAGGGGAGGAATTGCAGTGAACGCTGCTGCCACTAGGCGGAGACGCACACACAAAAAACACCATTACCATCACCCAGAACAGAAACAAACTCCCACAGAAATATTTATCCTCCGTCACTCTGCCTTGTTAAACGGCACCATTCAAATGTTTTCACACATTTCTACTTTAACAAAGCAATCTACTGTTAGAACTGCAAAGAGAGTGTAGTCACTGCAGGGCTGTAAGAATGCTCTCTCTCAATCAAAAATCAAGACTGGACAGTCCCTACATTTCCTTGTAAAACATGGACTCATAAGCAAACAGGACCCGCACGCTGAAACCAATTTGGTTTAATAATGGTATTCTTGAACAATTGCACCACGTTGTGCTTTTTTGGGGGGAAATTACAAACAAAGAAGGAAGTAGTATGTAGGAGGCGGAGATTGATGGTGACGGATATGCTCTGAGGGTCTTATGAAAGCCACAGAAGTGGAATGGATCCAAAGCGCTGGTTAAATGGGCCGTATCCAGGACAGCTGCAGGGCGCAGACAGCGCCGGCGTGTTCGAGGTAGGCGTGCGGGCGTCATTCTCGCCTGCAGCTGTGCAGCGCAGGGTGCAGTGAGCGTGTCGGTTACAGGAGAGCGCTCGCCCTTCAAACGCATTCGCTCTCTCACTCCTCCCAGGTGTCGCCGTAGATGTTTTTCTTGACTGGAATAGAATAGATAAACAGAATAAATAAACACCAATTGAAGGAATTAGGGCAGAGGTGCACTGCTCCAGGGCTGAGCCCACCTACTCTGGGTTAATACTCCAAGCGGCCGAACGCAACGCTCGTCCACTCCTGTATCGGACCGCGGTAAAACATTTTCACCAAGGATACGTGTGCAGTCTGCAGCTGTAGCTCCTGAATTGATCAAAAAGGCCAAATGATATACATGATTGGGGCTAATTAAATAAGAGCAGAAGTTGGCATGAAATCCCGAAATGGATCGGCCCTCTTTGCCCCGCCGCGAATGAGGCAGAGGTATACAGTCACAGATTCTCTACAGTAAACACAGGGTCCGCTCCAGCGCTCCCTCCATCCTCTCTACTTCCTCACAATGGGTTTCCTCTGGGGACCTGTAGAAAGCTTCACCTGGATCCCAAACATGAATGGACTCTAAACATATTACATTTTAATGCTCGGAAAAAAGAAAGACCATTCCAGAAAAAATACCTTCTATGTTCTTTTCTGCTTTCCCCCCCCATTTTTCTCCCAATTTTTAGTAGCCAATCGTACGCTTTTTCATGTAAATTATCCCCTCCCTCATATTGACAGCTCGTAGTCCTGAAACTGGCAGTGACATGCGGTAGAGCACTGCCTCCTCCGAACCGGAACCCACTAATTCGTCACCATGACTCTGGTATGCGCACAGGGCCACTCCTGTAAGCGGTGAGCTCGTATCGGCTTCCCTCCCGCTTCCCTGGGGCGGACAGCCAATTGCCGCCGTCGGACGTTCTACCGCTACACCACCCGGGAAGCCGGGGGAAAAAAATGCTGAAATGTTCTCCTCTCGATCTGGGGTGAAACCTCACAGCTCTACCGCACATCTGACTCATTCACAGGACTGCACTTAGAGGTGGCACATCTGGGGTGTGATGTCACCATGGTAGCACAGCTCATCAAAAAAAAAAATGGCAACAGTTAAGAACTTTTGTAATTTTAATAAACTTTTAAGTACAGCAAATGACAGTTGCTTATGTTTTGTTTTATTATTTGCCATTTTGCTGTATTGAGTGGATGTACTTTTTATAATGCATTTGTGCATGTATTATGTTTGTTTTTATTTTTTCGATATACACTTTATGTGGGGACAGGTGTCGGAAATTTGCATTAATGCAATGTATCAGATGCTTGTTTTTAACACCGTAAATGCTTTTTCTATGTCCCTGACACACAAAAAAACAAACAAACAAACAAGCCCACCCTGTGTATAATACTCTCCCCCCATGGACCACCCATCTCCCTTTAGCCCCTCCCCTGCTGTATACACACCTTCCTTCCTGGGCGTGGTCCTATCGGGCGTGGCCCTGTCCGGCGCAGGTTTGAGCAGTGTCTCTGCTTTCTGGGTCATGGTGACCTCATAGTTCTCCCGATTCTTGCTGCGCAGCTCGTCATACGAGGTGCTGCTCCTCTTCGGCTTCTCCTCGTCCAGGTAGGGCGGGGCTTTGGGGAGAGGGGGGCGGGGCATTAGAGGCTGTCACTCAGGAGGCCAGGAGGTGTCCTCACAGACCAGACCCCAGACCCCCTAAAACTATAATCCCTCAAACCGCCCCCTCCACCTCACAATACATGCACACCTTCACACCACTGTGTTTCAGTGAGGTTCCCTTGGCAGCTGCACCCCCCAGCACTGCGGAGACAGCGTTTCCATGGTAACGCCCTGGGGCTTTCACACCCCACCCGGTGCCATTGTACCTTGTGGGCTGATGATGTCATCGTCAGCTCTGGAGGGTGCAGACTCGCTGGGGGCGGGCTGGTAGGCGGAGTCGCTGTAGGAGAAGTCTGCGTACGAGTGGGCGGGACTGGGCTGGTCAGGGGATGGCAGGGAGGGGGGGGGCTCGTACGCTGGCTGACTCGCGTCTTCAAACTCTGTCTGGTTCTGAGGAGCAAGCCTGGACACCACAACAACAACAACTACTGACCTCAGCCATCGGGGGCAATGCTCAACTCTCACCTCAACGAACCACAAAATAGTGTACATTTCTACATTAACAGAGCTGTCGGCTCTGCTTTCTCAATCGACTGTGTTAATGATTAAACATGACCGACAAAGACCAAAGGCCAAAGTTGTATCTTGTATCTAAACAATTACCATGAAGCAGTTTAAAAATACATAATGTACATGGTGTGTGTGTATGTATAAGTGTATGCACACACACACACATAATTATTGGCACCCTTGAGGGAAATGAGATACAGATGAGCTATATTTTATGCTCAAACATATGGGAGAACTATATACTTTTATTTTAAGAAAGAATTTGCAGCTCAGATGTAGTAGAACCACTAGGCAAGTTAAGACAGCATCCTCTAACTCTAGAATTTTTAACTTCAGACGAGCTGACTAATAAAATGAGAGAATTTAAATAATATAGATTGGGTAAAACTTCGACTGCAGAACTGTAAATTAAAATTTAACTACATTTAAAAGGGTTATTGTAGATGTACAGCGTAAATTCATCCCAAAAGTAAGGAAAAATAGGATGAAAAACACAGTGGATGACTAAATATTTACAGGAGATTTTGAGGCAAAAGAAGAGACTGTACGACTGAGTATATAAAAAGGACAACTCAGAGAGAAACAAGGTCGATTATTGTAATATGCAGGCTAAGGCTAAAAAGGAAATAAGATCAGCTAAAAGGCCGTTTGAAATGAAAAATTTCCCAAGATGCAAAAAATAATCCTAAGCAGTTTTTTTCAATATTGTAGTTGAAAAAGGAAAGCTAATGATGAGATTAAGTGCATTAAGAATAAGGAAGGAAGGCTTATAATAATAAGGATATTGCTAAAACACTAAACAGTTACTCTGTTGAGAGCTTTACCAGAGGTTATAAATCTGCCTAAAAGTATGTTTTGAAGGACTTTGAGATAAGTAGGCCCTGGTGGCATATATCCCAGAGTACTCAAAGAACTTGGGGAAATTATATATAAACAATTGACAGATATTTTTATGCAATCCATAAACACTGGAAAAATACCAGATGACTGGAAGCAGGGTAGTATAATGCCATTATGCAATGTCCATAATGCAATTTATTTATTTTTACACAGAGTAAATGCCTGGAACAGCTTGCCAGGTCATGTACTAGAGGCAGAAACACTTGGGCTATTCAAGTCCAGGCAAGATGCAGTACTAGATACTGTTTAGAATAGGACATGACGAGCCTAGATGGGCTGAATGGGTTGTTCTCATGCACTCTTATGTTGTTATGTGTGTGTGTCTGCTGCGGTACTGACCGAGGGGGCAGTGTGTGATGTCCCTGGCGAAGAACTTCTCCCAGTGGGGAATTCTCCAAGTTCTTAAACTTCTCCCTGCAGATCTTCATGTAGGACATCTTCCCTGCCAAATACCCACACAACCCAGCGACTGGACACACACGCGCACGCACATATACACACACGGACAAACACACACACAAACAAACAAGCAAATAAACACACACGTCATCAATAGTCTTTCTCCTCTGATTTTACAACATTTAAGACAGCCATTATATCAACTGTGAGCCCAGGCATGTGTTTCTTAGCATCACTTCCCAGTCATGAGGAAACATGAGGTACCAAAGCTCGATCACATACCTTATAACTGAAAAAACCTCAGACTTTTTAACTCAAGTTATGACTTTAACTTCAGACTAGTCAACTGAAGCACAGTGGAGAGCCACCTAACTACATTCCCATTTCATACCGGATGCTTCAGGAAAAAAAGCAAACGTATCCACGGCAAACCAAAAACAGTGTCTGAAAAGTCAGAAGCAGAACACTCACAGCAGATAAGCACGTGACACGGACCCAACGGTACCCAACAGTCAACTGCCTATATACAGTACTTACACGCCAATTTGGAGACGGCACCAAACCTCGTGTTAGACGTCAGGACCCCTTAAAAAATTAAGGAAAGACAGGGGGGAGGGTCAGACGGACAGTCGTCACTGTGTTAGTAATCAGGGATGTGATTTTTTTCCTGGTTAATCAGGAAATGTTTATTTTCAGACCATAGATATCTTGTGGACATGTGTATGTCATAAGCATACACATTAAGAAATGTTGCACTCTTTGACAGCTGATAGCAGGAGAGAATGTTCAGCAAATAAAGCCAAATAGCCAGAGATATTTAGCACCAGAAAATCAGCATTTCCTGAATAATCAGGAAAAATCACATCCCTGAGTAATGTTCACCGATAAACAGGCAGTCAGGCGAATTTCACTGTGCTAGCCTAACATCCGATAGGTTCGGAACTAACCTCTGGATATTAGTCCTTGGGTGACGGCCATGCTCACCGCAGAAAACGGCAGAGCTGCAAGTTGACACAAACAGTAAATATATCAGAAACAGAAGGCGTGCGTCCACATCATGTCACACGTAAACATCGCAAAGAGGAAAGAGGTTTGGCGCAATCCAAACAGCGATAGCTAGCAGGTGAACTCACATCTGTACCAGAAGCTCTCCTGATTACACTCTCGGAACACCCTTCTCTCCTCCTCTGTGGGAATGTAGTCCATTGGACTCTGCTCAAGATACGTTACACGGCGTGTTAAGGACAACACATCACGTTCACAAAAAAGGTTTTTAATGCTTTTCCCCTGCCAATTTGGAATACCCAATCGTGTTCTCAAGTCGTACGATAACAACCCGCTAATGAGATGGCTAGTTAGCTGAAATGCTAACGTTATAGCTACGTTTTAGCGAAGATACCACACGGAAGCACAGCCAGTTGCCTAGCTAGCTAACTAAGCCAAGTGGTGTCATACAGGTCGGAAAGCGACTACTCCAACTACGTTACCTAGATACCGTACTTCGTAATAACCCAATAGATTGTTGTGATGAAAAGCGAATAGCGTGATAGTTTGCTAGAAGACTACCCAAATAATGTAGTGAGATTAGTCATGTATTGACTACCATTATGAGCAAGATAGGCAAATAACTTAAGTTATGTTAGCAATGTAATGTCGCTAAATGATGACTTATGGTGACTACAATACAAATGAATCGCATTAACTAACAGAGGAAGCAAACTTTCTCTGTTAGCGAACTATGACACAGATTTGATCAATTCAGCGAATGCTAGCCATCTTACTAGTTACTCATAGGTGGCTTGAACCCAAGCTAACTAGCCAACGTTAGGTTGTTAGCTCTCCGGGAAGCTAGCTGAGATCTCATAAAAATGCATTAGCCAGCTATCCTCTTGGGTACCTGAGGAGGAACCCCGTGTTGTTGCGGGAACCCTGAAGACGCCTGTGACATGCTTCACGGTATGTTGTAGCTATAATTTCAGCTACCACAATCCAATAAATAATCAAGTGAGTGAGGCACAAAATACGATACTGTCCCACCGATAACACACTCCGTAAATGACCTCCAGACTCATCAGGGGAAAAAAAACAGTTGACTACCCCGGAAGCAGTTTATCACAAACAGGACACAGTTGTATCATCCAAGTACTGACCTGAGGTCAGTATCAGCTTCTTCCACAAATGATTAGCGTTGCTGCTCTGTTTACTTAACATTGCTGAGAGTCTACGCCTGCTTCAGATGTCTCAGGTCGCCAAATGTCTCAATAGTACCGCTCACTTTTAGCGGTTTATGCATGGTGACTAACAATATCACCCTGTCGATAAATATCCCACAGCAAGCAACTTGCTTGGTAATAGTTTGCGAATTATTTTGTTTACGTTTGCTAAAGACCCTTGTCATTATTTTTTAGAATAAGATTTATTAAAACCACAAATATCAATTAATAATCGATTTACCTTCTTGCTTGCGACTGAATGACAATGTACACCCAGCCTCAAAGTTGATTAAACTCTCCTTATAACAGGTAATGCGTGATGTTATGACCCCCATCCCACACTGATCTCTTGACATTAGCGCTCAGTTCACTGTCTTTAGCTGATCCTGGATCAGCAATTAGTTTACTGTACAATGAGCCAGATGACTTGACTTGTACGCACTTGTCCGAGAAACCCGTCTAGACTTGTTGTTGGAATCTCATTTGCTAGCAACAATCTGTCTAGCTATTCGTTTTAGGGAAAGGCACAAAGTCACATCAGTGTTTTACTACATTTTTATCAGTGTTCAACCATTTACAAAGTATTCTGGATAGCAAACCATCTTTTCAAAACATCCTTAGTTGAATATGTATTATAAATGCGACTTGCTGCAAACACACTAGGACAGACATTTAGCCCGACCAAATTGTAGCTGTGAATCCATGCAATTTTACAGGCGTGCACCAATCGTAGAATTGACCATCTCCAACATGGCGACTGTCAGACATTCAACAAATCGTGTGGCGGAAGAATTGTGGGTGTATCAAATTTGCACCAACTGTAAACTAAAAGAGGCGGTACAAAGCAACGCGAGTTTGACAGCTCCACGCTCCGATCAGAAACGGCAGATGACGACGCCGTAAAGCCGTGCTCCTCCAATCATGTGGACGAGGAGGAGGGTCCTTAGCCGTGATCCTCAAATCATGTGGACGGGGAGGAGGGTCCTTAGCCGTGCTCCTCCAATCATGTGGACGGGGAGGAGGGTCCTTAGCAAGACGTCGAATTTCGGCTGTTAAAAAAAGAAAAAGGAACATTCTAAAATAACGAAGGGAAAATAAAGAGTTGGGGCCGTCGCCTAGTTGTTGCAATTACTCAATTGTGATTATTGTGGGTTACACATTGGAAATATCAAGTTACTGCGCACAACAAATAAAACTGCTAGCAATTTAAAGCTAGCTAAAGCGCACTTTACGGAAGGTAAGAACGTCAGTTTTTTTTTAATCAGTTCGCTAGCAGCTATCAATCTGTCTAGCATTAGCCAACTACCAGGAACAACTAGCCAGTCTTTATGAGCTGTAGTCTGCGAGCTGCCTAGCTAGCTAGATAACATAGGTGATCTGTTTTTGTTTTACAGATGAACATGCACAGTATGAGTCGCGATGTAGCTAGCGGGCTATGTGTCTTCTTAATGAGTTAACCTCATACGAATAGCCTGTGAGATATATCGGTAGCTACCAAGCTAATTAGTTGGCTAGCTAACGTTACCCAACTATTTAATTTGTGCAATTAAGGTAGTGTTCGCTTGCTGCCTAGTATAGTTTCACGAGAAGGAAGATGTGAATGGCTCGTTTCCCCTTTTCCGTTATGTCAAAAATGTGGCAGCTTTAGTTGTTCGAGAACTGCTATTGATAGCTAACGTGAATATAGTTAGCTGACTAGCCACACTGTAGCTAATTAGCTAACGTTCGCTTGGTTGGCTTACTGCAATCACGAGAATATATAGCTAGCTACATTTACGGCTCCATTAACATTGTTTAATGTCAGTTGGTTTTCTAGCTTTCTCTATATGGCTAGCTTACTAGCTGGGTAGCTAATATCCGTCCCCTGGCTAACGTTAGCAGGCTTGGTTATTTGGCTATTATAAGCTGGAATAGGTGGCCAGCTAGGTTGTTGGCTAATTTAGGTGGCTTACTAGCTGTTTTGGTAGCGCATGGAACGAAAGTAGCTAGCTGATGTTAACTGGCAATCTCTAGGTAGTTAACTAGCGCCAGCTAACAACATTTACAAGCGATATGTGTCACGAGCCAGCTTTTTGGCTTTCCAATTATTGATATCACAAAGCGAATACGCCAGACGCCTCTTTATTTAGCTGATTTCCTACTCTTCCTCTACAGCGTTAAACGCATTGAAATTCTGATCATTGTAACAATGTAACAATGATCAGTGGCTACTGTTAATGTAAAAGTTTCTTCAAGATGGGCTGTGGCTTTAAAGGCACGGGTAATATCTATTGCAGTAGTGATACAGATTGGCACGCCGTGTGGTCACCGTGCCTGAAGCCAGGGAGATATTACACATTTTTGATGTGGCTGAATATCGCGTCTGATTTTTACGCCTGTCCTAATTTGCTATCAAATGGATTCTCTTTGACTGGTAGCTCGCTAGCTCACGCGTGTGCTTCATATTATCAGTGTCAATAATGTTAAGAGAGTGCATATTCGTGACCTAACTATTGTTTCCACTTGAGAGCGATGACAGCTTTGTTTTGTTAGTGTATTCAGCGATACATTTATTTGATGTATAGCTATATGAATATTGTTTTTTTTAATCTGATGGCATTGGCTGTGTGTCATACAAATGAGTACGCTACCCAGTGTCACTTGAAAGGTGGCAAGCCTTGCTTGTTTTATAGTCGCTATATAAACATATACACATAGCATACATTATTAATGAAGGTGTTTAACAAGTGTGAAGGATAGAACTATTTCGGCTTGTCAAATCCCTATTGCGGATCTATTGCTAAACCTGTCCTGCTAAATTAACCGGGGTTAGTTTTTGCGTGCATGCTTTTCTTGAGAACACCCAGTCTTGCATGTCATAGCGAATATGCCACAGTACATACAGGATGTTTTGTTAATATCAGTGATAATCAGTAATTTGTCTGACTGTATATAATTTTGAAATACGCAATTAGCGTTCCGTAGTGGCGGACAAGCCCCGATTCTGCAGAGTAGGTTGTTTCGGGGCTGGTCATGTCCAGACGGCGCTTGGCAACATGGGGGCTCACTCTAAAGCAGGCAACTGTAAGCAGTGAGATTGCTGGCCGTGCGCCGAGGGTTTTAATCCCGGCTTGGTACGGTACTATAGTTTAAAAACGTATCTGTTGTGCTGACCATTCGTTGAGCGAGACAATGGGGGCTTGTGTTCTTGTTGCCGTTGATAACTTTGCCTCCAGATTGCTCCAGGCGGAGAAGAATTCAGACAGTATTCCAGCACCGTTGTGGGAGGAAAACTAATTGAGACGTGGGCCCATAAACACAAAGGCCTTACAATGCAGCTCTCGTCCATTGGGAGTGCTTTCTCCAACAAGGGACCTGGCAGTTCTTTTAACTGAAAGTACAGACCTTGAACAATCCATAATCAGCTACTCGTGGAATTCAGAGATGCCACTGCATTGCTGCACGTTTTTCAGCTCTGAAAGACTAGGCTTTGATGGGGGGTGACTCAGTCATGATCCGCTCAGGCTGTGTGTGACCCGGTCAGACTGTGTGTGACCCAGTTATGACTCGGTCAGACTGTGTGTGACCCAGTTATGACCCGGTCAGACTTTGCGTGACCCGGTCAGACTGCATGACTTGGTCATGACCCGGTCTGTCTGTGCATTACCTGGTCAGTCTGTGCGTGACTTGGTCATGTCTAGGGCTGTGCAAAAACATAGATACAGCTGAGAATCACAATATTTTTTTGATGATACTGTGTCGATTCTCTAGCCCCTTGTATAGGTACTTTATTTATTTATTATTTGCAGGTTTTGTGCAACAAGTACATGTTATTATAAATTGCAGCTCAGTCTCCTGTGCTATAGATTGCTGTGTTGTCGTGTTATGATGAAAAAGCAGTGACTACAGCAGCCAAGTACGTCCAAAAAGAAAATTACGGAGAAGATAAATCCTGCCTTCGTACCTCAAGGCAGACGCATTTGGCTTTAAAACCAACCGGGAAGCATGCAGATGGACAAATCAAATGCCGTTTGCAAAAAATGCCATAGCTTAATAAAGTATTCGGGGAGACACAACTAACTTGACGACGCATATTGTTGAGACAGTCAAGCGCTAAAGTCAAACCTGTGGATCCGAGTCAGAAAACCCTGAAATGAGTTTATCAGGACGTTACTGTATTCTTTATTATTCCAGGAGGCGCATGTTTTTAGTTGTTTATGATTTATTTATTTTATTTTTTGTTCTTTTCCATCCAGTTGCACTCTTTCAAGTGCAGTATGAAGGGCCTTTAAGGACATTATTTGCAGTATAAATGCACTTTTTACATTTAAACGCACAGTTTTGCACCCCTGTAATGCACATTTGCTATGAAGCACTTCTGTTCTTGTTTCCCTGTATTGAAAGGTGCTACAAATTCAGTTTATTTGTATTATATTATATTGTTTTTTTAGGATATGTTTTCCATTTGAGTTTTTATGAATTCTCCCTGCACCTCCAGACTGATAGGAATGCGGGGCTAGTGGCTACCCAAAAGGTAACTGTTTGTTTTGGAGGGAAAGCAGTATACAGACTCACTCCGCTTTCCCTACCCCTCTAACCCCCACACTTTAGCACCACTCTTTCCTGTCAAGGATATTGTACAGACTTATCAGACTACCCAGTGGCGTGCAGTAGGGAACTTTCAATTTCCCTTTCCAATTTTCAATAACTGCAGTGTCGTCATGTATCGCAAAATGCATTGTACTGAATGTTATCCTGATACCGTATCGTATCTTGCCGGCACGAGCTCGCCATATATACAGAAGGCTCTCTGTGTGTATCGGAATCACAGTGGCTGGTTTTGCGAGTTCTGACTCGAGGGCGGGGGTAAGGTGTCTTTGTCAGTGCTGATCCCAGAGTAGTGGCCGGGCCTGTTTTTGCAGATGGCAGGCGCCTGGGGAGGGGGATAATTGAAGAAATGGAGGGTGCAATTGGCCACCAAATTGGGAGAAAAAAAAACAGGGAAAAATCATAAATAAATAAATTACCAAAAAAAGCTGTGTTTGTGTATGGGTTAACCTGGGACAGGGCTGACGCTCCCTCTGTTTCACCTCAGGGTGAATATTTTCCTGCTCTTATCAGTAGATTTGCGTTGGCTGTTTGTAAAGATGTCTGTCATTGTATTAATCATTAGCTTTTCAGATCGCACTGCGAATGGAAAGCCCCTTTTTCATTCTGGGCTATGTTAGGCACACCTTCTGAGACAGCTTAGTCTCAGGTTAGCCGGTGTGTTTGATGCTGATGGTTGAGGCCGTGTGGTTGGTGCTAGTGCGGTCTATGTAGTATGGTCTCTATTGCAGTCTGCTGTGTGGTCTCTGTTGTGTAGTCTCTCTAGTGTTTAATGCATATGCCATTGATAGTGATCAATGGTAGTGCTGGTTGTGGTGTGATGTTCATCAATCCTTGCGTAGCATCTCCAGTGAGTGCTGCAGACTTGTTACTCTCAGCGAGTTTGATCTCACTGCTCCCTGACCTCTGACCCCTCTGTGGCCGTGTGACTCAGACCACACTCACGCACTCAGTCTGGCTGCTCCCTGCTTGATTATGCCTCTTTTGACTGACTGATTGCTGGTGGTAGGCTCATGGGAAAACTGTTTTCTCTTGTTGCAGATTCTTGTACGAATGTTTCTGGAGTTTCTACCCGACTGCCTGTTGTCACTTCTCTATGGAACTAAGGTATGTGCAATGGGTTCACCGGAACTTTCTACCTGAGCTGATCAGTGTGTGGCTGTGCATAGTATGTTTTTGTAAAATATGAAATGAACAGTTTGTACAAAATGAACGATATGTTAGAAATGTAAGCAATGTGAATGGGTAAGGGCGTCCGATGCTCAGCTCGCGGACGTTATTGGTGGGCAGTCACGGCGCATTTGTTGCGCTGTTACACATCTGTGTGCTTTTACACATACACCCTCATGCACCCAGGCTCGTTAGGAGCGGACGGGGTTGTAATGCCAGGCTTGTTAGGAGCGAGAGGATTGTGTGGAAATGCTGTTTCCTTAGACGGAACCTTCCCCATTGTTCAGAGCAAAACCAGCTAGTGTGAAAAAAGATTTGTGTGTATTGTGTATTGAGTGTGTATGTCTGTGTATAATGTGTTTGTGTATACAGACACACACACACACACACACACACACACACATGTTGGTTAGTTCAGGGCTGTGTAGTGCAGAGAGGCCTGGCTGGTGATTGGTTCAGTGCTGTAGGCTGTGTTGGTCTGGTCATGTGATGTGCGGGGTGGGGGAAAAGCATTTGACAGGAGAGTGAATGCGTCTGTGAGGCTGCTGAAAGTGCATTGAGTGTGACAGGAAGTGGCGTGCCCTGAGTGTGACAGGAAGTGGCGTGCCCTGAGTGTGACAGGAAGTGGCGTGCCCTGAGTGTGACAGGAAGTGGCGTGCCCTGAGTGTGACAGGAAGTGGCGTGCCCTGAGTGTGACAGGAAGTGGCGTGCCCTGAGTGCGACACAGGAAGTGGCGTGCCCTGAGTGCGACACAGGAAGTGGCGTGCCCTGAGTGCGACACAGGAAGTGGCGTGCCCTGAGTGCGACACAGGAAGTGGCGTGCCCTGAGTGCGACACAGGAAGTGGCGTGCCCTGACAGTGAAATAGGAAGTGGCGTGCCCTGAGTGTAACAGAAAGTGGTGTTTATACTTGGTGTTTCAACATTTTTCAGAGGATTCTTGCCAAAGAAAGTATTGTGTATACCAGGGTTTCCGTTAGAAAAAATTGGTGCCGGTCCACGTGTCCTGGAAGATTTCAATGTCCCAGACAAATGGGAGAAAGTCCCGTCAATAGACTCACTTGCATAACGCTATTTTAAAAATAAATAAATAAATCAATCCCTTACGTTCGTTGGGGCAACACGTAAACACAAAGAATTTCCTTCAGCTTTAGGCCTACATATTCTCAGATAAAATAAAACTGAATAAAAACTATTTGCAAACAAACAAAAAGTTACATGTAGGCCTATCTGGCTCATAACATTTTAATTACGGCGTGCTGCTGCCGACTTGAAATCAAATAATTTCCGTTCGCTACAGACCTTTTCTCAGATAAAATAAAATAGAATAAAAACTCAGAAAATAACCTATTGCTGGCTCATATCATTTTACTTCTTACGCTTTTTCGCATTGTGCTTAGAGGGAATTATTTTCACCGGACATTATGACCGGAGAGATTTAAGTATGTCGGACTTCAACAGATTTTCCCGGTAAAAAAACGGTAATTACCGGATAACGGAAACCCTGGTGTATACATCACGTTAAAGAGAGCAGAGACTGCAAACGTTGAGAAGGGGATGTGTGTGTCTGGGCAGGCCGGGGCTGATGATGATTTCACAGGGGTGCGAATGAGCAGCAGGGAGACGAGCTGTGGTTAATGCAGTGTCAGACAGGAAGTTGCATCACGGTTGGCCGTGCTCGGTGGACGAGCTCTTCCTGTTTTCGCAGGCATGTGAGAGATCGCAGTGTGTGGCGGCGATGGCGGTCTCGTTGGGCAGAAATGCGCCATTGTTTGTGGCGCTTCCTCTCGCACATTCCTCTGCCGATAGCATCTGGACCAGCTCGCTCTGCACTATTGTTCTGACCCGCTGGGCTGAGTGCTCACTGTGTGACCCCAGAGCCTACTCTCCCTTCCTCTCACATTCTCTTTCTTTCTCCTGCTCTCTCTTTCTTTCTCCTCCTCTCTCAAGTTCAATGTTGCTTTATTGGCACGACAAGTACACTTATGTTGCCAAAGCATTATTACACTTAACTGAACACTTAACAATAAAGAATCTAAATATATATTTACATTACAATAGCGATGGGCCCTTTTATTATGTTATAATGTGAATCCCCTTAATGCCACTATTTCTCTCGTGCTCTCTTTTTGTTCTCATGCTCTCCTCCTCTCTTCTTCTTTCTCTCTTTCTCTCTGCCATAGGGCCGTGACACAGCTCTAATTCATGCCTTAGGGTGAAGCCACTGCCTGTGCCTGAAAGTGAGAATGTTGTTACTCTACTGAAAGTGAGAATGTTGTTACTCAACCGAAAGTGAGCGATTTACCGGATTATCCACCGGCCTCATTTAGATGCCAGTGTCTAATTGGAGACTGACAGCCTGGTGAAATGCCAACTTTTCCAGTGCTGCACATTTACGAGTTGGCTGCCTAATTCCGCTGTTGTCGTTGAGACACTTGTCAGTGTGTAAGCAGCAAAATTACCACCACGTCACCCACAGAGCTCTTGAGGTTGGAAACTTTTTGAGAGAAGCACTGAAAATGCTGTCTGCGAAAAGAGAGTTGAGCTCTCCACCGAGAAAGCATAGAAATAGTTTCTGTATTGGAGAAGGGTGTGACAGGAGAGGAGAGATCTTGTTTTGGGAAAGGGAAAACCACAGTAACAGACATGGAAAAATTGGGCAGGTGAGGCCGGAGTTACTGATTGGTCAAGGCACATGTCATTCAGTAAATGAAGGGAGCAGGCTTTCCTGTGGCGTTATGTCTCCACCAATGAGAGCTGTGCACATGGGCACCATGTATTAATTCGGGGTATTTTAATCATACACACTGCACTCTGAACACAGTGATTTATGGTAAGAGTTCTCTTATGGACTGTAGTTTAGCACCTTGTGAACTGAAGAGGCAGGTTGGTATGGCATGTATACATCAATGTTAGGCTTTGAGTATATTACTGGTGTAGGCCTGTCTTTTCCTGTTGAGGATAATTTACATGTATATGGCAGTGATGTGGGAACACCACCTTTCTGCTGTCAAACCAAACCATATGTATGCCATACTATGATATATTTTTATATACAATTGTATATAATGTGGCATACATATGGTTCGGACAGCAGAAAGGTAGTGTTCCCACGTCACTGCCTCTGATCTCTTGAGTGGCCCCTAGAGGGCAGCGTTGGCCCTTGAAACACCGAACACAGTGGCTCCTTTTCCCCTCTGCGTTTCTCACTTCCGTTTGTGCTCTACTTGCAGTTCCACTGCTGCGCTTGGGGGGGAGCTGTTAGCCTGGTTTGCAATACACCATGTCAAATGTATGAAAACAAAGTAAGTCCATCAGCAGAAATGAAGTAACCCAGCCAGCTGAAACAATCTGCCATTGAGTGGCTGGTTTTGTGTAAGTGTTGCAGTGTGCCAGTGTGGTCACATGGCTGCTGTGTGCGCTAACCTGTGGGGCTGTGGAGGGCGTGGCAGCAGGGCGGGGCAGCAGGGCGGGGCTCTGCACAGCGTCCCAGTGCATCGGCACTAATAGACCAGGCATGATGTCATGCCTGTTTAAAGTGACCTTCTCCCTATCCTCAGAGCAGGGCAGACAACCCCCAAAAGAAACTGATTGGTGGGCCTAATATAATGTGCGTGGTGTATAAGTGTGTGCAGTGTGTGTATGTGTGTGTGTTTATGTGTGTGTGTGTGTATATGTGTATATGTGTATATGTGTGTATGTGTGTGTGTGTGTGTGTGTACATGAGTGTGTGCAGTGTGTTTGTGTATATTTGTATATGTGTGTGTGTGTGTGTGTATGTATGTGTGTATATGAGTGTGTGTGTGTACATGAGTGTGTGCAGTGTGTTTGTGTATATTTGTATATGTGTGCGTGCGCCCGTGTGAGGGAGGTATAGTGTATGGAGCTCTGTGATGAGTCTTATCAGTGTGCTGCAGCACTGTAGGCTGGTGCCACGCCCTCCTTTGCGCCTCACTCATTTGCCAGCGACGCAGACGCCTTTCCTGTCCTCCGCTGTGCAGAGGCTGCTCTGTCCTTTATTCTTCTACTTCCACTTGTCCTCCTGCCCTTCCTCTTCCCTGTGTGGTGGGCGGGCCAGGGGGCGGGGTGTTTTTGGCTTGGCGGGCTGCCCAGGTGTGGCATATCATGTTTGAAGTGTGTGCAGAGATCGGCTTTCTGACGAGAGCACATCGGCGCGAGGAGCACGGACGTACAGACGCATTTACAGACCTGGGACGTACAGACTGAGGGATTTGAACTAACATAGGGACGCACAGACGCAGGGACGTACAGACGCTCAGACACTAGGCCATGGACTTCCTGAAGAGCCTGGTGCCGGCGGGCGAGGCCGTGTTGGAGACGGGAGCGTTGTCGCGGGACATCGGGCCCCGCCTGCTCCGGTTGAAGCGGCTCAGTCTGCTGTCCATGGGCCGGGCCCTGGAGGAGGGCCCTCAGGGGCCGCGCAGGGGCCCCCGTCTCGTGTCACGCTACAACCGCGCCCGCCTCAAAGGTACTGCCGTTACTCAGGGCACACCGGCACTTAGCTGAGGCGTAAACCAGCTACTCACGCATTACTCACACACTACTCACACTACACACTGCTCACGCTTTACACACGCACTACACACACTACACATGCACTACCCTACTTACACACCGCACACCGCGCACACACACACACCGTTTCACTGCGTGACTCTGTAACTGCTCTGGGTGTAGTGTTGTATTTGAGTGTAGCTGTGCTCTGGGTGTAGTGTTGTATTTGAGTGTAGCTGTGCTCTGGGTGTAGTGTTGTATTTGAGTGTGACTGTGCTCTGGGTGTAGTGTTGTATTTGAGTGTAGCTGTGCTCTGGGTGTAGTGTTGTATTTGAGTGTAGCTGTGCTCTGGGTGTAGTGTTGTATTTGAGTGTAGCTGTGCTCTGGGTGTAGTGTTGTATTTGAGTGTAGCTGTGCTCTGGGTGTAGTGTTGTATTTGAGTGTAGCTGTGCTCTGGGTGTAGTGTTGTATTTGAGTGTAGCTGTGCTCTGGGTGTAGTGTTGTATTTGAGTGTGACTGTGCTCTGGGTGTAGTGTTGCAGCCCAGGTGCTGCAGTAGAGTTGTGTAACAGCCTGTACATCTGGCCTCTCCTGCTCAGGGGTCACTGCAGCTCTGCATAGGAGTGAGTGAATGTTGTGGTGTGTGCGCATTATTCGTATTCTCTGTGTATGTGTGTGTCTGTGTCTGTGTGTGTGTGTGTGGGCTCATAACGATGTAACTCGCCTGCCGCAGACGTTAGCTGGGGGGGGGTTGGTTCATTCCGAGCATCCTGGTCTCTGACAGGAAATGGATTCTCCCTGTGGCCCCGTGAGACAGTGTGGAGTCAGGAGCTGTGTGTGTGTGTGTCAGTCAGCCTGAGCCTGCTCCTGTTCCTCCTCCACCCTTGATCCTGCTCACAGGAGATGAAATGTTTTCTGAAGTTGCCAGACTGTTTGAGCTGGGCAATCTCTCCCATTTCTCCCTGCCCCATGATCCATGATCTCACATTCACACTGCTCTGCTCACACCCTGCCTGAGTTACAAGCAGGGAGCAGAAGGCATCCATGTCACAAGGGCAGTGGCAGTGCGTAGTGGCAGTGCGTAGTGGCAGTGCGTAGTGGCAGTGCGTAGTGGCAGTGGCAGTGCGTAGTGGCAGTGCGTAGTGACAGTGTGTAGTGACAGTGTGTAGTGATGGCTGCAGTGCGCAGTGGCAGTGTGTAGTGATGGCTGCAGTGTGTAGTGACAGTGTGTAGTGGCAGTGTGTAGTGATGGCTGCAGTGTGTAGTGACAGTGTGTGGACTGTGTAGTGATGGCTGCAGTGCGCAGTGGCAGTGTGTAGTGATGGCTGCAGTGACAGTGTGTAGTGATGGCTGCAGTCCGCAGTGACAGTGTGTAGTGATGGCTGCAGTGGGTAGTGGCAGTGAATAGTGACCGTAGAAGTGCGTAGCAGCAGTGTGTATGGGCGCTGTGTCAGACCTGCTGTCGGGTCTCGGAGCAGCGCTTCTTGAGTGTGCTCACGTGTTTGCCCAGAGCAGCCTGTGTTGTTTGTGCTGTGAGTGAAACAGGTTTTTGTGCCTCGGTTAGAGGTGATGTCATTGTGACAGGAGTGTGTGTGGGGACACAGTGGGCCTTTGTGTGGCTGGTGTTGACAGTGCAGATGCGTTCTCGCTTTGCATAACGTATGTTGCGAATGAAGGTCATGTGACTGAGGGGGGCGGGGTAGAGGGCAGAGGCTGTGCCCAGGTCTCTCACACATTCAGCATGTCTACACACACACACACGCACACACCTATACATACATACACACGCACTCCCTCACTCTCTCTCTCTCCCTCACACACACACACACTCTCACTCACACTTTCTCTCTCTCCCACACACACACACACACTCACACTCACACTCTCACACACACACTCTCACACACTCACACACACTCACTCTCACTCACACACACACTCTCACACTCACTCACACACTCTCTCTCTCTCTCTCTCTCTCACACACACACACTCATACATACACACACACTCTCACTCACTCTCACACACACACTCATACATACACACACACTCTCACTCACTCTCTCTCTCTCTCTCTCTCACACACACACACACTCATACATA
This sequence comes from Aldrovandia affinis, assembly GCA_029706075.1. Taxonomy (NCBI): domain Eukaryota; kingdom Metazoa; phylum Chordata; class Actinopteri; order Notacanthiformes; family Halosauridae; genus Aldrovandia; species Aldrovandia affinis. The sequence goes on along the minus strand of JAINUG010000097.1, from coordinate 1,344,437 downwards.
CACACACACACTCACTCACACTCACACACACACTCATACATACACACACACTCTCTCTCTCTCTCTCTCTCTCTCTCTCACACACACACACACTCATACATACACACACACTCACTCTCTCTCTCTCTCACACACACACACTCTCTCACCGCTGGCTCTGTTGGGTGTGGCTGCCCTGCATGCTGCCCTGCCCAGGCTCTTTAATGTTGTGGAAGTGCGTGTATAAGGCTGCTGGGCTCTGATCTCAGTCTGAGAGCACAATGATGGCGCTGCCCCGGCGCCAGGCCCGACGTGCTGCTGCACACGGGCACGCTGCACTCTTTCCTCCCGTCCCATCGCTTCCTTGTCCTCCCGTCAGGTCAGGAGCGGGCGGCCGATCGCACGCAGTCACTGTGCACAGGGGTGGGGTGGGGTGGGGGGTGTCGGTGCAGTATCACTGCAGGGGCATATTTGATTATTCAGCTTTTCGATCTTTTGAGCTGCAGAAAATTCCACGGTCAGAGTGTTATAAATGTGTTTGGTCCGTGGCGCGGCACGGCGCGTGTGTCTGTGTGTCTGTGTGACCGTGTGACCGTAGATCTGTGAATGGCGTAGAAGTGCTGGCGGTGCAGGCCTGCAGCAGCAATGATGTGACTGTTTATAGTTTGCTGCAGGACACCACTGCTCTCGCCGCATGTTGATGACATCATCACCCCCCCTTCCCCCTGCTATTAACAAGTCTGCTCTGAGGCTCTGTCTTAACTCAAACTGTGTGTGTGTGTGTGTGTGTGTGTGTGTGTGTGTGTGTGTGTGTGTGTGTGTGTGTGTGTGTGTGTGTGTGTGTGTGTGTGTGTGTGTGTGTGTGTGTGTGTGTGTGTGTGTGTGCGCATGTATGTGTGTGTGTGTGTGTGTGTGTGTGTGTGTGTGTGTGTGTGTGTGTGCGTGTGTGTGTGCGCGTGTGTGTGCGTGTGTGTGTCTGTGTTTCTGAAAGAACAGCGAATCCTGTGCCAACATTTTCTCATCACTGAGAAAGAGAGAGAGGGGAGTCAACAGTGGTGAGTGAGCAAGTGCGTGAGCCAATGAGAGAGCGGGAGAGCGAGCGAGAGTCATTAGGGAGGGATGTCAGAGAGAGAGAGAAAGAGCGAGGGAGGGAGGAGTCGGTACGAGGACTGCTCACAGAGCCGTCAGGACTAAACAACATCCCGCCTGATACCAGCACAGCGCCTGCAACAAAGTTCCCCCAGCAGCATTCCTGCTAACGCACTATCACTGCGCTCCTGCACACCCCTCCTCCTCCTCCTCCTCCTCTCTCTCTCTCTCTCCTGTGCTGGGCTGCATCTGCAGTCCACTGAGTCGGAGTGCGTGTGCGTGCGTGCGCAGTCTTCAGCATGTCAGTCGCTGCTCTGAGCTAGCCTGCTCCCGAGGCAGAGGGAAGGTTTGTGTGCGTGGTGCGTGAGCCGGAGAGGTGGTCGCGCTTCTGCGCTTCTGAAGGATAAATTGTGGACTCTGCTGTGATTCTGGTGCCTTGCTTTACCCACAATCCCTGGCAGCAGTATGCTGAGTCTTCAGGATACTGTGTTCTTCGAAATCAGCATTAAATCTCTGCTCAAGTCCTGGAGTGGCAGCTGTGAGTATCTCTGTTTCTGCACAGATCTGAGGACTGTGTGTGTGTGTGTGTGTGTGTGTGTGTGTGTGTGTGTGTGTGTGTGTGTGTGTGTGTGTGTGTGTGTGTGTGTGTGTGTGTGTGTGTGTGTGTGTGTGTGTGTGTGTGTGTGTGTGTGTGTGTGTGTGTGTGTGTGTGTGTGTGTGTGTGTGTGTGTGTGTGTGTGTGTGTGTGTGTGTGTGTGTGAATAACAGGCTGAATAGTTCTACGCAGAATGATCACACGGCCAGTGCACCTGTGCTGTAATGTGTAGTGTGGCTGTGCTATAGAGTGTATAGAGTGGCTGTGCTGTTTAGAGATGATGAGAACAGCACGTACCTGTAACCTGAGAACTGCAGGAGTGATGGGGCCTGGGCGACAGACATCCGCTCTATCCCCCCGGCCCCCCTCTCTCATTCGTCTGTGTTTACTGTACTTCCTCCCATTGATTGGTCTCCATATTGACCAGGCCCATTAGAGCTGCCGTGGTTTGTGTAGTCCGGGTGTCTGTGAAATCTCCGACCCAGTGCTCAGTGCACAGGTGAATCCCTATCTCTGTGAAAGAAACAAACAGACCAGAAGGATAGTAATAATAATATTGTTAATAATAATAACAACTATTATTATTTTGTATTATTGATCATTATGAGCAATATATTTATGTTTCATATTTGCATATGTGTATGTATATGACCCTGTACAGCAGGTGTATGTGTGGAAACCCACAATCCACTGCATGCATGGTGGCCCACTTGATAAGTTTGCTGTAACTGGATTACCTAGAAAGGGTCACCAAAGGTTACAGGACAGACTGGAGCCAGAATGGAGGGACCTGTGCATGCTGTAGAGCCATAATGGAGGCTGTCCAGTCCAGATGACCTCCATGACTAATGAGACTCTCAAAATCACTGTGAGGCCTTTGCTGCATCTTCTGCAGAATCGGCGACCATGTGACCACAGTCTGAGACTGCCCTACTCAAAGCGCATCTCAAATGCTGCTCACTGGGTCACGCGGTCGTGTGGGTTTGTGCTTAGTGTTCTCTCACTAGGCCCTGCCAGTGCGTGCGTGATTATGTACGTGTACGTGTATGCGTATGTGTGTGTGCGACAACAAACCCCGTTTTGCATGCGCTTTAGTGAGTTAAACGTGCGTTTTAGGGTGTTAAACATGCTCTTTACAGGGTTAAATGTGTTTTAGCAGGTTAATGCACTTTAACGTGTGTGTGTGTTGTTTGTGTATATGTGTGTGTAAGAGTAGAGCGTGTCGTGGTGGGGGGTGGGGGGTGGGGGAGGCTGAAATGAATTCCCTGACTCTACTGTCACAGGAGGACAGGCCCTATCCCTCCATTCAGAGGGGGAGGGAGGGAGAGAGAGAGGCAGGCTTGGCAAGGGACCGAATACTTTGCATATTTGTTCTTGTGTTGCGGAGTGGAAAAGTACAAATAGCGCTGCTTTCTCTTAGTCCTGGGGAGGAGTTCGCAGTGGGGCGGGTGCTGCTCATTGATTGGCTGCTGAAAGCTGGCTATGTGACGCTGTGGAGGCTTGTGTAACACTGTAAACAAAGCAGGAGTGTTCCACACTCCCCCTGCGCAGGCTGTGTGGCCGTGATGCACAGTGACTGCGCAGGCTGTGTGGCCGTGATGCACAGTGACTGCGCAGGCTGTGTGGCCGTGATGCACAGTGATGTGACGTAATGCATTGGTTGGGTGGGGTTACCCCAGGTCACAGAGCGGGCACAGCGGTGGCGGGGTTACTCCGGGTCACACAGCAGTGGCGGGGTTAGTGAGCAGTGTGTGTAGAATAGGGTGTAGTGACCTGTAAGGGTGCGGCGCTGTTGTGTGCAGGTGTGTAAGTGCGGCGGTTGTGTTGGGGAAGTTGGGTGTTCCTGTCTCTGAACGTGAGGCTAAAACAGGTCTATTTAACTGAGGGTTATGTCTCGGCGGCCTTTGGAGTGTGTTGTGAGCTGAACACCGGCTGTGTGTTGTGTTGTGTGTGACTCTCTTCTCTCTCTCTCTGCGCAGCCTCGGCCCCAGTCAACACTGTGAGTAGACGCCGCGTTTCTGCTGGACACGGCCCCCTGTGGGAGAAGCGCAGCCCCGCCATGTCCTGCATCACCATCGACCCCGAGCTGAAGCCGGGCGAGTTCGTCATCAAGAGCCTGTTCGCCGACTTCGCCGTGCTCGCAGAGAAGAAGATCGAGGTGGTGATGGCCGAGCCGCTGGTGAGCTCCTCCCACAATCCTCTGCACTCAGCTGTGCACATACGGAAGTGTGAGTGTGAGTGTGAGAATGAATGTGGGGGTGAGTGTGTGAGTGAGTGAGTGTGAGTGAGTGTGAGTGTGGGGGTGTGTGAGAGTGAGAGTCTGTGTGTGGGTGGGAGAATGAATGTGGGGGTGAGTGTGTTTTCCAGGAATTGTCTATTGAGCTGCTGGCACTTGCATCAAACTGTTCCCCAGGAGGTGGGGGGGGGGGGTTGTGTGCCCTGAACTGGCCTCTCTATCTCTCTATCTCTCTATCTCTCTATCTCTCTATCTCTCTGTCTCTCTCTCCCTCTCCCCCTCCCCCTCCCCCTTTCTGCCTCTCTTGCTGCCCCCAGCCAGCAGGGGCAGAGTTGTGGTTGTAATGAGTGTCTCCAGGTGTGTTGGTGCTGGTTGGTGGTGAGAGGTCCATGTTACACTCAGACGGAAAGGAAGTGCTGTATAGATGATCCCAATATAACAATCCGGAGATCATATCAAAACTACCAGTGGTGAGGGATGTGATATTTCCGCAGCAGTCGTTCATCTTAAGGATCTTGCTCACGGGGACAGTTACAGCGCCCCATTAAGGATTTGAACTTTCATAAACCTTAATAACATGAATTTGATCACCATTCACCTACTTGGCCACTATATATACGCACATATCTCTCTCTATCTCTCTCTATCTCTCTCTATCTCTCTATCTCTCTATCTCTCTATCTCTCTATCTCTCTATCTCTCTATCTCTCTATCTCTCTATCTCTCTATCTCTCTATCTCTCTATCTCTCTCTCAGAGGTACACACACGCACACTCCCACCTCACACTCACACACAGTCTGAGAAGAAGAATGAAGAATGTGTATAAATACAGCCAAGTCCAGAATGATTGGCTCTTGATTCAAATGAGCAAAAAAGACTGTAGAAAACAAATACTACCATTACTGTGATATATTGTCATTTTCCAACACGTGGAAAATATTTTACTTTATTAATGATTGAATGGAATCAACCAAAATTCAACATTTTCTAATTCTACATTTCTTAAAAAATGTTTAAAAAGGTTTTACAAGTTTTGGCACCCCTGTTTTTAGTACTTGGTGCCGCCTCCCCTGGCAAGGATAATGGCACTGAGCCTATTTCTATAATGTTTAATAAGGTTGGAGGACATATTTGGAGGGATCTTGGACCATTCCTCCATGCAGAAACTTTCAAGATCCTCGATATCCTTGGGTTTGCGCTTACGGACTGGCCTCTGCGATTCCCATGTTTTCGATAGGGTTTAAGTCCGGAGACAGATGGCCATTGTAAAACATTGATTTTGTTTTTACGGAACCATTTCTGTGTTGATTTTGAGGTATGTTTGGGGCCACTGTCTTGTTGGAATGTCCACCTATGGCCAAATCTTAGCTTCCTGGCAGAGACAACCAGAGTTTTGGGCTAAAATGTCCTGGTACTTGGAGAAATTCATTATACCATTGATCTTGATCTCATTGAGCCTCTGGATCACTGGCAGCAAAACAGCCCCAAAGCATCAATGATCCACGTTTGACTGTTGACCTATGGTTGATTTTGAGACTTTGTGACCCCAAGATGCAACTAAAGTCTGCAGTACTTCAATTGTGGTCCTTCGGTTCTTCTCTGCCTCCCTCACCATCTTCCTCACTGTGGGTGGGGACAACAAGCGCTTGCATCATCTTTCTGGAAAGTTTGCAACTCTTCCAGATGTTTGACATTTTTAGATTATTGCCCTGATAGTGGATAGTGGTATGTTTAACTGTTTGTGCATTATTTTGTACCCATTTCCTGACTCGTGTATGTCAACAACCATCCGTCTCTTCTGAGTTGACAGTTTTTTGACTTTCCTCATGGTGATGGATGACAAAGGGATTTTACATGTTTTTACCTCGTGTTTATACCCCAGTGAAACTGGAAGTGGTGGAAGGCCACAAAACACTTCCTTAAGACTGAAGTTAACTTAAATAAGTAGAATTTTATTGCACATTATTAAAATTAAAGTATATAATTCTCCCATATGTTTGAGAATAAATTATAGCTCATTATCTGTGTTGTTTATTTTATACAGACTTTTTTTGGGGGCTCATTTTCATCAAGTGTGCCAGTAATTGTGGACCTGAGTATGTTTGAGGCACAGATAGCCAGAGTATCGTTATAGTGTGGTGACTCACAGGAGAGAGGCTGGCTCTGTGAGCCCTCCGATCCACTACCAGGACGTCCCACACACTCAGGGGACCAATCATAGGCTCGGGACTGGTCTGTTGTGAGGTCACTTCCTGAAATGAGAGAAGTGAGGGTGAGGGTGAGGGTGAGGGTGAGGGTGACGAAGAGCACTCTAGGATTAGCCGTCCTTGAGTTGTATCATGGATACCTCAGGTAGATGTCATTCCAGAACATGGACAACACCGCACCGAGCAACTGCGAGATGAGGGTACACACACACACACACACACACACACACACTCTCCTTGCTCTCTCTCTCTCTCTCTCACACACACACACGGATGTACACTCCTGCGTTGCTATATTAGAAGGGATCTGTGTGTACACAGTCAGCACACAGTGTTTATGATGAAGTTGCAGTACAGGCGCCCCCCTCCCCATAGGAATACAGTCCGTTTTAAAATCTTTTAATGGGGAAATCTGACGCTGGCCTGGTGGCCATTATGCTCTTCATAGAGAGCCCCGCTATCACACACGCACCAGTGTGTAATTAGTGTAAAGATCGGAAGATGATGGTGTGAGTGTGTGTATAATAGTGTGTGTTTGTGCATTCATAGTGTGTGCGTAACAGTGTGCGTAATAATGTGTGTTTGCGTAATTGTGTGTGTGTGTGTGTGTGTGTGTGTGTGTGCGTGTATTTATATTAGTGTATGTATGTAATAGTATGTATGTGTGTGTGTGTGTGTGTGTATTTATATTGGAGTGTGTATGTAATAGTATGTATGTGAGTGTGTATTTATATTAGTGTGTGTGTGTAATAGTATGTGTGTGTGTGTTCTGTATTTATATCAGTGTACGTGTGTGTGTTTATTAGTGAGTGTGTATTTCTATCTGTGTGTGTGTTTATATTAGTTTGTGTATGCCCACCTATCTCTCTCTGTCTTTCTCTCTGTGTTTTAGGAAAAGCTCCTGTCCCGTTCTCTCCAGAGGGGGGAGGATGCTCAGTTTGATCAGGTGGGTGTGGCACTTTACTCTCTTCATCTGAACATATTGGTTCATATGCAGCTGTCTGTGGGAGATGGGGGAGCACTGTGTGTGATGAGCAGGAGCCAGGAGCTGTCTGTCATACGAGTGTGTGTGTGAGAGTGCACGCGTGCGTGCTATCTTGGTATTACTGGTTTGAAAGGATAGCAGTGCAGAACAGCGGTGTAATTTTCAGCAGCAAATTAGCGCTGTGCTGGAGTCAGTCTGTCTTGTGTCAAGAGGGTCGGAGAGAGCACTTACATAACCATCTGAGGCTGATTTATACTCCGTGTAATTTAGCACATTGCCTACCCAAGATAGCTATGCAAAGTGGAGGTGCAGTACAGTGCGTTACAGCATGGGGCAGTATGTGGAATTCAAGAATAATTTATTCATTGCCGAACGGCACGCAGAAGAACTTGGAAAAAAACGCCACTGGATAGAGCAAATTAGGCAGTACAAACACCAATAATAATCACAAATGATATGTAGCGATACATTGGCTAGTGAAGATGAATTTGCTGATTTAGAAAGCTAGCAAACAAGCTATGTACAGTATCGTAGCAAGCTAGCATTGGCTGGGTTAGTTACCCAATGTTAGCTAAGTAACGCTAGCAAACCAAGTTGGTTGGGCTTGCCATGCTGTTTCCTATCTAACATAAACAACAAAGAAAGTTATTTTCCCCGGGCTTGTGCGTGAACGTAAACATTCTTTGAATGCACGCACTTGCGTTAAATAGTGTTGTTTTTATTCAGTTCTCGAGTAGCCCCTGTCTGCGCCATCAAAATGCATTTCTGAATTTCTCAATTCGCCTATGGGGATGCAGCCACACTCACTCACACTCACATATTGGTTATGATGTGTGTCAGTGTCGGTCATATAGAGATTCAGATTGAAGGATTTGGTGAATTTAGCTTTGCTTTGGTGTGTGAAACAAGTTTGACAGCAAAATAGAACTTGCGCTGTAGAGCTTGCGGTGTTGTTTGAAAATATTTGCAAAACAAAAACTCTGAGATGCATGCAAAGTCAACTTCACCGACACATGACTTTGTTATCCCTTTGAAAATAAGTGTTATGTGTTTGGGTGCAGGTTAGAGCATATTAGTTTCACCAGTAGCATAGAAATATTCTGTATTACCAGAATGCAAATTCAATATCCTGAATATTCTCATCAAATTCTGACCTGGTGCGTGTGTGTCAAGTGTACTCGTTAGCAAGAAAATAATTGTACGTTTTCAACAATTGTATTCCAAACCGGAAACGTGAATTCAAAAGAATAAAAGTTCTGCATTATTTCTGCTTGAGCTTGTTATTAATATTTGAGCCATGTGTTGATGAGTACACCTGGCCAGTGGTTACAGAAGCTCAGAGATTCTCTGCATAATGCCACCATGACGTTTGTGGTGATTATGATGCCATGGATATGATGTTTATGTGCTTATGAAGTCTGTTTGTGTTCGTTAGGATGAGATTAATTTGCCTGATTGATACAAGTCATATTTTATCGTTTTATGTTATGGTAGATGATGCAGCTTGGTTATGATGTTTAGTTATGATGATTGTGTTGGTTATGGTGTATTAGTAATGATTGTGTTGGTTATGATGTTTAGTTATGATGATTGTGTTGGTTATGGTGTATTAGTAATGATTGTGTTGATTATGGTGTATTAGTAATGATTGTGTTGGTTATGATGTATTAGTTATGATTGTGTTGGTTATGGTGTATTAGTAATGATTGTGTTGGTTATGGTGTATTAGTAATGATTGTGTTGGTTATGATGTTTAGTTATGATTGTCTTGGTGCATTAGTAATGATTGTGTTGGTTATGGTGCATTAGTAATGATGTGTCTATGTGTGTTGCAGTTAATAAGCTCTATGAGCTCGATAGCGGAACACTGTTTGCCCTCACTGCTGCGTACACTGTTCGATTGGTACCGGCGCCAAAGTGGCACAGAGGACGAGTCCTACGAGTACCGACCTCGGTCCAGCACCAAGTCCAAAGGGTACGGACCGCAGAACCACTAACACGCCTGTGTCCATCTGTCTGAGTCTGTGTATCTGTCTATGTATCTTTAACTGTGTCTGTCTTTATCTGTACCTGTCCATCCCTGTGTGCCTGTGACCGTGTGTCCATGTGTCTGCCTTCACGTATTCACTCATTCCTCACACTTCATAATCAAGAGTTCTCCTTTCTTTCCTCCTGCCAGGGATGAGCAGCACCGGGACAAGGATTACCTACTGGAGCGGCGCGATTTAGCCATCGATTTCATCTTCTGTTTAGTTTCAGTGGAGGTCTTAAAACAGGTGAGTTCCTGTGTGTGTGCGCGATGTGCACATATTTAGTGTGTGTGTACATGTGTAGTATATAGTGTGAGTTTGTGTGTGTCTGTGTCATGTGTGTGTGTCTGTCTGTGTGTGTCTGTGTGAGCTGTTTATCTCTCCTGTATAATCCTGGGTAATGTCTCCGCTCGGCTCACTGCAGTATAATGATGAAATATTTACTCCACAGATTCCTCTCCATCCTGTGCCAGACACTTTAGTTCATGAAGTTCTCAACCTGGCTTTCAAGCACTTTAAACACAAGGAGGGGTGAGTCTAACACTCTGTATAGGATACTACACACACACACCTGCGTGCCTGTGCGCACACACACACACACACACACACACACACACACACACACACACACACACACACACACACACACACACACACACACACACTCGCACTAAAAAATTAATTCTTTTTTTTCATGATAGGCATTTAGCAGGACACTCTCCAGAGCACCTTATGATAAAACTCAGAGCCGATAAACATTATCCCAAGCTTCTAGTTTTCTTCAGTCCTTATTTAACTTTAGGGGCATTTAGACATGTTGAGGGGAAGATGTTAACTGGTTCAATGATGTTTAAAACCCAAACTTCAAAAGTGAAAAAAAACATGTATAAGTGAAGGTAAAGAAAATATGTATGAATGAATAAATACAATGGAGTGTTTTCAGATCTCATTCAGATCTCATTCAGATCTCTTTCCACTGTAAGGCCCTGAGGTCATTACCATTGGGCTCCTCTTCTACCCATAGCCCCACCCACTCACACATGCTACATGCCTACAATAAATAAATCAACTAATAACAGGCATTCAATGCAAGATTATTGCATGAGCTGCATTTAATATACTACTAAATATGTATAATAAAATAATACAATAAGGCAATACATAATGACGATAACAGGCCGTTCGGCCCACCTAGGCTCGTCATTTACCTACAGTCTAAAGAATATCCAGTATTGCATCTAGCCTGGACTTAAATAGCCCAAGTGTTTCTGCCTCCACTACATGACCTGGAAAGTTGTTCCACGCATTGACAACTCTCTGTGTAAGAAAATATTTCCTGATATCAGTGCAGAATTTACCTTTAACTAATTTTCACCTGTGGCCTCTTGTTCTGCTAACTGAACTCAACTTAAACAAGTTCACTTAATCCCTTTTATGAATTTAAAAACCTCAATCAAATCCCCCACAAGTCTCCGTTTGCTGAACTTGAATAGATTGAGTGCCTTAAGTCTTTCCTCATAACCTTTACCTTTCATACCAGGTACCAATTTATTTGCCCTTCTTTGAACTTTTTTTTCAAGAGCTATATCTTTCTTGTATTGTGGTGCCCAGAACTGCACACAGTACTCTTAAGTGAGGTCTGACAAAGGCATTACATAACACTAATATAACCTCCTTTGATTTATACTCAATACTTTTTGCTAGGTATCCCAGCATCCCGTTGGCCTTTTTCACTGCTGTAGCGCGCTGCTTAGATGCCAATAGACTTTGATTTTGACTACAATTCCAAACGAAAGTCTTTTTCATATTGAACACATTCAATTTTTTTCTCCTGCCATAAAATACTCCTGTCTTATATTTTTATTTTTATCATGCATATCTTTATCACTATTGAATGTCATCTGTGATGTTTCTGCCCATTCTTGGATTTTGTTGAAATCATCTTGGATTACCCTAGTCGATTCCAAACTGTCTGCTAAAGCAGCGAGCAAGTGGGTGAACCTGGACACGCTAGCTGTGCCCTGAGTGTGCAGCCCTGGAGACTAGCTAGCTCACTAGCGAAGGGGAAAATGCAGGGGAGAGGCACTGCCACAGTTAGGGACTGTTTGAACGCTGCCTGTGGTCACACATGTACAGAGACATGCCACAGATGGGTTTATACAGATAACCGGTATTGCAGCAGAAACGCACTGCATGGAACAAGGCTCTCCTGAAAACTCCACGTCCCACATCACATATACATTTCTCTTTCAATCAATGGCCTGCAATATCACAGGGCACGTGACAGTCACCGTATTGCTCTGCATGAACGAGAGTGCAGTTACCAAGGTCACAAAGGAGTCATTTTTGTTTTTCACAAAAAATAAAATTGCTGATTTTCTCTGGGTTTATTTTATGTATTTCTGTTGTGTTATCAAGTTTTTCTTTGGTATCAAGTTTTAGGGGACTTTCCAGGTTTGTGTGGAACACACTCTGACTGTTGTGTTTGTGTGTGTGTGTTTTGCAGGTACTCGGGACCCAACACTGGCAACGTGCACATAATCGCCGACCTGTATGCAGAGGTCATCGGCATCCTCACACAATCAAAGTAACCAGTAACATCTCTTTTCTCCTCTCTCCTGCTCTCTCTCTTATCTCCCCTTATCTCTCCTCTCTCTCTTTCTCTCCCCTCTCCCTCTTTTTCCTCTCCTCTTGCTCTGTTCTATACGTGTTATGTTATGTTATGTTATGTTATGTTATGTTATGTTATGTTATGTTATGTTATGTTATGTTGTGTGTGTGTTGAGCTTGTTCTATAGTGTGTGTATATCGGTATGTGATAAGCTGTATAGTGTGTGTGTGTGTGTGTGTGTGTGTGTGTGTGTGTGTGTGTGTGTGTGTGTGTGTGTGTGTGTGTGTGTGTGTGTGTGTGTGTGTGTGTGTGTGTGTGTGTGTGTGTGTGTGTGTGTGTGTGTGTGTGTGTGTGTGTGTGTGTGTGTGTGTGTATTGTGTGATAAGTGTCACACTTGGGGTGGAGTGACACTCCAGGACCTTTTCAGAGGGTGTAGGCACTTGAAGAATCCAGAGGAAGCAGTATTACAAACAAGAACACAATCCACAATCCTTCTCTTTGTCTTTGTCCTTAATCCGCAGTCAAAATCCAAGCCAGTTCCTCAACCAATCCAAAGTCGATACACGAACAGGTTTCTCAAAACGATCCAATTCAAGCCAGTAATCAATCCAAAACAATTCCAGAATTCACTCTCCACTACTCCACCACTCCCATGTGACACTAAACAGTCCTTTAAATAATTGTTTTATTTTTACATTTTTTATAATAACTCCCCAAATTGACGTCAGCTGCCAGCATCCCATTGCTTCACTTGTTTCGGGTGTAGGACTGCAGGCTGCTGGGAACTGTAGTTCTTTTTCCCTTCAGTGGCTTCCAAGAATTGGAGGCATGCAGCAGCCATTTCCTCATACTGCCCCTTGGGATGCCACAATTGGTAGCTGAAGAGTTTGTTGTATAATCTGTGTGTGTGTGTGTATATCGGTAGGTGATGAGTTTGTTGTATAGTGTGTGCGTGTGCATGCGTGTGTGTGTCTTGTATAATGTGTGTGTGTGTGTGGGCAGGTTCCAGGCAGTGAGGAAGAAGTTCATGACAGAGTTGAAGGAGCTGCGGCAGAAGGAACAGAGCCCCCACGTGGTGCAGAGCGTCATCAGCCTCATAATGGGCATGAAGTTCTTCCGCGTCAAAATGTACCCTGTGGAGGACTTCGAGGCCTCCTTCCAGTTCATGCAGGTGAGAGCAACCACGCATCCTGTGGTATCCACACCTTCTGTTACACGCTGCGATAACCACTCAGCATACAACAGAAAGCCTTGAACAGCTCCCCCTCCTGGCTGGCAGGAGATGGTGCGTGTCCTTCAGACCAGCTCCCTCTGTGATCTGTACATTTGACCAGCATGCTCTACGGAGAGTGACACTTGGAGGGGTGGCATGACTCTGCTCTCTCTCTCTCTCTGTCTGTCTGTCTGTCAGAATGTGCGCAGTACTTTCTGGAGGTGAAAGACAAGGACATCAAGCACGCTCTGGCTGGCCTCTTTGTGGAGATTCTCATCCCTGTTGCTGCTGTGAGTATTGTGCACCATAGAAAGCTAGAGTGCTCCCTCTTTCTCTCCTCTCTCTCCCCCTTCTCTCTCACTCTCGCTCTGTTTTCCTCACTCTCACTCTTTCCCTTTTTCTTGAACCCCCCCCCCCCCCATAGGCAGTGAAGAATGAAGTCAACGTGCCATGTTTGAAAAACTTTGTGGAAATGCTCTACCAGACAACCTTTGACCTGAGCTCCAGGAAGAAGCACTCTCTGGTGAGTGTTTCTGTTGTTTCCGTCTTGCTGGAGTTATCGGTGCTGTATTACACATCCAGGTTCCAGAGTGTTGACGTTCCTGCTGTGTTGCCTAGCAGCGTGGATGCTGTGCTGTTGTCCCTGTGCTCTCTGTGAGCTGTAAGGATATCTTGTCTTATCTTGTCTTATCTGTATATGTGCCTTCATCTCCTCTCTCCGCCCCTTTTCTTCCTCTCTCTCTCTCTCCCTCACACTCTCTCCCCTTCTCTTCCTCTCTCTCACTCTCTCCCTCTCTTTGTCCCTCTCTCTCTCCCTCTCACTTTCTCCCTCCCTCCCTCTTTCTCTCAGGCTTTGTATCCCCTGGTGACCTGCTTGCTGTGTGTCAGTCAGAAACAGTTCTTCCTCAACAACTGGCACATATTCCTGCAGAACTGCCTGTCGCACCTGAAGGTAAAGAAACACCATGACTCCCACACTAACCCTACAGAATACACACCATGACTCCCACACTCACCCCACAGAATAAACACTATGACTCCCACCCTCACCCTACAGAATACACACCATGCCTCCCACACTCACCCCACAGAATAAACACCATGACTCCCACACTCACCCTACAGAATAACACACCATGACTCCCACCCTCACCCCACAGAATAAACACTATGACTCCCACACTCACCCCACAGAATACACACCATGACTCCCACACTCACCCCACAGAATACACACCATGACTCCCACCCTCACCCTACAGAATAAACACCATGACTCCCACACTCACCCCACAGAATACACACCATGACTCCCACACACCCCCCACAGAATAAACACCATGACTCCCACCCTCACCCCACAGAATACACACCATGCCTCCCACACTCACCCCACAGAATACACACCATGACTCCCACACTCACCCCACAGAATACACACCATGACTCACCCTACAGAATACACACCATGACTCCCATCAGCCCAATGAATTAATCCTGTGCTGTGTTGAGAGTATGCATTTTTGTACATGTTATTGTGATGGGGTTTGTTGGGTATATAATGTATTGTTGCCAGTAGGGGGCAGCACCTCTGTAGGCATGTGTGCTGCTTTCTGTGATGTTACTTCGTGGAATGGTTTGATGGCCAATCACAGGCCGGTCGCAAATCAATCACAGGCTGGTCGCAAATCAATCACAGGCTGGTCGCAAATCAATCACAGGTCAATCGCAAACCAATCACATGCCAATCGCAAACTAATCATTGGCCAATCACAAGCCATTTGTAGAGCGGTCTCTGTCCTGGTGCAGTCTAGTGTGTAGTGGTGATTGAGGTGTCGTGTTGTTGGTTTGGTGTGGTGTGGTGTGGTGATTGAGATGTGTTGTGTTGTGCTGGATGTGGTGTTTGTGGGTCTGATCTCTCAGGTGTGTGTGTGGTTCTGATCAGGGTCTCAGGCCAGGTAGGTTTTGATTGGGGTTTGATTGGGGTTTGATTGGGGTTTGATTGGGGTTTGTTAAAGCCTTCCCTAATCCCAAATTGCTCATGCACCCCCTCCGCTTTTCCCCTAGCCCCTAATCCCAAACCCATAACCCTGCTTTGCACGCCTCCTCTTCCTTCCCCTAGCCCCTAATCCCAAACCCCTAACCCTGCTTTGCATGCCTCCTCTTCCTGTTGCGCATGCCTCCTCTTCCCCGTGTGTTTGATTTTAAAACCACCCAAAGCATGAGGGGGGAGGGGATGGAGGCGGAGTGAACGCTCATCTCTGTTCAGGTCACACCGTCGGGTGGGTTGTGTTGTTTTGTTGTTGTTTTTTCTGTTTTATTTTCTGTTTGTCTATTTTTAGTTATTTTTGTCCTGCGCTTTGTTCTAACCTGCATGTTGGCCCGCCCTCCTCCTCTTCTGTTTCCTGCTGTCTCACATTCACTCGGTCTAGATACCCTCAAACAACAGCATCAGAAAACAGATAGAGACACTGCAGGTGAGTCTGTCTATGTGTATGTGTGAGTGTGAGTGAGTGTGAGTGTGAGTGTGTGTGAGAGATAGTTCTGAGCTTTCCCACGTTCCCTGAGCCCTTAGTGATGTGCCATTCCAGCTGTCTTCAGTCTTCAAGTTTCATCACTTCCTGTGTGATGTTGGAAACGTCTGGATATACTGCCAGTATGTGGAGGGCAGACACACACACACACACACACACACACACACACACACACACACACACACACACGTACACAGTCACTCATTGGTGTATCTCAGGTGTGGTTGTCCTGTTCACAGACTGCAGGGTGGCTACAGCAGATACACCCGTTTCTCACACACCCTTAAAGCAGTTCTTTGTGTAACATTTTCTGTCTTTAAAGTAATTATTTGTGAACGTCCAGGCAGTGATGGTAAATCATGTTATTTACGTGAGTATGGGATCAGCTGTAGTACTGCAGTCCTCCTCCCAGTCAGGTGATTGGTCACCTTAAGGCCTGAGGCAGTGTGAGTGACCCTGTGCTTGACCAACCCCCCCCCCCACAGAACAAGGACCCCAAAATGTCCCGTGTGGCTCTGGAGTCTCTGTATCGGCTGCTGTGGGTTTACATCATCCGCATCAAGTGTGAGAGCAACACCGTCACACAGAGGTTAGTAAGAGCAGCACAGTCTCTCTCTCTCTCTCTCTCTCTCTCTCTCTCTCACACACTCGCACACACACACACTCGCACACAGAGACACACACACACACACTGTCACATGCACACACACACACACTGTCGCACACACACACACCCCATTGCACACAGTCACACACACACACACACACACACAGTCACACAGTCACACACACACATAACATCTCTCTCTCTCCCTCCCTCCCTCTCAGTCGTTTGCTCAGCATAGTTTCAGCCCTTTTTCCCAAGGGGTCCCGCAGTGTGGTCCCTCGAGACACGCCCCTCAACATCTTCGTCAAGATCATCCAGTTCATAGCTCAGGTGAGTGTGGGCAGGCACAGTAGAATATGATTGGTAGCTCAGGTGAGTTAGATTTTTGGTATTGATTGGTTTCTGTCTTTTACAGGAAAGGCTCGATTTTGCAATGAAAGAGATCATTTATGACCTCCTTTGCGTCGGGAAATCACACAAGACCTTCACAATAAATCCAGAGGTGAGTTAATCTGTCTCTTCAGCCCGTTTGAATGTGGTTGGTAGCTCACACTCGGTGGTTTCACACCCCTTTGGCTTCTGCCCCTGACTCCTCCCTTGCTGTGACTCCTCTTTCTGGCTCCTCTCTCTCTGTGACTCCTCCCTCTTGCCGAGACTTCTCTTTCTGACTCCTCTCTCCCTGTGACTCTTCCCCCTCTGTGACTCCTTTTCCTCTCTCTCTGACTCTTCCCTCTCTGTGACTCCTTTTCCTCTCTCTCTGACTTCTCTGGCTCTCTGACTCTGGCACTCTTCTCACTTACTCTTCCATATCACTGTGAATTCTCTCTCTGCAATTCTCTTTGACTCCTCTCTCCCTCACTCTTTGACTCTTCTCTCCCTTACTCTGTGAGTCCTCCCTCTAGCTCTGTGACTCCTCCCTCTCTTTTTTTAATCCTGCCTCTGTGATTTCTCCCTTTCTCTGTGAAGTCTCCCTCTCTGTGACTCCTCTCTCTCTCTGACTCTTCCCTGACTCCTCTCTGTGACTCCTCAGAGGATGAACATTGGGCTGAGGGCCTTCCTGGTGATTGCAGACAGCCTGCAGCAGAAGGAGGGCGAGCCGCCCATGCCAACCACAGGGGTCATCCTGCCCTCAGGCAACACCCTGCGCGTCAAGAAGATCTTCCTCAACACCACGCTGACCGACGAGGAGGCCAAGGTCATAGGTGGGTTTCCCACAATGCCCTGCTCGTGTCAGTGTTCCTGGGATGGACCGGGGCTGATGGGGTCTGTGTGCTGTTCCAGGCATGTCCCTCTACTACCCACAAGTGCGGAAAGCCCTGGACAACATCCTGCGCCACCTGGACAAGGAAGTGGGACGCTCCATGAGCATGACCAACGTGCAGATGTCCAACAAGGAGCCCGAGGACATGATCACGTGAGCATCCGTCCTGTCACATGACCTAGGAGCACAACTAGTATGTTGAACATTTTAATGACTAGTGTGCGTGCGTGTGTATATGTGTCACAGGGGGGAGAGGAAGCCGAAGATTGATCTGTTCCGGACGTGCGTAGCGGCGATTCCTCGTCTGATCCCAGACGGCATGAACAGACAGGATCTCATTGAGCTGCTGGCCAAGTAATGACCTATGACTTTTCACTCTTTCATTGTTTTACTTCCCGTCATCTCCCCTTTATTCTGAGATGGAAAATCTAAAGAAACATGTATTATTATATTTGTTCAGTCCAGGGTTCCCACAGTCCTTGAAAATATTTGCTGTGAATGTGTGAGTGAGTGGGGAGTGAGATCGCAGGGCTGAGGTGCATTGGCGCAGTGTGAGCAGTAGGTGGAGATAGTGACCGTGCTGTGCCTCGCCCTCCAGGCTCACCATCCACATGGACGAGGAGCTGCGGGGGCTGGCCTTCACCACCCTGCAGGCGCTCATGGTGGACTTCCCCGAGTGGCGCGAGGACGTGTTGTCCGGCTTCGTCTACTTCATCGTGCGCGAGGTCACCGACGTACACCCTACGCTGCTGGACAACGCTGTCAAGATGCTGGTGCAGCTCATCATCCAGTGGAGGCAAGCCGTGCAGTCCAGCAACAAGAGCCAGGTGTGTGTGTGTGTGGTGTGTGGTGTGTGTGGTGTGTGGTGTGTGGTGTGTGGTGTGTGAGATTCTTTCTCTCCTGTGGTAGTGTGTGTATTGTACATTGTGTGACTCTCTCTCTCTCTCTCTCCCCCTCCCCCTCTGCACAGGGTTGTAGTTGCTCCGCCCTGCCTCTGGAGCGCTCTCCTCTCTCGGGCGTGCTGCATGTGGTGGAGGGGCTGGCGCTGGTGGTGCTGTGCAGCTGTCGGCCCGCCACGCGCAGACTGGCCGTCAACGTGCTGAAGGAGGTGCGGGCGCTCTACACCGCCCTGGGCATCTCCAAGGTAACCACCCGCCAGACCAGGGTGTGTGTGTGTGTGTGTGTGTGTGTGTGTGTGTGTGTGTCAGGTTTGCAATGAATTACTCAGATATTGAATGATGCAGTGCTTTCAGTCATTTGCAGCTGTTTCCTTCAAAAAATATGTGAATGAAAATGTGTAATAAATGACTTTCCAGCCCTGATATTTATCACATTTAAATGGTATGCATTGCTCCCCCCTCTCTCTCAGGGGGAAGAGGAGTTGATCATTGATGTGATGGACAGGTTGAGCGCTTCAGTGTTGGAGAGCTTCATTCACCTGACCGGGGCAGACCAGGTGAGAGATGGGAAGGGGGGGAGACTCTTTCTCACACACACACACACACACACACACACACACACACACACACACACACACTTTCTCACACACGCACTACACACACACACACTCACACAGTCTGTCCCTCGTCTGACTCTGTGCTGCCCCCTGCAGACGAGCTTGCTGTACTGCCCCAGCGGGATAGACCTGCAGACGCTGGCAGAGTGGAGCTCCTCTCCCATCAGCCACCAGTTTGACGTGATCAGCCCCTCCCTCATCTGGATCTTCGCACACGTCACTCAGGGTCAGGACCCTTGGGTCATTAGTCTGTCTAGCTACCTGCGCCAGGAGAGCCTGCCCAAGCACTGCCCCACCGCCCTCAACTACGCCTGGGTCTTTGCCTACACACGTCTACAGCTGCTGTCCCCACAAGTCGACATCAAGTAGGTCCCTCTGTCTGTCTGTCTCTCTCTCTCTGTCTCTCTGTCTCTCTCTCTGTCTCTCTCTCTCTCTCTCTCTCTCTCTCTCTCTCTCTCTCTCTCTCTCTCTCTCTCTCTCTCTCTCTCTGTCTCTGTCTCTCTCTCTCTCTCTCTCTCTCTGTATGCTTCTGTCCTTCTCTCTGTCTGTGTTATTTTTGTCTGTTCGTCTGGCTGCGCACAGCGATGTTGTTTGACCTTTGACCTGTGACTCCGCAGCAGCCCAATCAATGCTAAGAAGGTGAACAGCATGAGCAGCAGTGACTCGTACGTGGGGCTGTGGAGGAACTACCTGATCCTCTGCTGCAGCTCTGCCTCTTCCTCATCCTCCACCTCCTCCTCCTCCTCCACCTCTGGCTCCGTGCGCTGCTCCCCTCCCGAGGCGCTGGCTTCTACACCCGACAGTGGCTACAGCTACGACTCCAAGGTCAGAGCCCCACCCTGCCCCACTGTTCTCAGATCAGTGTGAGGGCTGCGTTAGGTGCTGAGCGTGAGACTGTTCTCAGATCAGTGTGAGGGCTGCGTTAGGTGCTGAGCGTGAGACTGTTCTCAGATCAGTGTGAGGGCTGTGTTAGGTGCTGAGTGTGAGACTGTTCTCAGATCAGTGTGAGGGCTGCGTTAGGTGCTGAGTGTGAGACTGTTCTCAGATCAGTGTGAGAGCTGCGTTAGGTGCTGAGTGTGAGACTGTTCTCAGATCAGTGTGAGAGCTGTGTTCGTGCTGAGGTGCTGAGTGTGAGGGCTGTGTTAGACTGTTCTCAGATCAGTGTGAGCTGCTGTTCTCAGGTGCTGAGCGTGAGAGACTGTTCTCAGATCAGTGTGAGGGCTGTGTTAGTGCTGTGAGACTGCTGATCAGTGTGAGGGCTGTGTTATGTGCTGAGGTGAGACTGTTCTCAGATCAGTGAGACTGAGTGTTCTCAGATCAGTGTGAGGGCTGTGTTATGTGCTGAGCGTGAGACTGTTCTCAGATCAGTGTGAGAGCTGCGTTAGGTGCTGAGTGTGAGACTGTTCTCAGATCAGTGTGAGGGCTGTGTTAGGTGCTGAGTGTGAGACTGTTCTCAGATCAGTGTGAGGGCTGTGTTAGGTGCTGAGTGTGAGACTGTTCTCAGATCAGTGTGAGGGCTGTGTTAGGTGCTGAGTGTGAGACTGTTCTCAGATCAGTGTGAGGGCTGTGTTAGGTGCTGAGTGTGAGACTGTTCTCAGATCAGTGTGAGGGCTGTGTTAGGTGCTGAGTGTGAGACTGTTCTCAGATCAGTGTGAGGGCTGTGTTAGGTGCTGAGTGTGAGACTGTTCTCAGATCAGTGTGAGGGCTGTGTTAGGTGCTGAGTGTGAGACTGTTCTCAGATCAGTGTGAGGGCTGTGTTAGGTGCTGAGACCCCTCTTTCTGGCTGTTCCCAGATCATCGGCGTTCCGTCCCCCTCCTCCTTATTCAAGCACATCGTCCCCATGATGCGCTCTGAGAGCATGGACATCACAGAGTCCCTTGTCCTGGGGCTCGGCCGAACCAACCCTGCTGCCTTCAGGTACCCTGTGTGTGTGTGTGTGTGTGTGTGTGTGTGTGTGTGTGTGTGCGTGTGTGTGCGTGTGTGTGTGTGTGTTTATAGAGAGTGCGTGAGTGACAGTTTGGGTGTCTGTGAGATGTGTGTCTATTAGTCTTAATCTATTCAAGCTTAACAAGCAGAGACTTAGGGGCCGTTTGATTGAGATTTTTAAATTCCTAAAAGGGATTAAAGAAGTGAACTACCAAAGCCTTTTTAAGATGTATTTAGTTTGCAGAACAAGAGGCCACAGGTGAAAATTAAAGGCAAATTCTGCACAGATGTCAGGAAGTTTTTGTTTTTTTTTACACACAGGTTTTGAGTTGTCAATTTGAATTGTCAGCTTGCCAGGTCAGGTAGTTGAGGCAGAAACACTTTGGCTATTCAAGTCCAGGCTTAATGCAGTACTGGATATTCTTTTGACTAGGAAATGACTAGCCTAGATGGGCCGAACGACCTGTTCTTGTCATGATGTATTATGTTTTTATGAGTGAAAGTATGTATGTATGTATGTATGTGTGTGCGTGTACATGTGTGTGTGAGAGAGAGAGTATGTTTGTGGTCAGTCACAGTGTTGCATTGTCTCTTCATAGAGAGCTCCTAGAGGAACTGAACCCCATTATCAAAGAAGCGCTGGAGAGAAGACCTGAAGTGAGTGCTGCACCTGCCCCTGGATCAGCACATCCTGAATCAACAGCACCATTTACACAGCATTTACACATTTACACAGCATTTACACATTTACACAGCATTTACACATTTACACAGCATTTACACATTTACACAGCATTTACACATTTACACAGCATTTACACATTTACACAGCATGTATACAGCATTTCACATGTACACAGCATTTACACTTACCGGGTGTGTTTGTAAGCGTTTTTATTGCGGTTGGGGTGTCGGACCGGGTGTGTTTGTAAGTGGTTGGATCACGGTCGTGTTCTCTCCTCAGAACATGAAGCGGCGGCGGAGGCGGGACATCCTCAGGGTGCAGCTTGTGCGGATATTCGAGCTGCTGGCCGACGCCGGAGTTATCAGCCAGACGTGAGTGTCCTGCCTTCCCACACCCCACCCCGCCCCGCCCCGTCCACACCCTGAAACCCCGCCCCACCCAGACTCCCCCTCTCCATCTAACCCTCTCTCTCTGTCTTTCTTTCTTGATTTCTATCAAGTCCCAATGTGCAATTTGACAGGTGCATAAAGACCTCCTTCAAAACTGAGTGCACTGTGTTCCTGCCTCTAAAGACCAGTGTCAGCATCATTCTCTCCTCTGATTGGCTGCCCTCTGACCTGTGTGCGCAGGGTGAGCGGGGGTCTGGACGGGGAGACGCACTCCCTGAACCCCACCCTGCTGGAGTACGTGGACCTCACGCGCCAGCTCCTGGAGGCCGAGAATGACAAAGACTCCGACACTCTCAAGGACATCCGCTGCCACTTCAGCGCTCTGGTGGCCAACATCATCCAGAACGTTCCAGGTACCCCCAAACCTTTTAACCCAACCCAGAACCTTACAGGTACCCCAAACCTTTTAACCCAACCCAGAACTTTACAGGTACCCCCAAACATTTTAACCCAACCCAGAACCTTCCAGGTACCCCTAAACCCAGAACCTTACAGGTACCCCAAACATTTTTGAACTTCCATTGAACACACTGCCATGTGATTTATTTTGGAGGGCACATGAGGATTACGTGGTGTGGTGTGTGCCTCCTCTGGTCTGCGGCAGCTCCACTGGAGGGCTCTGTGTTCTGATCCTCTCTCTCCTGTGTGCGTGTGCCGTAGTTCACCAGCGGAGGGCGATCTTCCCCCAGCAGTCCCTGAGGCACAGCCTCTTCATGCTGTTCAGCCACTGGGCGGGGCCGTTCAGCATCATGTTCACCCCGCTCGACCGCTACAGCGACCGCAACATGCAGATCAACCGCCACCAGTACTGCGCGCTCAAGGTGCGACTGCCATTACACACGCACCTCCCTGAGAACAGGGTGTGTGGGTGTGTGGGTGTGTGGGTGTGTGTGTGTGGGTGTGTGGGTGTGTGTGTGTGTGTGTGTGTGTGTGTGTGTGTGTGTGTGTGTGTGTGTGTGTGTGATAGCGTACATTAGCAAGGCTACATGAACCTCTTATATGGGGGAAGCTACAGTGCGCTGTCACTCACTGACTTCTTTGAACGAATCAAACCTTCGCTCTTTGCAAACAGAGCGCTATGATTGGTTAGTCAGTGAGTGGCTGATGTCACCCAGGTCTGAGTGGCTCGTTGGCTCCCCCTGCAGGCCATGTCTGCGGTGCTGTGCTGCGGACCGGTGGCGGATAACGTGGGCCTGTCCTCAGACGGATACCTGTACAAGTGGCTGGACAACATTCTGGACTCACAGGACCGCAAGGTTAGACACGCCCCTGCTACGCTGCTGTTTCAGTGGCTTTTATGGGAACGGGCAGGCGGGGACCCTAGTTATTACAGGAGGCTTTTAGCAGATGGCCTTTCCCCTGATGGCCACCAGTTGCAGCAAATGGCTGTCCTCCCCAGGGAGGGGGGAGGGAAGCCGACATGACGTTCGCTGCGCATAAGAGTGGCCCTGTAGTACCAGGTTACGGTCGACGGCTTGGCGAGTGCCGTCTCGGAGGAGGCGTTACTTTGCCTTCGTCACTACCGGTCGCAGGACTACGGCAGCGAACTCACATTACTAGGGGGGGATTGACATAAAGATAGCGGGAAAATTTTCTCCCAAATTGGGAGAAAATGGGATAAAATTGGAAACAAAAATAAAAATATAAAAAGGTTGGAGCACAGAGGATGTCGCAACCGATCATAGGACTCATTACATAAACCTACATCATAATATTTAGTGCCATGGTACTTGAAAGAGGGAAATATAGTGCTTAAAGTGGTAAAGTGGATGTGAGGGTATGGTGTTAGTGTTAATTGTAGCATAATTAGGGCTATTCAACCCAGAGTGCAGGATTTGAACCAGCAGAGGAATATGACAACATGATATGAGTATTTTGGCTGGTCATGGATGAGACGAACAGCAGCGTTCTGTATGAGCTGGAGAGGCCTGATGGCACATGCGGGGAGACCGGCAAAGAGAGAGTTACAGTAGTCCAGAGGGGACAGCAGCAGGGCCTGCACTATGTGCTGGGTGGCATAGGCAGTGAGTTATCATCAAAGGAAAGCTGGAGGAGTTGTTGTAGGAAGTGGCATTTATTGGAGCTGCAGTGCCACTGTGTGGCCAGTGAAGAAACTGCGTATTCAGGCAGAGACCACATGCTCCTCTGAGTGCAGTTGGAATTACCCACAATGCACTCTCTGACCCGAAACCTGATGTTGGAGGAGGTGAAGGCCGTCTGGCGGGTTTGTTCAAGGCCCCTGGCTGGGCGAGACCAGGTGCTGTTCGAAGGGAGGGTCCATACGGGCAGAGTTAGGAAAGCAGCGCTCTATGTGATTATGGGGGTTTGGGGTGTGGATGTTATGATAGGGGTTTTGGGGCTCTTGAGGGCTGAGCTCTGTGGCGCCCCCCTCAGGTGCACCAGTTGGGCTGTGAGGCGGTGATGCTGCTGCTGGAGCTGAATCCGGACCAGAGTAACCTGATGTTCTGGGCCGTGGACCGCTGCTATACGGGGTCGCGCAGGGTCGCTGCAGGCTGCTTCCGTGCCATCGCTAACGTCTTCCACAGCAGGTACAGTACGCTTTCGCTAACGTGTGTGTATGTGGGTGTTTATACAGGTGACCGCCAAAATAAAGGAAACACTTGAGTAAATGAAGGGTTACGGTAGCTCTATTATGGTTTGGGGTGCATTTTCCTGGCATGATTTAGGTCCACTTAGAGAGCAAGATGAAGGCCAGTAAATACAAAGCCATTCTGAGTGATCACATCCACTGTGTGTATGTGCGATCTATGTATATATATATATGTGTGTGTGTGTGTGTGTGTGTGTGTACGCAGGTGTGTGTGTGCGCAGGTGTGTGCGTGCGCAGGTGTGTGCGTGCGCAGGTGTGTGCGTGCGCAGGTGTGTGTGTGCGTGCGCAGGTGTGTGCGTGCGCAGGTGTGTGCGTATGCGTGTGCGCAGGTGCGTGTGTGTGCGCAGGTGTGTGTGTGTGTGTGCGCAGGTGTGTGCGTGCGCAGGTGTGTTCGTGTGCGTATGCGTGCGCAGGTGTGTGTGTGTGTGTGTACTGGTTTGCACTGAATCACTCAGGTATAGAATGATGCAGTGTACTTTCAGTCATGTGCAGCTGTTTATTTGTAAAATTAAAATATAACAAAAATGTCTGTACATACTGTATGTTCAGGTGTGTAAATGCACTCTGTGGTCTGCAGGGATTATCAGTTTGACACTGTGGTGCTGCTGAATCTGATCATTTTCAAAGCGGCCGACTCGTCCAGAGACATTTATGAGGCAGCCATGCAGCTACTGCAGGTAAGAGCCACATGCACACTCACTCACTCACTCATTCACACACTCACTCTCTCTCACACACACACACACACACCACCATAATGGATGCCCCCTCTGTGTGTTCCTGCAGATTCTGGAGCCCAAGCTGTTCCGTTACGCCCATAAGCTGGAGATCCAGCGCAGCGATGGGATCCTGAGCCCCCCTTCCCCCCTGCCCCACCTCTACTCGGTCTCCTATTACCAGCTGTCTGAGGAGCTGGCCCGCACCTACCCAGAGCTCACGCTGCCCGTCTTCTCAGGTGCGCCCCGCCCCCTTATCTCCCTGCTTTGCCTTCCCTCTCTCCCCCCCCTCTCCCCCTCCCCAATCCCCCTCTTCCCCCCTCTCCCCCTCCCTCTCCCCCCTCTCTCTCGCGCTCTCTCTTTCTCTAACCCTGCCCATGCCGTCCTGTGCAGAGGTGAGCCAGCGGATCCAGACAGCGCACCCTGCAGGTCGGCAGGTGATGCTGCATTACCTGCTGCCCTGGATGAACAACATCGAGCTGGTGGAGTTCAAGCCGTCGGCACGGCGACAGGAGGATCCCCCAGGGGCTGAGGAAGAGGAGGAGCTTCGGGATCGGGAGATGATGATGGTGAACAGCCGGCGCTGGCTTCGAGGAGAGGGATGGGGCTCCCCTCACGCCACCACCATGGTGCTCAATAACCTCATGTTCATGACCGCCAAGGTGAGAGCCGTGTGTGTGTAGCGTGTGGGTTGTGTGTTCAGCTCTGGCCGGGAGTGCCACTAGGGGGCAGCAATTTGCTGTCCGCCCCAGGGAGGGGGAGGGAGGGAAGCCGACATGAGTTTGCTGCGTATAGGAGTGGCTCTGGAGTACCGGTCAACGGCTGGGCGAGTGCCGTCTCGGAGGAGGCGATACTTCACCTTTGTCACTGCCGGTCACAGGTCTATGGCAGCGAACTGACAATACGAGGGGGGTTTGACATGAAAAAAGAGAGGGTGTAATTGGCTACTAAATTGGGAGAAAGTCATAAACAAATTCTTTAAAATAAAATAAATAAACAGCTTCCCCCTTCCACTTGCTGATATTAGATTTGTACGTGAAATAAGTCGAACAAAAGAAAGTCTTTCCAGAGTTTGAAAATAACACAACTGTGAACTGTGAAAAAGATAGATTTGGCACCACGACGGGAAAGAAGTTGCCCCCGACATCCCGAAATAAATTGAGTGTGAGGACCTCCTCCTGTCAGGGCTCATGAACCACAGAACACACAGATGTGTGTGTATAGTATAGCATGTGTGGTGTGAAGTGTGTGTAGTTTATAGTGTGTGTGTGTGTGTGTGTAGTGTGTACTCACTGTGGTGTTTTGTCCTGCAGTATGGGGATGAGTTTGCATGGTCAGAGATAGAAAACGTGTGGACCACCCTGGCGGACAGCTGGCCAAAGAACCTCAAAATCATTCTACACTTCCTGATCACCATGTCTGGAGTGAACAGCGAACCTAGCCTTCTGCCTTACGTGAGTTATGTGTGAGTGAGTGAGTGTGAGAATGTTGTGATAATGGGATAAATGTCCCTTTAAAGGGACTGACAGCATCCAGTCTCTGTGTACCGGTTGGTAAGGGTGGTGGCGTAAATGCTGTGCTGACGTTGTGAATACGTCGTTATAACGTTGTGAAGGTGAAGAAGGTGGTGGTGTACCTGGGCCGGGATAAGACCATGCAGCTGCTGGAGGAGCTGGTGTGTGAGCTGGAGCTGACCGATCCGGTGTGCTCTGCCGTCACACACATGGACAACCCGCCCTACTACCGCATCACCTCCAGCTACAAGATCCCCTCCGTTACCTCAGGTACTATCCCACAATCCCCTCTGTTACCTTAGCTACCTATCCCCCAATCCCCTCCTGTGTTAGTTATGCCATAATTCCCTTTGCCTCAGGTCCCAAACCAACAATTGGAGTTTTATAGTTCCGCCAGCAGAGGTGCATTTTGGAACTTGTCTGTTCTTGGTAATCCCACCTCCTTGCTCTCTCTCCAAAGGAACTACTTCCAGTAGCAATACCATGGTGCCCGCCCCTGATGGACATCATGACAGCAAGATGAAAGACAGCAACATAGATGACAAGTATGAGACACCAGAATGCACAGTCATATACTCACACACACAGACACTTACACATGCTCACACACATGCATACGCTCACACAAACACACACACGCTCACACACACATACAGTCACGTCCATAAGTATTTGAACAGTGACATCATTTTCATCATTTTGGCTCTGTACGCCAGCACAATGGATTTGAAATGAAACAATATTTGCTTTAAGGGTAGACTTTCTGCCTTAATTTAAGGGTTTTGCCAAAAATTTGTATGAACAGTGTAGGAATTACAACAATTTTTATACATAGGCCCTAAAATTGGGGGGGCTATTTTTACCCCATTTTTCTCACAATTTGGTAGCCAATTACTCCCGCTGTGCTTAGTTCAGTCTCCTCCCTCGTAGTTCGCTGCCGTATTCCTGTGACCAGCAGTGACAAAGGGCGAAGCGCTGCCTCCTCCGAGACAGCACTCGCCGAGCTGTCGACTGTAATTCCGGTACCCCAGAACCACTCCTGTGCGCAGCAAACTGTGTCGGCTTCCCTCCCCCCTCCCTGGGGCGGACAGCCAATTGCCGCCCCGATGGCACTCCAGGCCATAAATTGTCATTTTTAATACTTTGCAAATACTTTGCAGTCAGTGACTGCCTGAAGTCTGGAACCCATAGACTTCACCAGACGCTGGGTTTCTTCCCTGGTGATGCTCTGCCAGGCCTTTACTGCCGCTGTCTTCAGTTCCTGCTTGTTCTTGGGGCGTTTTGCCTTCAGCAAGTGAAATGCATGCTCAATTGGATTCAGGTCAGGTGATTGACTTGGGAACATTGCAGAACATTCCACTTCTTTACCTAAAAAAAGTATTGGGTTGCTTTCGTAGTATGCTTCGGGTCATTGTCCATCTGCACTGTGAAGTGCCGTCCAATGAGTTTTGAAGCATTTGGTTGAATCTGAGCAGATAATAGAGCCCTATACACTTCAGAATTCATCCTGCTGCTTTTGTCAGCAGTCACATCATCAATAAATACAAGGGAACCAGTTCCTTTGGCAGCCATACATGCCCACGCCATAACATTACCTCCACCATGCTTCACAGATGAGGTGGTATGCTTCGGATCATGAGCAGTTCCTTCCCTTCTCCATCCTTCTCTTCCCATCATTCTGGTACAAGTTGGTCTTTGTCTCATCTGTCCATAGGATGTTGTTCCAGAACTGTACAGGCTTTTTTTAGATGTTTTTTGGCAAACTGTAAACTTGTCTTCCTGTTTTTGAGGCTTACCAATGGTTTACATCTTGTGGTAAACCCTCTGTATTTACTCTGGTGAAGTCTTCTCTTGACTTTGACACAGATACGCCTACCTCCTGGAGGGTGTTCTTGATCTGGCCAACTGTTGTGAAGGGTTTTTCTTCACCAGGGAAATAATTCTTCTGTCATCCACCACAGTTGTTTTCCGTGGCCTTTTGGTGTTCCTGAGCTCACCAGTGCATTCTTTCTTCTTAAGAATGTACCAAATAGTTGATTTGGCCACACCTAGTGTTTTTGCTATCTCTCTGATGGGTTTGTTTTGATTTTTCAGCCTAATGATGGCTTGCTTCACTGGCAGTGACAGCTCTTTGGACTTCATATTGAGAGTTAACAGCAACAGATTCCAAATGCAAATGCCACACTTGAAATTAACTCTAATAAACTCTAGACCTTTTATCTGCTTAAATAAAATAATGATGGGATAACATACACCTGGCCATGGAACAGCTGAGCAGCCAATTGTCCAATTACTTTTGGTCCCTTAAAAAGTGGGGGACCACATAAAAGTGCTGTAATTCCTACACCGTTCACCCAATTTGGATGTAAATACCCTCAAATTAAAGCAGAAAGTCTGCACATGTTCATTATTTAATTTCAACTCCAATATGCTGTGGCAGACAGCTAAAATAACAATAACTTTGTCAATGTCCAAATATTTATGGACCTGACTGTACATACACTCACTCACACACACACACACACACACACACGCATACATGCATGCGTACGCTCACACACACTCACTTGCACTCACTCACACTTACACACTGCCTCTCACACGTATCTCCTCCTCTCCCTCCCTCCCTTTCTCTCTCAGTTACACACAGCTGGATATCTACAGTGGGTTGAACAGTAATCTGAGTCGGCAGCACCATCGATTGGAGTCGCGCTACAGCAGCAGCTCTGGGGGCTCCTATGAGGAGGAGAAGAGTAAGAGAGACACGCACCTGTATGCACACACACTTGTACCTACCTGTACACACCTGTACAGGTTCAAACCACCACACTGCCGTTGTACACCTGTATTAACCTGAATTGCTTCAGTAAATATCCAGCTGTATAAATGGATTGTAAACAAATGTAAACTGTGTACATAAGAGCCTGTGCTAAATGCCTGTAATAACCTATACACCTGTATACACACATACCTGTACCTGTATCTGTATCTACACACCTACTCACACACACACACACACCTGTACCTCCTGTATACACACACACACACACACACACACACACACACCTGTACCTATGCAGGCATGCTAAGTGCGCAGACTCTTCTTCAGGTAGATTCTCTGTAATTCAGGTATGTTTAAGTATACAGGTGTGTGTCATTACTCTGTTCAGGTATGTAGGTGTATTGACTCTGTGCTCTGTAGGTGACTCCATGCCCGTCTACGCTAACTGGCGTCTGAAGGTGATGGACCATAACCGCCCGGAGCCCCTCCCCTTTCCCCCAACAGGGGGGTCATGGTCACCGCTGGTCGACTACCTGCCTGAGACCAACACACCTGGAGTTCCTTTGCACCGGTAACCTTCAGCCCTGTTTCTGAGTGACCTGTGACCCTGTGCTCTGCCTGTGTGACCTCTGACCCTGTCGTCCTCCTGGTTTCCAGCTGTAATATTGCCATCATCCTACTGACTGACCTCATCGTAGACCATGGGGTTAAGGTGGAGTGGAGTTCCTACCTACACCTGCTGCTACATGCCATCTTCATAGGTATCTACCTGCCCCTATATACCTGTACACCACACATCTGCCTGTATATACCTGTACACCTGTCTATAAGCACAGCTCACCTGCATGCATGTTTTGCAGTAATGTGAGCAGCTCACACTCACTCACACACACTCATACACACACATTCTCACTCACTCACTCACCCAGTCACCCACACACACACATACATACTACACACAGTGTGAGCTGACTCTGTGTTGCCTGTCCCAGGGTTCGATCACCAGCACCCAGAGGTCTATGAGCACAGCAAACGGCTGCTGCTCCATCTGCTGGTTGTCCAGGGAACCAACAGCAGCGTCCAATCACTGGCCTCCGTGCTGTTACGCAACCGCGAGTTCAACGATCCCAAAGTTCTGACTGTCAAGCAGACACCTCGTGAATACAACCTCACAGGTGAGTCCTGTCAGATTCTGCCCCTGCTACACTACAGGTACAACACATCTCACAGGTAAATCCTGCCAGATTAAGTGACAGAATAATTACTGATGATACCGGTGGAATTCAAAATATGTATGATAGCCATGTCTGACAGTGAAAATGCTCTCAAGTGAGAGAATGCAAATGGCTTGATTTTAGTCAATTATTTTATTGAGATAGTCTTTTTTTTGTTTTATTTGTTTCTATTTTAAAATAAGGTGCAAGTGTAATGTAATGTGTGTTTATCCATGTTTAATATGATATACCAGTCATGGTACTACTGAAAGATTGGAGTCCAGTCCATGATATTGAATAAATGTCACTGACTCATAATTTATACATCCTTTTAGATAAAGAAATTACATGTAATGATGACTTGTAATGCAATTAAAGGGAGGAGTAGTTAATGCTGTCAATAACATCCAATAAGTAAATGTACGTAGTACTAGCTCTGTTTCAGGATTAAATCTTGGAGTGTCAGATGAGTTCCAGCAGAGGGCAGTAGATTAGTGAATATTGGTTTGCGTGCAGGTTTTCGCTCAATCCAGGTCTTATTCAGCTGTCAAATGAATCTGGCGTGATTCCTTGTGTATCTGTCTCGTTCTGTGCTGCAGATCAGATGGGGGTTTGTTCTAACACAGGACCACGAGTAAAGAGGTTTCTGCCCAAGCAAAAATATACCAATACTAACGTTATTTTTCTTTTTCGGGATGAACTACTTGTGGTTAGGGTTTAATTGTGCGTTAAGAAACCGCATCTCCTACACTTTTCATGGCACAGGCGCCAAACTTGGTCAAACTATAGTGCTACATGCAACTTGAGTTACTTGTTTTGATGAAAAACTTTGCACTTTACTGAAAAAAATGTCCACATGGAGTAACATGGTGGAATGTTCCACGAACGCTCTGTATTCACCCGCTGGCAGTTGGTTTTAAGAAGTGCCCTCTGCTCTGTGGCTGATTTAGCGACCCATGGTGCGTTTCAAAAGCTGAAGGATACATTGCCGTGGTTAGTTGAACAAGAAAAAAATGTAGCTTAAAGGTTAATGCTGTTTTTGTATTCAGTGACAGACCTACAACTAGCTAGATAGCGTTGTAGCTAACGTTATCCGTGTAACGTTACCTAATGCTAACGTTAGCTAACTAGATATTTTAGCTGGCATTTTTTGCTATAAGCGTTGTGCTAACGCTACGTCTGGTAGTCAACGTTAGCTAGCTATGTTTAGTAGCACCTAGCTATTATGGCTAGCAATTAATGTATGTAGAAGTTAGCTAAAAAAGAACATATATAATCTAATGAGTTTGTATAATATGTATGCAACGTTATGTTGTTTGACTGCTAACTACCATCTGGTAACGTTACCAGCGGTTAGCTAAACCAGTTTGTGTTGCTAGCTGTGTAGCCAGGGAGCTAATACTAGCTTGCTAAAGGATACAACATAACGTTAATGAGCAAGCTAGCTTTATAACATGGGTAGCCTACGCGTTGCCATTTTGAACTTCAATTGACCCTACTGCAAAATAAAACTTTCCTGGTGGCCGATGTACTGTCGTTGTGTTTCTTATTATGCGCAGATTGTGAAATGTTTCTTGTGTTTTACACTTAAGGTCAATGATTTATTTTAATTGTTTCATTTACAATGAAACTTCCCCTTTTTAAAATGCTGTGAGCAATGTCTCTACAGAGTGCTGTATTTTAGTCTTCCATTTACCTGCGTGTGATTTCTCAGGTGTCAGATCAGCCGTGTGTTTTCTCAGGTTCCGACTCAACTGTGTGTATTCAGGTGTATCTCACCTGTGCGTCTGTGTTTCTTCAGGTGTGTATGACTTTGTGCCGGATTACCAGCCCTCACCCATGACAGACTCGGGCCTAAGCTCCAGCTCCACCTCCTCCAGCATCAGCCTTGGCTCCGCCCTGCCCCACCTGACCCCCACAGGTAGCTCTGGTCTGCCCCACCTGACCCCCACAGGTAGCTCCGCCCTGCCCCACCTGAACCCCACAGGTAGCTCCGCCCTGCCCCACCTGACCCCCACAGGGAGCTCCGCCCTGCCCCACCTGAACCCCACAGGGAGCTCCGCCCTGCCCCACCTGAACCCCACGCTGCTAAATGAGGTGGACCTGTCCAGCGAGCAGGATGAGAAAGTGAAGTCCCTCATCGAGTTCATCACATCCAGGTGAGCAGCCACGTGCTTCTCCTGTCCCTTTACCTGTCTGTGTAACTCCACGCCTCACACCTGTCTGTATACCTGTACACCGCACACTTGTATGTGTTCTTGTACACTGCATACCTGTACCCCACATACTCGTATGCATATTTATTCCTGTGCACCATACACCTTTATGTACCTGTGCACCACATCTGTTGCCCAGAAACCTTTGAGTTGTATTTACTAAGCAACTGTACTTACTCTATGTCTTAAACTCTATGTCTGTTTTTGATGCCAAGCGAGCAGGATGGGGGTATTGTTACAGTGCATGCGTGTGCTTGTGTGTGAATAGGTGTGCTTGTGCATGCACGGTTTGAAGTTTTCTATCACTGAGACAGATTTTCCATCATGAGGATTTGAAAACGATCCTGAGATCAATGCTCTGGTCCGAGGAGAGGAAAGGGGGGTGGTCTAAAACAGCCTTATATTAAATCAGAGCCAGGCTTCTCCTCTAATAATACAACTTTTTCAGATATTTACAATTCTCCATCCTTTTATATTTGCTCTTCATGCATTGGTTTATATAGGAGCTAGCTAGTCCTGCTATCTAGCGAAAGTTGCTGTACTACACTCAGGTGTGTATCACGGACACACCGTGCACTCGTGACAACCAATGTTCCAATATGCAACAGATGTGGGAACGATGTAGCTGCTTTACTAACTTCATCACAGGTCAACATGCATCATTTGGCAAGATAAAGGGTATCTTTAAGATCCATGTTTTATGTGAGATGTTCAGGGTATGCTAGCTCTGGACACAGTAAAATGCTATTACCTGTAACTTGATAGCCAAGCAGCTGGCTAACTTTGTTATGTTTTGTCTAGTTAATACATGATATAAATGGGTTGAATTGACACGGACACAATCAAACATTTCTCGGCTTTTAATGCAGCGCATCAAATATGTTTGTCAATGTAATGTTACAATATGAATTTTCAGATAAATATTAGCTATTTCAGAGTACTGTATTGTCTTAAATTCACAATATGTCCACATACTCTACATGTTTCAATACACTTCATAATAATCACTTTTTGTATCAACCTCAACTTTGAGCTGTGATAATGATCAGAACTATTATTAAATAGTTCTGACCATGGAATTATAAAAATGAACAATGTGTATATTTGAACAAATATAACATTTATTATGAAGTTGTAACGACAGAAAATGGCTCGAATTAGTGAAGTTGCAATGTATGATATTGGGGTAGTGACCGTGTACATTGATCAGTAGGCTAATGCCTGGCCCAAGACTGATGACTTTCAGTCATGGAAGTTTTTCTGGCTTTAACCCGTGTGTGCGTGTGTGCGAGCGTGTGTGTGTGTGAACATGCATGTGGTGGTCTGGGTCATGGTGAGTGCGTTTGTTTAGTACTTTTTTAATAGGCAGAGTGTGTATGTGTTTTGTGACCGTGCGCTCATGCAGTGATTTGTATGTACAGGAAACGGGGACCATTGTGGAACCATGAGGACGTGTCCCCCAAGAACCCCAACATCAAGAGTGCAGATCAGCTCACTGTGTTCCTCACACACGTGGTCACTGTCTTCAAACAGAGCCAGTCAGGTAACCCCTAATCACCCGAGGCTGTGTGTCTGTGTATGTGTTGCAGGGTATGAGCTGGAGGGATGCTCAGTGAGGTGTGTGTGTGTATGTGTTGCAGGGTATGAGCTGGAGGTTATGCTCAGTGAGGTGTGTATGTGTTGCAGGGTTTGAGCTGGAGGGTATGCTCAGTGAGGTGTGTTTGTGTATGTGTTGCAGGGTATGAGTTGGAGAGTCTGCTCAGCGAAGTGGCTCTGCAGACAGCTCTGTCCTGCTCCTCCCGCCACTATGCTGGCCGCTCCTTCCAGATCTTCCGGGCACTGAAACAGCCTCTCACGGCCGCCACACTGTCAGACCTGCTCTCCCGCCTGGTGGAGACCGTGGGCGACCCTGGGGAGGAGGCCCAGGTGAGACTGATTCATCTCTCGCTCTCTCGCTCTCTCTCCACCATCTCTTGCGCTCTCTCTCTCTCTCTCTCCACCATCTCTCGCTCTCTTCTACAGTGTGGTTCTTTGTCTCACTGCCTCTCTCCTTAGTGGTCATTTCAGTCTGTCATGTTACGATCCTTCTGAAGTACCTGACTTGTGTGTGTGTGTGTGCGTGTGTGTGTGTTTGCGTGCGTCTCTGCAGGGCTTTGTGATAGAGCTGCTCCTGACCCTGGAATCTGGGATTGACACGCTCGCTGACACAATGAAGAGCTATGACCTGCTGTCTGCACTGTCACAGTAAGAGCCATAGTCGCGCCCACACAGCACCGCAGCATGTCTCATATCTGACCCTGTGGGAACCAGAGGTTTGTCGGATACTTGACAAATTAGCGTAATTGAATACAAGGAAAAACAAGAACAGCAGCCAAAGCAGTTTGAAATGTTGAGTGTGTGAATTATGAAATACAGTAAAACATTTTGAAAACCTTTTGAAGAGTTCTCACCCATAGACGATAAAAATAGTGTCATAACATAACTCGCACCATTTACCTTCTCCCAATGTGTTTGTGTTCATTGAGCAGTTTTATTATTCCACAATTCTCCAGAAACCTCTAAGTTTTTCCGTTTTTTTATTCCCCTCGAAAGTATGCCACAGCACAGTTTTGTACTCTAATATGCGTCTAATATGCCGTAGTGGAAAATGAAAGCGCGCAGATTTAATACCCAACGGTACCTACAACGTACAGTATGACTTTGGCCAGTACAGTATGGGTTGAGTCAATGCATTAGTGGGAAACATAAAAGCATACTACATCATCTGTTACCCTGTGCCTTAGCCACGCCCACATCAGTTATTCACTTCATCCAGGTTAGATCCCTGCTTTAAGGCAGCAGTTCCCAAACTCTTAAGTCTATTTTAAGTCATAAGTTATATATTTCAGACTTGCAGATAAAATAAGCCATGTCTGGTTAACGCATCCTTTGTAATATCTCGATGATTCCAGTTTAAAAGGTTAATGTCCTCATTGCCTCATTGTGATTGCTCAGGCATTGTTCTAAGATAGGGGAACGCATTGAGGATGTTGGAAGTCAGATGGAAGTCAGATGTGCAGGACTATACTGTGTCTAGTGTCCATCTGCCCTGTACGCCTCAGTCACGCCCACCCTGGGGCACACCACACACAGTGGAGCCCACCTTAGAGCCACGCCCACAGTGCACACTGCAGTGCTGATGCCCCCACCCCCTCCTCTGTGCCAGGGCCTCGTACCCGGATCCGCTGCTCGGCACCAAATTTGCGGCCAACAGGAAGAGCACGGGCCAGTTGAACCTTGGCGGGGGCCGTGCCCACCACGGCCACGCCCACTACGGCCACAACCGCAGCCACTCGCTCCGCGCCAGCCTGATGGGTGAGCGGCAGGGCGACCGCCGCCGCAGCAACACACTGGACATCAGCGACGGGCGCGCGGGTAACCACGGCAGCCTCGCTCGCACCCGCAGCCTGTCCTCGCTGCGGGAGGGCGGGGCCGGCGAAGCCCCGCCCCCCGTGGACCCCTGCAACCTGATGGCCACCATCTTCTGGATCGCAGCGTCGCTGCTCGAGTCGGACTACGAGTTTGAGTACCTGCTGGCCCTGCGGCTGCTGAACAAGCTGCTGTCCCAGCTGCCCCT
Source organism: Aldrovandia affinis (assembly GCA_029706075.1). Taxonomy (NCBI): domain Eukaryota; kingdom Metazoa; phylum Chordata; class Actinopteri; order Notacanthiformes; family Halosauridae; genus Aldrovandia; species Aldrovandia affinis. The sequence continues at coordinate 1,307,843 of JAINUG010000097.1, read as the reverse complement.
GGAGCGCGCCGACAGCCGTGAGCGCATCGAGAAGGTGCAGGCCAAGCTCAAGTGGTACAGCTTCCCCGGCCTGCAGCAGCTCTTCCTGAAGGGCTTCACCTCCGCCTCCACCCTGGAGCTCACCATCCACCTGCTCAGCAAGCTCATCACCGTGTCCCGCCACACGCTGGTCGACCCCTCCCAGGTTGCAGGTGAGACCTCCCACCCCAGACCCCTCCCCCTGGTCTCTCAGACCCCTCCCCTGGTCTCTCAGTCCTTGGAGAGCTGCTGAGTGTGCTGATTTTCATTGTTGCCCAGCACTTAATTGATCAATTAAAGCAGGAGTGTCAAACTCATTCCATCGAGGGCCGAGTGTGTGCAGGTTTCTGTTGTAACCAATGCATTAATATACGCTATTTAGCAGACGCTTTTATCCAAAGCGACTTACAGTAGTGAATGCATACATTTTCAGTGTATGTGGCCCCAGTGGGGATTGAACCCACAACCTAAGCGTTGCCAACGCTGTGCTCTACCAACTGAGCCACAGAGAGCCACCGCATTACACCAGGTGATTTCAATTAGGTTCCCTCCTTAGTTGAAGAAGTGAGCTAATTAGTGAAATCACCTGGTGTAGTGCATTGGCTGCAACAAAAACCTGCATACACTCGGCCCTCGATGGAATGAGTTTGACACCTGTGAATTAAAGCATTTGTTTACACCGATTACTGATTCTAAGGTGAAAAAAGCAGCGGTTGGCCCTTTGAAGCTGTCCGGATCCTCTGAATTGCACGGCTGTCCGCCTGTGTGTGTGTGGACCTTTTCCTCTGCCCTCTACTTAATTACATTTCCTCACAACCTCTTCACTAAATTAGCTCAGTCGTTTCTTGGTGACTGAATCAGAAGTCACATGATACAGGGTTTCTCTGATTTGCTGGGTGCAGGGCGGGGGGAGCTCCTGGTTGTGTTTATTTGCGAGCTGGATTTTCACTGAAAGCATCAGCATCCAATCGCTGTCAAATTCATAATAGGTTTAGTCATAGTTCTCCGTACACCTCACCAATGGTACTGCGTTCGGCCCTGACTTCTCCGTCTGTCCGACTGCATCAGAGGTGTGCAGTAACCATGTAGTACCACTAGAGGTCTGCATCAAAGGGGTGAGGGTTTTTTGTTGTTGTTGCACTTCCACAGCATTTTAACTTCACCTGGAGCACATGGCATTTTACACAGAAAGGAAGTCTTGCAAGTCTTATTAGCCTTTAGAGCAGGATTGGGCTCAATTCTGTTTCAGTTCCATTGAAACAGCAAATGCACTACAATTCAATTCATGAATTTAGAAACGCCTGTTTTTCAATTCATGATTTTAATTTCCGTTTCATTTAATTTCCTGGGTTGGCTGCATTGAAATGGAATGGAGCCAAACCCGGGTTCCGATTGCGTGTTGGTCCTGGTTGAGGGTTGGTCCTGGTTGAGGGTTGGTCCTGGTTGAGGGTTGGTCCTGGTTGTGGGTTGGTTCTGACGGGTGTCTCTCCTGCAGGGTTCCCTCTGAACATCCTGTGCCTCCTGCCGCACCTGATCCAGCACTTTGACAACCCCACGCCCTTCTGCAAGGACACGGCGGATAAGATGGCCAAGGTGTGCGCCGAGGAGAAGTCGGCCACGCTGTCCAACCTGGCGCACATGATGAGCCTGTACAGCGCGCACAGCTACTCACGCGACTGCGCCAGCTGGGTGAACGTGGTGTGCAGATACCTGCACGACTCCTTCTCCGACATCACCTTCAGCCTCATCACCTACCTGGCCGAGGTAACGCCCCTGCTGCTCCACACGCCTCCTTACACAGGGTGACGGGTTCACATCCCGGCTGGGGACACAGCTGGGATACTTTAGAGTTGGATATTCCCAAATCTTTCCATCTCAAGTCCCCCTAATATGCCCCCCCAGCTCTTTATCCCACCCCCCCTACAGGCTGCAGTGCAGTGGCTATTTAACTCTCCAGTATGTGGAAGCATTTCTGTATTGTGACGTCAGTATACTGTGATTCTGTCTGTAGATATTTAGTGCAATATAACTATGCAAGTGTCACAATGTTATCAATGTTATCATATCACAATCACCATATTACCAAATACATGTATACCTGAAATGGCTTATTTTATCTTAAGCTGTCCAATATTTCATTTATGAAATATATATATTTTTAAAAGGGAATATCAGTTTGTGAGCCCCTGGGGTTTAAAGCAGGGGTTTATCCTGAATAAAGTGAATCACAGGTTGCTACGGTAATGCAGTGCCTGAGGCTGGCGGGGGTGGGGGGGGCATGCATTGTCTTTGCCCCGGCGATGAGTCAGAGTGGAGCTCCTCCCCTTGGTGCAGAGGGGCGGGGCCGTGATGTATGCACAAGGTGATCTCTCTGCGTGCGTGTGAGAGGAAGGGGGGCCTTTAAGTGCATTACATAACCCTGACGTCATCGCTTACCAAGAATCCTCATTTGGGCCCGGCTGTGCGTGTGCGTGTGCGCACATGAGTGAGGGTGTGTGCATGCGCTTGTGTGTGTGTGCGCGTGTGTGTGTGTTTTGTGTGTGTGTCTGTGCGTGTGTGAGTGTCTGCGTGTCTGCGTGTGTGTGTGTGTGTGTGTGTGTGTGTGTGTGTGTGTTTGTGTGTGCCCTTGCATGGCCTCAAACGCAGTTTGTGTGAATGAAGCCAAATGAGCCAGGATGGCGACTGTTGCCACAGAGCCCTGACCCTTGATCTCTGACCTTTGACCCCAGCTGTTGGAGAAGGGCCTGGCCAGCATGCAGCAATCCCTCCTGCAGATTATACACAGCCTGCTGAGTCACATCGACCTGTCAGCCGCGCCAGTGAAACAGTTCAACCTGGACATCATGAAGATCATCGGCAAATACGTTCAGGTGAGTCCCGCTTACCTGAGAGGTGCTTCTGATTGCTCGTCATCTGTCAGCGCTCCGGGTGGGGGTTGGTGTGGGGTGGACGGAGGGGCCTGGGTTCCATGATGGGCGGGGCTTCTGTTTTGGGTGGAAGATGTGTGTGCGGGGTCTGCCTGCGTTTTGCTGGATGTGGTTTGATCCTGAGGATTGGGCCTGAGAGGGATAGAGTGGGATTTGGTGCATCATGGGTACTGTAGTCCTGGAATGGGGTTGCCTTGCGCAAATCTTTGTTGTGGCTGACAGGAGCAGACAGTGCGTCCTCTCTGAGGGGGGTGGGGATTCAGTTCTTTTGTGCAGGGCCAACTCCTCTTTTCTTTTCATTATTCATAAGAGTGCCCACAGCCCTTGGGGGGGCACTGCAGCCCGTCTCACATCCACAGTCACACGTTGTACTGACCTGCTACAGACACTCACAATGCTGCTCTCCTGACTCACTCCCTACTAATGACTCAAGCCACCACCCACTGTGTGTGTCCCACACTCACAGGCACGCATACAAACACACGCACGCATACACACTCACACACGCGCACACGCCTGCACCCACACACACACGCATATACACACTCAGGCTAATAGTTTGAGTTATCGTGCCGTATGGTGTAAAGGCAGTGTGACGGTGCTGATAGTGTGTGTTTTATGGTGCCGTATGGTTTTGTGTACTGGTAGAGCCCATACTGGAAGGAAGCCCAGAACATTCTGAAGCTGGTGGTGTCGCGGTCGGCCAGCCTGGTGGTGCCGGACGAGGTCCATCGCTCCTACAGCGCAGAGTCGTCCGGATCGCCTGAGATCGCTTTCACCCGAATCTTCAACAGCTGTTCTAAAGAACTGCCCGGCAAAACGCTGGACTTCCACTTCGACATCTCAGAGGTACCAACCTTTTCTCTCTCTCCCTCTCATTCCCTCCTTCCCTCTCTGTGCTCTCTGTGAAGTGCAAGTGTAGTTAGTCACAGGTGAGAGGTTTTAGGTGCACTAGTTTCTCCCAATTAAAAAAGTGTCTGGTTTGACCTCTCACCTCGCATTACACACTTTCCTTCCTGAAGTAATCCGTGGAAGCTGATACAGGCTGTGTGTGTGTATGGACTGGCTGGGTGTTTAATTGGGCTGGACATCTAAATGGGCTGGGTGTTCAAATAGACTGGGTGTGGGTGTGTAAATTGGGCTGGTTTATGTAAATGGGCTGGGCTTGTCCCCACAGACGCCCATAATAGGGCATAAATACGGAGATCAGCGCACGGCGCCGGGGAGGAACGGGAAGCCGCAGGTCATCGCCGTGACGAGGAGCACCTCCTCCACCTCCTCAGGGTCCAACTCCAATGGCCTGGTGCCCGTCAGCTGGAAGAGACCACAGCTCTCTCAGGTACGTACATGCATGCGTGCCTCTGTGTCTGTCTGTGTCTTGTGTCTGTGAGTATGTCTGTGTCTGTGTCTTTGTGCCTGTGAATGAGTGTGTCTGCATTGCATTGCATTGCAATTTTAGTTAGTTCTCTGGTGTGCAATGTTAGTTCTCAGTGTGCAATGTTGTGTTTCAGAGGAGAACAAGAGAGAAGCTCATGAATGTCCTGTCGCTCTGTGGGCCTGAGTCCGGCCTTCCCAAGAATCCCTCTGTAAGATCTGTCATCTTCACCTCCACCTCTAACATCCTCAACTCCGCCACCCTCTCCACCTCCACTCTCTCCACCTCCACCTCTAACATCCTCACCTCCGCCACCCTCTCCACCTCTAACATCCTCACCTCCGCCACCCTCTCCACCTCCACCTCTAACATCCTCACCTCCGCCACCCTCTCCACCTCTAACATCCTCACCTCCGCCTCCACCTCCACCTCTAACATCCTCACCTCCGCCACCCTCTCCACCTCTAACATCCTCACCTCCGCCACCCTCTCCACCTCTAACATCCTCACCTCCGCCACCCTCTCCACCTCCACCACTAATATCCTCGCCTCCGTCACTCTCTCCACCTCCACCATCTTCATCTCTATGGCCCTGAAAATAGTCTGATCCTGTTTAATTCCTTCACCTGCCTATGGTGACAAATACTGAAAAATACACCTTTACCAGCACACGCCCAAAAATAACTACAGATACAGTCTGACCCAGTTTATCTCTCTCAGCCTACACACACTAGTACTGTCATTTTAACAAAAATAATCCTGTTCCGTATTCATGTGGGGGGGGGAATCCTTTCATTAGTTGAAAACATCTTCAGTATTTATCGCAGAAAAGGCACCTCACTTGTCTTGCAAAGCGTGAGAAAAGCAGCCAATATTTTATTTGCTCTGGTCCAAATACGAGTCCTGTATAACTACATTTTAACTGAAGCCTCATTTTTGCGTAGTTTAAAGTGATACCCACGTGCTTTTCCAAAGCAGATATTATTACCCATGGTAGAATTTATTTGAGCAAACTGCAAAATATGAAGACAATCATAACACAGTCATAAACATAACATAACATCTTCGCAGAGAATAGGGTAGGCTACTCTTAAAAATGTCTATTGCATTATTGGTCATTTGAGCTCCTCTTTGTGTGTGTGTGTGTGTGTGTGTGTGTTGCGTGTGTTGTGTGTGTTCCTGTGTGTGTCTGTGTGGTGCGTTCGTGCGTGTGTTGTGTGCGTGTGCATGTGGTGCGTGTGTGTGTTGCGTGCTGTGTGTTCGTGTTCCTGTGTTTGTGTGTGTGTTGCATGCTGTGTGTGTTCCTGTGTGTGTGTTCTGCGTGCGTGCGTGCGTGCGTTCGTGTGCGTGTGTGTGTGTGTGTGTGTGTGTGTGTGTGTGTGTGTGCACGTGCATTGTGCAGGTGGTGTTTTCCTCCAGTGAGGATCTGGACTCTGGAGACGCTCAGACCAGCCTGATCCCCACGGTGGAGGAGGTGGTGCGAGAGGAGGATGCGGGGGGGGAGGACGCAGGCAGCGAGCAGCAGTTCGGCGTCTTTAAGGACTTTGACTTCCTGGACGTAGAGCTGGAGGACGCTGAGGTGAGGGAGGCTGCAGTGGGCAGTGTGGGGGGGACACACAGGGCAGATGGACTGCACCGTCACACAGACCAGACATACTCAGTCCTGCATTTTCCACTGTAAATGACCTGTGTGTGTGTGTGTGTGTACCTGGGTACGTCCACTTTTCAGTGTTTGTGTGTTTGTCAGAGGAAACAGTGTCGCAGTCCTTATTTGGTCTCTCTCTCTGTTTCTGCTCTAACTCACTTTGTCTTTCCTCTTTTTTGCTGACCAGGAGCTGCAGGTAAGTTGCAGCCTGGTGTAACACCCCCCCCATCCCCATATCTCTGCATTTCTCCCTCCTTTCCATCCCTCACTCCGTGTCCTGAGCCTTGGGCTGAGTGGATGTTCCTTTGCCTTCTGGTGCTGCTTTATTTCTGTCTGTGGACCTCTTGAGTTGTGTTGTTTCCTGTTGTGGCGTGTCCTGTCCTGTCCTGTCCTGTCCTGTCCTATCCTATCGTGGCGTGCCGTCCTGCTGTAGATGGTAGGGCGGGCCGGTTCGTGACTGCAGCAGTCACAGGATTAGAACCTGCCCCATTGTGTAGGGACAGGCCTGAGCGAGATGGGTGTGACAGACAGGTGGAGTATAGACAGGTGTAATAAAGGTAGGTGGAGTATAGACAGGTGTAATAAAGGTAGGTGGAGTATAGACAGGTGTAATAAAGGTAGGTGGAGTATAGACAGGTGTAATAAAGGTAGGTGGAGTATAGACAGGTGTAATAAAGGTAGGTGGAGTATAGACAGGTGTAATAAAGGGAGGTGGAGTATAGACAGGCAGGTAGACAGGAGGTTTGAGAACCCGGTGTAGTAAAGGTGTTCAGTCAGACTGTAATAAAGGTAGGTGGAGTATAGACCAGAATATGGTAACGCAGGTGGAGTATAGACATCTGAACCTAAAGGTAGGTGGAGTATAGACAGGTGTAATAAAGGTATGTGGAGTATAGACAGGTGTAATAAAGGTATGTGGAGTATAGACAGGTGTAGTAAAGGTAGGTGGAGTATAGACAGGTGTAATAAAGGTAGGTGGAGTATAGACAGGTGTAATAAAGGTAGGTGGAGTATAGACAGGTGGTAAAGGTAGGTGGAGTGGCAGAGACAGTTTGAGAACCCAGCACAGTTCAGTCAGACTCCAGAATATGGTAGAGAACCCCGAGAAGCCACACTGGCCGTCAGTCCCTGAGAGGAGAAGCTGGAGAGCTGGACCCAACCCAACCGCTCTGGTTCTGGGTCTGTCTCCCAGAGCTTTACTATCTGACCGTGGCCCCCAGGCAGGAGAGACCATCCGCTGGCCCTTCTGTCCCCAAACAGCAGCTGTCCAACTCATCGCTGATCCTAGATCAGCATCTGCTGTCCTGGCACTCCCCTGAGGCCTTGACTCAGTGACGGGGGTCCCAGGGGGTCCTCAGCCGAAACGGAGATAATATTTTCACATAAACCTGGTTTACAAAATAAGTCTGGTTCACACATCCTTTGTTATGCTATGATCATTGTGATTTATATTACATTGCCTTAAATGCATGTCTGATAAGCAAATCCATAGTATATAATGTGCTATTGTGGTAAATAGCCACTGTGTGACAGCTGGTTGGTGTTGGATAAAGGTGTCACACATTAACAGTCTTATTGAGGTGGGGGGTCAGGTGGAGGGGTTTAGTCATTGGGGGGGAGTGAGGTTTCATTAACCCCATACTGGGTGGAGTGAAAACCAGCTGTTGCACACGTGTATCCCACACCCACATGTTTGATCAAATCAAAAGTATTTGCTCTCCACAGCAAAGCACAGTGATTGGCTGGAATGAGTGAGTCCGTGATCGGGTGCGGCGATCGGTTGTCTGAGCGCAGTTCTGTGTGCGGCCTGCAGGGGGAGAGCATGGACAGCTTTAACTGGGGCGTGCGGCGGCGCTCTCTGGACAGCGTGGATAAGGGCGACACGCCGTCGCTGCAGGAGTGCCAGTTCACCGGGAGCACGCCCAGCCTCAACCTCACCAACCAGGAGGACACCGACGAGTCGTCTGAGGAGGAGGTACGGACCACTAGCCCCCACCCACCCAGCCAATCAGCGGCTGGTATAGTGTGCCTGTGGGAGGGGCTAGCTGCTTGCTTCTGCTCCAGACTCCTCCCCTTTCCGTGAGTCATTTTAGTTCTGAAACGCCTGTAACACTGTTTGGAGGCGAGTAGCTTTCTTTTCCTTGAGCAGTTTATCCATGTTCTGCACAAACCCAACCAGATGCAAATGATACAGCATGAGAGTTTAAACACTGTAGGGGTGTGTTCAGCGGCAAAGAACGTTGCAGACTACTTTATAAACTTCAACATGCTGTGTTGAACATACGGTTGCACAGCACTGTTATTGCTGTGATTGCTGATAGGGCAACGGTGTGACACCAAGTCTTAAATGCGTCACTCGCTGCCTCTGGATACAGCCTGGTTCTGGTCTGGTTCCAGCCTGGTTCTGGCCTGACTCTAGTCTGGTTTTGACTTGGTTCTGGTCAGACTTCCCCAGTGGCAGAGACCGGTTCCCCGCACAGGTTTGTGAAAGCTTATAGAGCTACTCAGGAAGTGGCAGCAGGCATGGCTAACTCCGAGAGGGTGAAACACATTTAACAGCATGATCCTGTTTCATTCCCCACGCCTCACTGACCTCACTACTAACCCACAAGTGAAGAGCACAGAGACCTGAAGAGGCTCCTCCTCCTCCCTCTTCACACGTTTTAAGTCCTCCTCTCCCTCGTTCTACCCCTCCTGCTCCTTCCTCTTTCCCGGGCGAGGCAGCTTGTGGCTTGTGAGGGTGCAGCCCGTGGAGGAGCCGCAGGGATCAGTTCTAATGAGGGGTCTGGGTGCAGAGAGACGCAGGAACCATGTCACTATGTTTACCAGCTGATGGAGACCATGTTGCTCTTTTTTGAGCTGTGATGAGTTCTGACCACTGCCTCAAAGCAGTGTGCGTGCGTTGGTGCAGGTGGTGCTGTTGCCGCGGTGATGTTGACAGCCATCTGTCCCCCCCACACAGTTAAACAGCGACTCGGCGACAGACGACGCGGCCTCCAATCACGTGGACTCCCTGCAGCAGTCCCAAGACTCTTCCTGCAGCGTGGTGATAGAGGAGGCCACACCCCTGCCCCGCCCCGACAGCCCCACCGTGGATCCCGCCCACTCAGACAGCGCCAGCAGCCAGCCGCCTGAGGTGGGACCAATCGGGGGCCGCAATAAGCTGTGGTGCACTGGTGCTTTCTAGCTTGTTTCTCTCATTTCCTCTTCTCCTCTCCCTCCCTCCCTCCCTCTCTCTCTCTCTCTCTGTCTCGGGGAGAGGTGTGTGGGTGAGACACCTGCCATCCCTCACTGACCACAGACCCGCTCTCTGACCCCCACACCTGTAGGGGGCCCTCTCTTGGACTTGCCCTCTCATGCTGTCGTGGATGTTTGGCTGTGGGGTTCTATTGCAAGCTCGCGTGCTCTCTCTCTCTTTCTCTCTCTCTATCTCGCTCTCTCTCTTTCTTCGGAGTGGGTGGAGCTTGCTTGCCTGCTTGCTGTGTGATTGGGGGAGAGAATCCTGTCAGGATTGACAGACACCTCAGGCTGGCTGTGCGAGAACAGGCACTGATTGGGACCCTTATTGCTGAAGAGGGAAGAGTTTCTGCCCCCACATTTAAATCATTCTAAAAGCAGACCCCCCCACCCCACTCGTCCAGTAATGAAGCTGAGCGGACACACCCCGCCCCCAAATCAGCTGACTGCTGACCTGTCTGTGAGTATGCCCATCCCCCTCTCCTCACTAAACAGAGAAACTAGCCAGACTCTCAAAAAACAGGAATTGAGATGAACGGGAAACCCAGCCAGACTAAGGCTGCATCCCAATCCGCTCCCTACACACTCCCTCCCCAACTGCCCTCGTGAGTGAGTGCACCTCCGCCATATTGAGTCTGTCCCATTACGTTCCCATGCATTTTTCACCACCTCTTTCAAGTAGCTGCAGTTCCTTTCAGATCCTCAGGGTGTCACTCACTGTACAATTACTCAAATGTACTTATACAATTAAATTTTCAGTAAAATTGATGTTTGTAGATACAATTACTCAAATTTTACACCTCTACGAACATGACCAATTATAATGATTCAATTAAATGAACAATCTGAATTTGAAAAATCAAAGCATCCCATCAATAACAATTTTAAGATGAATTAATATTAATATTTTTTAGGGCTGGGACTTTAACGCGTTAATTCTTACAAAAAAATTGATGTTTGTAAATACACCACGGAACGTTTCAGAGATGTTGGGGAGTTTCAGGCTAACGTTATGGACAAGTTTTTCAGAGCCAAGATGAGTAAGACCTCTAACAAAGTAACCAACTCACTGGCTCACTGGATTGCAAAGACCACTTTCGGAAATAAGGGGCAACAAATGATCTGGCAATGATTCAAAAGATCATTTCAAAAATCCAACTTCTTCAAAATATCAATTCTAAAATTGCTGCTTTGTTAAAAATTGCACTGGTCTTAACTAAAATAAACAAGATTTTGCTGCTTAAAATATCAATTCATTGATTCATCCCAAAATCATTTGATAAAAATGTTGCAAATTTTAAGATGAATTAATATTAATTACAAAGCCTTTTAATTATTAATTGTCCCACCACTAATATTTTTATTTTGCCTTTAGGCTGTCAAAACCATTTTCCTTTTGCTTTCAATTGTTTTTAGAAGTGTGGTTTAAAAATATCCACCCACTCATTTCAACATATCAGTTTCTTTGCTCCAGAATGGGCATGATATGTCCTACAGAAGTGTCAACAGACATATTTTCACAATTGAAAGCAGTAGCCTACTTACAAATCAATCAATATGGTTACGTGTGGGTGTGTGCAGCGCCAACTGCTGACTGCAATATGCACCATTTTTGGTAATTGAATGATTATTTGAGATTGTAATGCATTGACCTCTTGGTGTTGGAGGATGGAACTGCAGGTTCCTGACAGAGGTGAAAACGCATGCCTTTACCCATTAGTGTAGGAGGCGAATCTGAGCCTGGGGAATTGGTTTGCGGGCCCCTAAACTTCATCGGCTGTTAGGTTTTCACTGTTACCTCATAGATTAATTGTACAATGAATAATTCAACTAATCATTCATTGTACAATTGGAGAGAGGTCCTCGCATGAAGGAGAGGCAGCCTAAAATCAACAGGAAATTGGATAAACCGGAAACCCAACCAGATAAACATGGCAAAACACAGGAAGTGACTTAAACAGCTGGAATTTCTCCCCCCCCATTCAGCCCCCCGAGAGTGAGACTGAGCCTAATCTGTGTACTAAGTTACTAACATGCAGTGTGCAACTCTGTACTAACACACTCACAAGGGAGTGTGGCCTGCACGACTTCCTCTCCAAACAGGGCACAGAAACTGTGACTGTGACTTTTTGCATGGTAACCGGAGAATGCACATGCGGTTGGCAGGTCAGTGCAAATCTCTGGTGTGTGATTGGTTAGTGGTTCAGTGTAAATCTCTGCTGTGTGTGATTGGTTAGCGGGTGAGGGGGTGTACGGGAGCCCCTGTATCGGGCTCTGAATGTGGACTGAAGGGTATCTCTGCATTACAATGGCAGGCTAATGTAATGACTTCCAGAAAAGCCAAGATAAACTCATCAATACTCTGACTCACCCACCGAGCCCCTAAAAGCTTTCCGTAATAACATGTAGCCTGCCACCCTGCCATAATTATGCATTAAAAACACACACACACACACACACACACACACACGTGCAAACGTACATACACAAACATGCATACACACGCACGTGCATACATACTTGCACACGCATGTATACATACACACACACGTGCATACATGTATACATGCACACACAGTTTTTAAATTAAACGTGCTTTTTCCCTTTGCTCCTCTAGGTGACGTGCGTTTGGATACAGAGATCTTTTAAATCAAATGTATGGTGGTTTGTCATATTTCTCATAACTCAGGGGCTTGTGGTGCATAAAGATTTTGACGTGCATACGAGTACATACATTGAATGTATTTGCCGTCTACAGAAGTGTCGGCGTATATTAGCCTAAAGGGGACATTTGATCTTGTGCTGCTTTAGCAGATTGATAATTGGATTTGTGTTCACTGCATGACATCGTAGTGCGGCTGAAAGCTGCAGTCAGGAGGCTTGTGCGTTCCTTAAATGCCCCCGAGTGGCACAACTGCTAAAGCTTAAACGTATGAGAATATAGCGCCCCCGCATGGCACAACTTAAACAAGAGGGGGAAACCTCCTAAATATATATATTTTTTACAAATGTAAAAAACATAGGAGTGTGTGATCAGACGACAGCAGGGCGGGGTCGGAGGTCAGAGGCGGGGTCGGAGGTCACTGACCCCTCTGTGCGTTTGGTGTGCAGGACGTCCTTGGGACAGCGGCGGACGAGCTGAGCAGCAGCGTGAGTGAGGACACGGGGTTCTGCAGCGCTCCCCCTCTGCCACCCGAACCCCCCGAGCTGCCAGACCTCCCAGACCCCCGGGACCCTCCGGACGACCTGGACCCTGCCCCCCCGCCCCCGCCGCTGGCCCCGGACAGCCCCCCGGCTCCGTCTGCGAGGACGACGCCCCCGCACCGGACAGCCCCCAGCGTCCATCTGTGAGGAGGACGTGACCTTGGCTCTCAAAGAGCTGGACGAGAGGTGTGAGGAGGAGGAGGCGGACTTCTCTGGCCTGTCCAGGTAAGAGTATCAGTGACGCACGTCTGTGTGTGAGAACTCGCCTGTCTGCAGGTCCGAGAGCTCACCTGTCTGCAGGTCCGAGAGCTTACCTGTCTGCAGGCGTGCGAGAGAGCGTTTAACTCTGCGGGTGAGCATGTGTACAGTAAGTTTAATGTTTGAGTCTCAATGAGGTTAGGGCTCCTGCTGTTGAAGGTGGTGGGTGATGGTGGTGGATGTTGAACTGGGATTAGCAGTGGTCAGTGATGCATCAGTGGGTCTGGTAAACGTGCTGGTCAGCGAAGCCTCCTGCTCACCTTGCGGCTGTGCTCTTTCACCGTAGAAATAGAAAGCACAGAAAGGGACAGCGCCTGTCATTAGCAGAATGCATCTCCTGCTGTAATGAATGATGTATCTGGCAGTGTGCCTACTGGTGCTGTTCCCTTGGAGCTCCGCTGCTCTGAAGGCCAGCCAACACTGGCTAAAGGACACCAGTCATACAGCTGGCCAATCCAGCCAACACAGTAATGTGTGTGTGTGTGTGTGTGTGTGTGTGTGTGTGTGTGTGTGTGTGTGTGTGTGTGTGTGTGGTGCTGCAGTGTGTGTGTGTGTGTGTGTGTGTGTGTGTGTGTGTGTGTGTGTGTGTGTGTGTGTGTGTGTGTGTGTGTGTGTGTGTGTGTGTGTGTGTGTGTGTGTGTGCGTGCGTGTGTGTGTGTGTGTGTGTGTGTGCGTGTGTGTGTGTGTGAATGTATGTAGTTGCTGCAGTAGGCAGAAGTGAATGTGTTTCTGCAGTAGGCAGTGTGGGGTGGGGTGGTGTTAGCAGCAGCAGTGTGTTGCTGCGCATGGCCCATCTGCATGCGGTCTGCAGGACAGGGAAGATGAGGGTGATCTCTCCCTCCGCCATCAGCAACAGCAGCTTCAAGCACATCTACTCTGTCTGCTTCATCAGACTGTTTGGCCCTGTTGGGCTGTGAGTATCTGCAGCATGACTCTGCATGAGGGGAGGGTGTGTGTGTGTGTGTTATTGTGTTAGTGTGTGTGTGCGTGTGTGCGTGTGTGTATGAGAGCTGTTACATTAGCTGTTACATCTTTGTTCTGTAGCACTACAGGAGGCAGATAATGCGGCAGAAAATGCAGCCCAATCTGTGTGTGTAATTTAAAGTGATCGTGTGCGTGTGCGTGTGTGTGTGATCAGTCAGGATGAAGGGGATCCAGACGGATTCCCGGAGATCCAGGCATCTCCACCCCCCTCGCCCTTCCTCTCCGCCATCCTGGCAGCGTTCCAGCCCGTGGCCTACGAGGATGAGGAGGATGCCTGGCGTTGCCACGTCAACCAGATGCTGTCTGACACGGACGGGTCCTCAGCCGTCCACACCTTCCACGTGTTCTCCCGCCTGTTCCAGGTGAGGGGAAGTGGCCTGTCTGAGTCATTAGTGGTGTGCGTGCGTGCGTGCATGTGTGCATGCGTGCGTGCGTGCGTGCTGTCATTGTGTGGCTGTGCATATTAGAGGTTGACCGTCTGTCTAGTTAATGTCTTGCCATGTTTAGCTTGGTAATTGGAGCTCTAAAATGATTGATAGCTGAACAGTGTAAAATGATGAACCTTAAAATATATTTGGATTATGTCACAACTAGGGATGTGACGGTATGAGTTTGTAGCAATATGATAATCATCCTGAAAAATACCATGGTAATCGTGGTACCATGGTATCAATAATAGTAATAAGTGCACTGATATAAATTAAATTAGTTAAATTACCCAATGTTGGCATTTGTATATACATCCACCCCTGCATTCACGTACTGATTATTATTCAATAAATGAATGTTGGCACTTCAAGCTAAGGACTTCTACATTTGAAAATGTACATGATGAATTTTTTTTTTTTTTTTTCGAACAAGGCAAAATGGGCCTCCCGCGTGGCCCAGTTGTTACAACGTCCGACGCTGGCCACGGAGACCGGGGTTTAATTCTCCGTCTCGCCAGAGTCGGCTTTGGCCGGGAGCGCCACCAGGGGCGGCGATTGGCTGTCCGCCCCAGGGAGGGGGGAGGGAAGCCGACATGACATTCGCTGCGCATAAGAGTGGCCCTGTAGTACCGGGTTACGATCGACGGCTTGGCGAGTGCCGTCTCGGAGGAGGCGTTACTTCACCTTCGTCACTACCAGTCGCAGGACTACGACAGCGAACTCACATTATTAGGGGGGGATTGACATAAAAATAACGGGTCTAATTGGCTACCAAATTGGGAGAAAATGGGAGAAAATCAGAAACCAAAAATTTTAATACAAATTAAAAAAAACGAATAAGGCAATATGGTTATACTAGCAATCATTGAGTAGCCTATGAATGAAGTCTGCAGGAACTTTAGCCTACACTGTGGCTAAAATATTGGAGAAACAGTCATGTTTTTGAAAAAAAATAATACATACTATGTATCCATTTTATAGAAGAATATTGGAATGAATATTCTTTTATATTAATATTGGCACGCCTAGGGGGTTAGGTACCCAACAACACCCTGCCAATATTCAAAGTATACAAAGTAGCACTGCCAGTATTCATGATATATTGTAGCCTGTCATTCCCTTTAATAAAATTGCTCAACCGGTCGAACGTTAAATAGGTAGCTCTTGCGTGCTCGTAATTGAGCATTCACGTGGAACACTAGAGGCTTCAGTGAAATTCTGGTTTCCGGTTGCGAATCTGTAGCGAACTAGCAAGCGACTTGCTATGACTGGTGACCACTGAACTGTGCAGTGGGAAAATGAATCCAGTACCACCCTGCACTGTCTGAGCTTTCTTCCAAGCAATGACAACCATTATCTTGAACCCCGTGAAATGGAAACGTATCCTCGTCAAATGGAATACATGAAGTGCTGCTGAATCACAAGCTAGAGATGCGCGCTGCGCTGCCACAGCAACCTCGTAAAACAAAGACCAGTAAAACCTTAGAGAGTGCTTATGCAACTTTTAGTCCAACACTTATTTAATCAGTGTAAGTATTTTATATAAAATACCATGATATACCACCAGCTTGGTTAACAGGGTGGGGGAAAATATTTATGGTGTGATAACCATAAATTCTGACACCGTGGTGTACCGTCAAACCGGAGTAACGTGACATCCCTGGTCACAACAGCGTGGTATTGGAGCAACGTTAGTCTCCTCAATATTCAACAACATTTTATCATGTTTTCTGAACCATGTAACATTAGCCAGTGCAGGGACTCAGTGAGGATATCTAATCACATAGCAGCAGCACGGTCATTTGAAAATGCTTGAAAGTCAAGAATATGTTGTCATTAATACTTTTATTGATCACATGACTACAATGAATGGATTTCTACACAATGTATTTCCTATATTATTCAGTTCAAATGACAAACAAAAACAATACATGATGGGGTATTCATACGTGCCTTCTCCAAGCCTTCTCTAGAAATCTCCTCCAGGGTCACATGGTTGGAGAGCTCGCGAGCAGCATTAGGCAGCACTATTACCTCAACACTAGAGGGCGCAATCCCGCAAACAAATGTATATCGCCCATAATCAGTGTACATATCTGTCAATTGCCTGCAAGGTCTAGTACCGACCCCATTAATCGGCCTGGCCCTAGTACGTGTGTCTTTGGTGCTGACTCTGTGTGTGTGCTTTCTAAGTGTGTGTGTGCAGCAGGGTTTAAATGTGTGTGTCTGTCTGTGTGTGTGCGTGCGTGCAGAACATCCAGAAGAAGTTTAGCTCTCTGACCCAGGCCTCAGTAGGCTTCCTGGGGGAGAGTCTGTGGCGAATTGGGGAGAAGTTTCAGAGCTCATTGGACGTCATGATGACCTTTTCCCACTGCCCTACGGTGTACCTGGATGCTGAGACGGTGAGTACACTCACACACACACACACACACACACACAGACTTACGCACACACACACACACAGACTCACGCACACACACACACACACACACACACACACACACACACACACTGTTTTATGCTGATATGGGGCTGTGTTGTTATTAAAATGGTTCTGATTAACTTTGTTGGAAGCACAAGCCGCACTCGGGCCTGGTGTCACAAGGCTGTGAGGAGATCAGTCTGGCTGCAGTATTAGTCTGAATCCACATTTCCCTGTGTCTGCTGCAGGAGTCTTTTAAACACAGCTGCTGAAGTGTGTGTGCAGACAGCACTGTCTTCACTAAGTGTCACAACAGTGTGTTTGGCTGTAGTTTGATGCAGCTGGGGGATGTGTTGGGGGATTGGTACAGTGTTTTGGGTAATTTGGCGCAGTGTGTTGGGTGATTTGCCCCAGTGGGATGGGTGATTGGTGCAGTGGGTTGGGGTATAACGCTCTCTGTTATGACTCAGCTGGTGTCCTGCGGGCTGCTGGAGACGCTGAAGTTCTCTGTGCTGGAACTACAGGAGCACCTGGACACCTACAACGGCAAGAGGGAGGCAGCCCAACAGGTGAGCCCTGAGCTGGGCCCCGCACTCACTGACAGCTGGGGGAAATGGACACGCCCCCAGCACAAACGTTCCCGCCCACATTTGTGTGAAAACAAAGCAGGGTCTCCATAGGTTTATACACAAATCCTTATCAATTCCAGACACAATTGAACACATTCAACATAATTTACATTTTTAATTGTTAATATGCGCTTCATATCAACAACATAGTTTTCCACCTTGCCTGCTCCTGAGCGTTAGTGCTATTTCATAAGTCTTGACATTACAGGGCTTCAATCCTGCCCCATTACCCTGCGTTCTAACAGTGGGCGATTCGGCAACTAGTTGCCCGAAATGCATTAAATGAGAGCAGGCGACTGCGGGTGATTCAGTGATTCGGCGATTTGTGAGCGTGGCGGCGACACAGAAAAGTTGAAAATCCTGAACTTTCGGGCGGTATCGCCCGGTAAGAGCCAATCAAATTCATGTGTTGCTGTTTTTACCTTCCACGCGGAACCAACACAACACCGAAATTTGGTTCCTAGTTCCGACACTTCAAAATGAATGAGGAGAAACTGATAACAGCGGTCTGCAGTACCCCCATACTTTATTTAATCCTAAAAGCATGAATATTTATAGCTAGCTAAACTTATATGGCCTACATACATCTTATTTGATGTTTGTGTTGGTTAAAAGGCCATTTTTTATCGCATGGGTACGTTTGGAAAAACAAATTGCGAGCCGTTTCCAGCGCAAGTAAATGGCCGCAATTGTAAAAAGCCTTCTGAGTTTGAGTTTGCGGTTCATGATTGAAGGAAACAATACTGCTAACCAACTAATATTTATAATAAAGATTCTCAAAATCTATGATGAACTATTCGTTTACCATGCCAAAATTCCGTAAGCACGTCGGAAGCACTTTGAGGAGGCCATTCAAGCGTGACAACACACGTGGGGAACGCCCACTGGGCGATTTCATCGCCTAGTATCGCCCGCTGTTAGAACGCAGGGTAGCTGGACAAACAAAATGGCCAGACAATATTTACCCCAACACCTACTCATACCTCATCAAACCTCCAGGTAAACTTAATCTTCCCAGTTTATTTAAGAATATAAGACACTGTAATGGAGACACCCTGCATAGCTGCTAGCGACGGTAAGTGTACCACTGACAACAGCTGCATCCTGCAGCAGGACCGGACTGGGAGATAATCAGCCCAGGAATTTCAAACACTTAATTGTTAAAAAATCATAAAATCGTTAATGTATGTCATGTATAACTGACCTCTCTCCTTTTCCGATCTGTGAACATATAACGTTTGAGTGAAGATTAGCTCATAGTAGCAATGAAGGGGACAATAAAACATGTAAGTTAACAGCACTAGTGTTAACTAGGTAGTTAACATTAATTACCTAACTTGGCAAGCTAGCAAACTAGCTAAGTGCAGTGCAGTGCAGCCAACTAGCTAGATTAGTTACCTAACAATATATTACAGCTAGCTATCCAAGCTGGTAGGACACATTGTACCATTAGTTGAGATAGAGAAGATGGAGATGAAGTTTTGCTGGTTAGTGAACTTACTTGGGTGATTATTATTCACGAACTGTGCATAATCTATGGGATAGAGTCCCAGGAACATGTGTGTATTTCCCTGCTGGATCACACAAGTAGCTGCACTCATCCTCTCGGCAGGTGGCTTGAAGCCATAGAGTTCTTTTTTTGGGCTCCATCTCTCAATCTGGTAATGTAGAAAACCACAAATCTGGATTTTTTGCTAAATTATATTGACAAAATGCCACGCAGCAGCCTTTTGCCATTATCCTAAAACATCACAGTGTGTTCTCTATCTCCCTTAAACTCTACCGCAACGTGTGCTGCAGTGGAGAGAGCGCTTTGTTTCCCCCCAAATGTGGGTGTGGTTGTGAGAGCCACCTTTGTGCAACTTTGTGCGCATCTTGATTACTTTATTATTATATTTAGTGTTTATATATATATATATATATATATATATATATATATACATGTATATATATGACATGCATATAGACATGTATATAGATATTGAGTGTTTATATGTGTATATATAGATATTTTATGTTTAGATGTATATCTATGTAAATATATTTAGTGTTTATATATAGATTCTGTTAATAAATGTAACAGACTTACAGTTTTGAATTGAACATTATCAATGAACAGGAACACTTGTCATGTGACATATGTGACTTAATCACATTTTTGACTGCTGTTATTCTGAATGACCACTGGACTTTCCACACATCTGAACCTAAAAGAACCTGCAGGATTAATGTGCGATGGCGGGGGAAGGCAGTGAGCGGGGGGGAGAGGGCTGAGTCACTGGCGCTCGCTCGCTCTGTCCTAAATCAGTTAGGGAAGAGTAACGGCGGCCACTCAGGCAAGTGAGATCTGGTGGCTGATTGGCCGGAGCACAAAGATGGAGGAGATGGCGGGCAGGGTTCGGCCTATGACTCAGCCGCTAATTGAATGAGACGGGCGCGGTCCCTGCAGGATTCAGCCCCGCCCCCTTGCCCTGCAGACCCCTTTAATCCGCTAAGTACAGAACACTGATTACATCACTGCCCCACCCCAACACACTACACACACACTATAAACACACAGTCACACACACACACACACACATAGACACTATAAACACTACACTACCCTCACACACACACATACACACTATAAACACAATTACACTCTCATACACTACACATACACACATATACAAACACAGACGCTCATACTGTGGGAGTGTGGGGCAGGTGGAATGTCTGAAGCGCTGCCCCCCCAGTTCAGTGTACTCCCACAGACAGACTTATAACTGGGCTCTCCCTGTCTCTTCCCAGTGGCTGGATGATTGCATCAAAACGTTCGGAGAGAAGGACAGCGCCTCGCAAACCAACACACAGGCCCAGGTAAGGCCTCGCCCACCCCCCCACAACACCAAACAAAAACACAGGCCCCGCCCACCCTCCCACAGCACCAAACAAAGCATTGTGCATGTGCATGTGCGTGTGTGTCAAAACTGGAATGTTATTTTAACAAACATACCAGTCTGTGAGAACAAGCTTTTAAAAACTTGTTATACTAAAGTATTTATTGGGTCTAGATTAGTAATGGTCTTGCCAAAGCAAACCCAAGGCAACAGTAGAGCTGTGTAACTGCAGACTCTCCAGATACTCCGCTCCTGCGCTCCTGTCGTCCTGTCGCTCCTTAACTACAGGAGGTTCCGCTGCTGTATTACAGTACAGAACCTCCATTACCACAGTGCTGCGCTTGGTCACGCCCACTGACCTAAAACAACTGGACAGCTGATGGCACAATAAACCTTGAAATCACTGCGTTGCCATCTTTGTGCCCCCTTTTTTGTATTGCCACCGTTCTGGACTGAATACATGAGTGAACAGCTATTTATGGCAATCTTCAAGAGCTAGGGTTTGGGTGACATTTTTTCTCAGCAATCCGAATTAAGAAAATCTATGTACATATTCGCTAAGAAAACTCTACATTTGTACAGCTGATACAATGTATGTATGCAATGTATATTTGCTTTGTAGTATAGGAAGCTTAATTTAACTGAACCGCATGTAGCTAATGTCAATCACATCAAAAAAGAGCCATTTTCATTTTGTCCCAGATTCAAATTTCAAGTTACAAAATCTGTGATTCCATATGTCAAGTCTCGAAGATCAATTTTTAAGTTTAAGCCTAGCTAATTCTGCTTTCGTTTCTCTGTTCCTGTGCTGTCTGCCTTTATTTCTCAAGGTGGGCTTCTGTCACATTTGCTAATTGCACAACCTTCTATAACATAACTGTTAGATAGTACAAGCCATAACCAATAGTTTGATAAGGTTAAGTAGTGAGTCTTGCTAGCTAAACCAATGTAGTTTCCAAGCTGAAGTTTGCTATACCCAGGTACAGTATTTGACAGTTTTTAAAAGTTTTATAAATAAAGGACTCACCTTTATTTTGGCAGTTACCTGTGTACCTGCTGACTTCCCCATAGTTTTTCCACCTAATACAGCAAGGTAGCTACTAGTAAGCGAATGCAATGCATAATTAGCGTTATTATTAACGTTAGCAGTCGTCAGATAGTGATGTGATGGAGTTGGAAAGCACAAACATTTATTGGGACGTGTAATGTGAAATCACACACATGCGTAGATATGGCACACCGAATACCTCAAGTTGATTTGATTCTCTTTTTATTCCTTTCTTGTTTTAGCACACTAGCTACGTGAAACTACTAGAGTTTGTGGCAAGTAAGTAGGTAATACTTGCAACAGCAAATACTGGAAGAGGAGGTGGAGAAGATGTATTGCTTGAATGTAAAAATAGATGTTTGACATTGAGCTGCAGTGTTCGTTCATTCTTTCATTCATTTAGCCAGTATAGTCCGCCCAGCAATACTGGGTGGTTGTCTCTTAAATCTTGATAATGTTAACTGACAAGATCTCCCGTCTTATATGATGATCGCCTATGTGTTGAGAAGTGGACAGATCGAATATTTCTTTATGAAATGGCATTTAGTCGTTTATTTGAATCACAATAACTTAGAAATGATCAAAAGGAAAAACATTATACAAAAATAGGCAAAGCGGATTAGATTTGTCCCTACTGCGTGCGTGTCAGTTGCAGTATCTGACCGCCTCCCGCTTCCCAAAAAGTTCGCTCACTAAACCTACAGAAGTATCTAGTTAAAAATAACAACCTGTTATGATTAAGATTTGGACAATCGGTGACCTAGCTTGCTAGCGTTGCATTGACTCTCTCCCGCCAAACTGTAAAGTTAGCCAATCCCTCCACACATGCACAAGCAGGCAGGCACTCTCACAGTGAGATTGCTTTATTGGTTTGTCTGATTTGATATATTTTCCGTATCAAGCAAACTAAGTTGACTAAAACGGAATTGCTGACTTTGTTTTAAAAGTTCTAGTTACCTTTTCTATTCTGTTGCACCTTATCCTAATGTTTAGCTAACTTAATGACTATTATTCGCATAAATTATCACCCGTGGACAGTCTTGCCAAATCCTTTTTTGAAAGTATTATATGCTAATCAGCATGTTATTGTGGTGAAGATAAAAGGCTACGTTTAATTATTTTTATTTGTAGGTGTCTTTTATTAAATAATATGACAGATATTCCAAACATTGGCAAAAAAACATTGATTGTCTACAATATGGCTGCCTGCTCACTTCACCATTAATATAGAATGTTTTATAACATCAGCTATCCAGTTCTGTTAGATCAGTCAAGCCACTTAATGAATTTTCAGAAGATGCCCCAAATTGTTATGTTTTGGCTCCCAACGGTAGACACACAGAACGGCCAGTGTTAAGAACATGGAGCTGAGTATCTGGTTAGTCTAGGATCTGTGGTCTATTATCGCTGTGTTTAAACGCTGCGTTTGTGGAAAATGAATATCATGCTGGGCTCTGTGAAGGCCGGGGAGTGTCTGGACCCTGATTGGTCGCAGGGCGGTGGGCATGCCTATCAGTGCGGGTGTGAGTGACAGCCTGGGCCGTGCTATGTCAGTCTCCTGGGGGGGCAGGGAGGACATCCTGTGGCTCCCAACCCCCCCACTCACACCGGAGGCGCCCCTGTCTCCCCCATTATGATTTGCTTGGCTGCAGTGTGGGGTGGGATCCTGTGAGCTGTCAGCTCTCTACACCACTCCAGCCAGCATTACCCAAACACACACACACTCGCACTGTCCCAAACACACACATATACACACACACTCTCCCTCTCTCACTGTTCCAAACACACACACACACTCTCTCTCTCTCACTGTTCCAAACACACACACACACTCACACACACACACACAGTCCCTCTCTCACTGTTCCAAACACACACACTCTCACTGGTTTGGGAGGGCATCGAAGGACAGACTGCAGCACAGAATGTTCCCATTCATTTGATGATCAACCAGGTGACAGTAAGGGTTCGGTCTCACTGCCAGGGTTTTTCTAGTAGTTTATACGACTTTATACCTCATTCCTCTCATCTTAGCCACGACTGGGGCTACTCAGCCCTACTCCTGGAGGGCTGCAGGGCTACTAAACCCTGGAGGTGTCTGCATCTCTCAAACTCTCCTGTTGCTAGCACTCTCTCTTTCTCCTTTCTGTAATGAAACACTCTTCTGTCTTTTGTGATCTGTATTTAACGGATGTAAGCAGTGAAACACACTGCTCTGGATACAGGGATTGTGGTTCCTGTCCATAGTGAAAGACACACTTGTGGCAGAAACACACTGATCTGGGTACAGGGATTGTGGTTTTGTGATTGCTGCTGCAGACTAATTCTGGGTGTTTCTCTCTTCCTCTTGTTCTGCTGTTTGTGACCCGCTCGCCCTCTTGCTTAGCAAATGGAAACTCTAGCAGTAAGTGGTTTCTTCAATTCTAGACTCTAATCATGTCGGACAGACAGAATGGCCATTTCACCCCCATTCATGTGCGTCTGCGCAGGTGTGCGCAGCTGTTCCATCCCTCAGCCCTGCCCCACTATCCCCTCATTCCAGGGCTGACCCCGCCCTGGCACTCATAACCCCGCCAAATTCTCCACCCAGTCATCCCTCATTAAGTATGTGCATATTTATGCTTGACTCATGAATAATAACTTAACCCCGACTCCTATGCAGCAGACTTCCTTCTGTCTGGAAACTGCTCTGGGTGGAAGTAGGAGAAGAGTTTGTAGGGGGGGTGGTAACAGACCGATTGACGAGGTGAGAGGACACGGGAGAATTTGGGTGGTTAATTTAGCGTGCTCATTCCTACACCTCAGTTGAGAGGTTGAAAGCACGGTGTTCACCGCTGGTCACGGGGGGGACCACGGGCAGCGCAATGTGGTGGAGTGACGCGCTCCACCCAGCTCCATAACCCCCATCCCTCCCCCTCCCTGCATCTAACCTGGGAACTCATCTCTGATTGGCCCATCTCATTCTGAATGCAACTGAGGCCGAGTAATAAGAATCTGTCTCTCCCTCTTTCTCTCCACACCCCTTTTACTTTCTTTCCTGGTTTTTTGGTTTTTTTTCTGTCTTCCTACCCTCTCTCTCTCTCTCTCTCTCTCTCTCTCTCTCTCTCTCTCTCTCTCTCTCTCTCTGTACAGGAGTTGGAGTTGTGTCGCAGGCTGTATAAACTGCATTTCCAGTTGCTGCTGCTGTTCCAGGCTTACTGTAAGCTTGTGAGCCGTGTGGCCACCATCAAGAAAGAGGCCGAGGTGAGGGCGGGGCTGCGTGTGTATAGTGTGTGTATAGTGTGTGTGTGTGTGTGTGTGTGTGTGTGTGTGTGTGTGTGTCTGTCCTCCAGGTCATTAACATGTCGGAGGAGCTGTCTGTAGTGTGTGTATAGTGTGTGTACACACTATAGTGTGTGTGTGTGTGTGTGTACGTACGGTGTGTCTGATGTGTCTGTCTGTCCTCCAGGTCATTAACATGTCGGAGGAGCTGTCTCTGCTGGAGAGCTGTCTGAAGGAGGCGGAGTCTGCGGCTGACGGACAGGAGGAGGTGGGCGTGTCGGAGGCGGTGCAGGCCAGCACTGAGACGGCGATCCAGTCACTCATGGAGACGCTGCGAGCGCACGATTACAGCTCCGCCCTCACTCAGGTCAAAGCCTTCAGGTAAACGCACAGTACCATCCCACATCGTGCGTGTGTGGCCATCTGTCTTGTTGCAGATATTTAGACTATTATTTTATAAGAGACAGGAAACCAGAACTTTCTTACTGGAATTTGTATAACACACGTTGCTGTGGCATTTTCCCAAAATGTAGCCTAGCCAGCACAAATTTAAATCAATTTTCTACTTATTAGAACGCCTGCTAGTTAGTGAGTTAGCTACCTAGCTATTTAGCTAGCTACCCAGGTTGCTGATAATATAGCTAGCTTACTAACTTGCTAGCAAATTTTTGTTTGCATTAGCTAGCTATGGAATTTCTGCTTGGAGGGATTGAGCCTGCTAGTTAGAGAGCCAACTGAAGAGGGTGTCACACTGTAGCCAGCTGATTTTGGTTTGTGTCCATTTGTTGCGCATGTGCATGAAGAATGCAGGGATCGTAGGAGACATTTTTAGACAATTTAGACACAAACAAACAGGTGAGGCGAGTTAACTGTAATCAACTGCTTTTAAGTGATTAATTAAGTCCTGATAAATAAGGAAAATCAGCAGACCTCAGGGTAAGGAGTTACTTAGTTTCCTGCAATCTGATTGGTTCAAGCCAGTTTTAGCCAGAGTTATGTTATAGGCCAGTGGATGAGTTGGCTTAAATCATAAGTACCTTTAAGATTTTGAGCCTGACAAATGAGGCTACAGCAGGTCCTACACACACACCAGATAGTCAACACTGAAACACAGATCCTACACACACACACACACACACACACACACACAGATCCTACAGATAGTCAACACTGAAACACAGATCCTACACACACACACACACACAGATAGTCAACACTGAAACACTAGATCCTACACACACACCAGATACTCAATTCTCTGCTCTTAACACTGAAGGTTCTGTCTCCCTGCCACTGAAGCTGTCTCAAATTTGATGAAAGCTCATTAAGAGACGTGACCAAGTGCAGCACTGTGGTAATGGAGGTTCTGTACTGTAATACAGCTGCAGAACCTCCTGTAGTTAAGAAGCAGAGAGGACGGAAGGAATCTGGTGAATCCACAGAGGCTGTGCTGTATGGGCCTCCGCAGATCGAGGTCTTGTAAACGGTGACCCCGTGTTCTTTGGCGCAGGTCGCTGTGGCCCAACGACATCTTCGGCAACGTGGCAGACGACGCGGTGGAGACCCTTCAGCACGTCTACTTCCGGCAGCAGAGCCTGGGCCAGACGGGCTGCGTGGCAGTGCTGCGGCCGGCGGGGGACCTGAGCCAGCCCAGCGGCCTGCTCATGGAGCTCAACCTCCAGATCCGCCACGCGCTGCGGCTCACCAGCACCCGCTTCTGAGACGCGCTCCACCCACGAGGGCCAAAGCGCCCGCTCCTCCTCTCACAAGACTGTGTGCTCCCGGGTCAGCGGCAGGCTGGCTGAACCACGCTACAATACGGAGGAGAGGAGAGGAGGAGGAGGAGGAGGAAGAGTGGGGAAGGGAGGAGCGGAGCGGGGGGAAGAGGGGAGGGGAGGGGAGGATGATTTTTTGGCGGAGCGTCCTTCAGATGTCCTTAGCAGCCAAAACTCCATTCAGCATGCGTTCCACAGACGGGACGGGAGGGGTTAAGCGTGGCGCTATAAACACAAGGCGTGCGAACGAGTGGACCGTCTGCGACGTCGCTCTGGGGCCTTTAAAAACACAAACGAAAGTCAAACTCTCCAGAAGCATGCTCGATAGAGGAAGAAGAAAAAAAAACACTGCAAGAGTATTTTTTTGAGAGATTAAAATTATTTTTTATTAGAGCTAACGTCCTCCTTAGGCTGTAAATGTTAAGATATTTAACCTCCTGGAGTCTGTATAAAGAGTGTAATTCTATCATTCTGGGGCTCTGATGATCGCTCATTATAGCTAACCAAAAAGTAGCTGCCTTTAGAACACATATCTGTCTGTGTGTTTGTGTGTATGTGTGTGTGTGTGCGCGCGTGTGTGTTTATGTACATGCTGATGCTGACACACACAGGCTGACACACACACACACACACACACTCACACAAATGCATAAATACAGACTGGCCACATTCATTATGAAACCATCAATAACTTATTTTACTCTGTATATATTTTAGAACTGTATAGTGTAAAATCAGTATTTTTTCTTGTACATTTTGTGCAATGCACTGTTAATGCAGAATAGATGTATAAAGCTGAAGAAACCAGATAGAAAATTCACTTCATTCATAATCTGACCCAAACATCAACATCTTCACGACCAAATGGGACTGGCAACGGCAGAGAGGTCAAAGGTCAGGAGTCCGAGCTCACGGGAGGAGCGGGCCCCAGTGTTCACTCTGCCTGTTCAGTCATATACATTCCTCTCTCCACTGTGATCTCCATGTTGGCTCTGTTTCCCAGAGCTGGCCGTGCTGGCCCCCCTGTGTGGGGAAACTGGAGCCCGTGTTCATCCATATTAGCTCTGCTGTGCTGCTGAAGGCACTGTGCTTGCTGACGAACTGCAGGATATGAACTGATACCTGAAAATTTAGGAGAAAAAAAAAAAAAAAAAAAATGTCGTGGCACATTTAAACGATCACTGTATTCATTCCTCACAAGAGAACTCTTCTATCGCCTGTTTGGTACTTTTGAATGCTGTTAATTATTTAATGGATATATTATTTACTGGGAAATAGTTTTTATTTCAAGGTGCATTAAAAGTTTCCTTTTTTTGTTTTGTTTCTTTTTAGTTTTCCTGCCATCAGCCTTCTCATTAAGGAAACCCCAATCACGTGTTCAGCTAATGTGTGTGGAAACTGACGATATCTATTCTCTTCTACTTTTCCATAGGAGATCAGGGAGCAGAATTGCTCTTAACAGTGACATCACTTCCTGTGTTGTGGCACCTGTACGTGTGTCTCCGGGGTTCACAATGTCCTTTACCTGAGAATTGTGATCCACCCTTTGGTCTGTTCTGCTGACATTTGGAGCATCACCCACATACCTGTTACAAGATAACACTGTACGTGATCATGTACTGAGCGAGCAGCATTTGAGGGCCACAGAGTCCTGCATTAAAATCATGAAACAACCTTTACAAGTCCTGCTTATTGGCCATACAGTCACTTGCTACCTGCTGGTCACACCTGTGTGCGTGCATGCGTCCGTCCTTCCGGGTCACCGGTAGTTTCGCTCACGCACACAGGGCTGTGTTTTTCCCACTCTGTATTAGTCCCGCACCAGCACTCTTTCCTCGGGGAGCAAATCGGGCGTGAACACTGGCGCCTGTGACGTGTGCTGCACCATCAAACCCAGTTAGCCGCACGGTCGCTAATCCTCTGTCAGCCGTCCGCTGGAGAGGAAGAGGTTAACTGCCCAGACAGGCTCTCTCCCCTCTCCCCTCTTTCTCCAGTGCTCTGAACTCCTCAGTGCAGCAGCGCTGATTTGGAAGAACAAGCCTGTGACAGAACTTGAGCACCGTTAAAGGCAAAATCCTTTTAAATAAAGGGGCTGCTTTGTTACCTGAGACCTAGGCTGCATCACAATAGCTTTTCCTCATTTCATACAATACGTCAGAAGTGTGTGGGGGGGGGGGGGGGGACGGAGGAGGAGATATTGCCCTTCTATTACTTGCCAACTAAATGGCACATTAAAGAAACATGACCAAACTTATTTTGGTGCATTGTAAGGCAAACCTGATGTAAAGAGCTTTAAAACGCATCAAAATGTATACATTTTTTCTCTGTTTAAGCATACTTGCAATATTAATTTGGGGAATTCAACACGTTTCTGAAGCCTAAAATGAGGTCTGGTCTTAGTTAAGCGGCACTTCTGAGCATGCATTGATGTCAGCATCACATCCAGTGTGTGTGTGTAGGATGTCCCACTTCCCACCGCATCGCTGTTCTGCCCTGTTCCTCGTCCTCTACCCTTGCATACTATCGAAGAGGAGATGATAGATTATTGGGACACAGCCCAAGTGTCAATGCAGACCAACCAGATATTAACATAATGGAATGGGCTTTGCCCTCCATAAGGGAATAGAACCTTAATTTACATATTTCCAGTGCTGACATTCCCCTGGCGGTAGCCTTCACAGGCAATGTTTTTGGTGCATCCTAGAATCTCTAGGGCCCACAGACTGTTACCGGTTCGGTTTGTCCAAACTATTGTGTATTCTGGTGCACTATAGTCACTATACACTTATATCATTAAAAAGGAATAGAAAAAAAACCTCAAATGGTTCAGCCATAAGTCAGACCTTTACCAGCGAGTGTGCGTTTAAAAAGGAGGGTGTGTTTTGGAGAAAGTTCACACGGGACGCTTGGTACTGCCATTTTTACATTTTATTTGTGTTCACATTAGTGGTTTCCGCAATCGAAGCGCAAACATGCGAATGAGTTCGATTAGTTCGAGCCCAGTGTCGAGCCACGTCCCCGGGTCCTGCAGGAAGCCGCCGGCGCGCGGCTCAGATGATGTACTTGAAGCTGAAGGTGCTGTCGCAGGAGAGCCGCTTGCCCTTGCACCGGCCGCACAGGTCCTGTCGGTGGGGCCGCTTGGGGTCCACGTGACGTAGCGTTACCTGG
Organism: Aldrovandia affinis; assembly: GCA_029706075.1. Lineage (NCBI taxonomy): Eukaryota > Metazoa > Chordata > Actinopteri > Notacanthiformes > Halosauridae > Aldrovandia > Aldrovandia affinis. Next base: position 1,278,582 of record JAINUG010000097.1, on the reverse strand, counting down.
CAGGTACAGCGCGCCCGTTTGCACGTCTGTCGAAGGAGCGGACACTCAGGAGGAAACCGTACAAAAAAATAAAAGGAAACCGCCATGACAGCGGCGCTCACTTACCTGACAGGTGATGTCCTCCACGCGATAGGGATTGAACGCTTTCTGACACGTCCTACAGAACTGCTTGAAGTACACCTGTTGAGACACACACACACCTCAGCGGAGATAGGCCCCGGCGAACCGACGAATCTTTAAAGTGGCAGTTGTTCCACACACACCTTGCTCGTGCCCTGGACGCACCAGACGTAGGCGCTCTCCCACCGGAGGTTGCAGTCCCGGCAGTGGTAGAACCCGTACTTCTGCTCCAAGAACTGAGGACATAAATGCATTTGCGTACCGGCCTGTGCCATCAAGCCACTGCAACTAGTCCAGAATGCTGCCGCACGTCTGGTGTTCAACCAGCCGAAGTTCACCCACGTCACCCCTCTACTCTCCTCTCTGCACTGGCTCCCCATCGCAGCACATATCAGATTCAAATCACTGGTGCTTGGTTTTCAAGCAGCTAGAGGTACTGCTCCCCCATACCTCCAGACACTCCCTACACCCTAGCCAGACCCATCTGCTCCGCCTCCTCTGGCAAACTGACTGCTCCATCCCTCCGGGTGCCTGGAAGCCGCTCCTTGCGGCATTGTCTCTTCTCTCGCCTGACCCCTCGGTGGTGGAACGACCTTCCGCAATCGGTCAGGACCGCGGAATCACTTGCGATCTTCCGCAAGAGACTGAAAACCCACTTTTTCAGACTCCACTACCAGTGAACTCTGTACATCTAGCAAATTGTCATCACCACTGCCTACTTGCTCAACACTAGGTCTCCACCCTTAATTGATTAAAATATAAATAAAAAAACATTTCCTAACCTTTTACTTCCAAGTGTTACAGGTATGGTACGCAGCTGCCTGCACTGATGTCTATCGTTGTAGTACTGCACTGATCTCTTGCGGGAACTATGATTGTTCCTACCATGCATTTATGCACATCTTGGAAGTCGCTCTGGATAAGAGCGTCTGCGAAATGCTTAAAAGGTAAATGTAAAATGTAACGTGCACGCCTATCTCTTTAGGCCGCTTGAACGTGCATTTTTGGATTTAAGGTTGGGAGAGATTATCACGCGTTTGGTTCAGCCTTGAGCAGGTCAGTAAAGACTGGTGTTAGATACCATATCAAGTGTTGGTAAATGTTTAAGTCAGTGATCCAAATTAAATTAAGCCAATTTATTTTCGAAATAATAAATGTACTAAGTCGTACACTTTTCAAGCGACCAAAGTCCATAGTGAAAGAATCAACGCATCGATCAGTTTTAACTTAATTTACATAGAACGTCACTTATTGATCAGTCTAAGCCAGGGGTGTCAAACTCATTCCATCGTGGGCCGAGTGTGTGCAGGTTTTTGTTGCAACCAGTGCACAACACCAGGTGATTTCACTAATTAGCTTCCTTCTTCAACCAAGGAGGGGAACTAATTGAAATCACCTGGTGTTGTGCACTGGTTGCAACAAAACCTGCATACACTCGGCCCACGATGGAATGAGTTTGACACCCCTGGTCTAAGCAGACTGCAGAATCGTCTGGTGCGTGGTTGGGTTTTTTTGTTTGTTTTTTACAAAGACCAACGGCTCACCTGGAATCTCACGCGCGCCTTAGATTTTGTTCCATCTTCACATTTCTGAAAATCCTCCGATTCCACCGACTGTTGTCCCTTCTCGGCGCTGGCATCTTTTTCGGGAGTAACCTGAACCTCTGTCGTCTTCTCTGGGTTGTCCTCCGCTACGGTCTTATTCTCGTCTCCCAGACCCTCGCTTTTCTCCGCGGTTTCGGGTGGTTCCCCGGCTGGGATGGGATCCGTCTCCTCTTTGTCTGGCTCCAGGAAGGAGGTCAGTCTCCTGGAGGCGATAGGGGAGTACACGGCCAGGGTCCGCGGGTAGCGAACCGACCCGCCGACGGGACTGCCCGGCGCCTGGGTCTCCTGCTTCCGCCGGAGAGCTTCCCGCTTCCTGGCCACGAGGGTCCGAGGACCCAGCGAGCACTGTACGGAGGCGTCGGTCTTCGGGTTGACCTGCACCCCGACATCTTTGGTGTTGGCCTTCCTGAGCCTCGGCGTGAGGTCGGGGTTGATCTGGGACAGGATGGATTTCAGCTGTGCTCTCTGGTGGTTGTCGAAGTAAGTCTCCGCGTCACCATAATTGGCCAGGTAATTCTTATGTCTCCAACCAACCCCCCTGGATTTAGGATTAAGATACCTACACGAGTAAGGGTTATACGATGAATAGAGGTAGCTGTCTATCGACTCGTCACCATACGTAGCCATTTTGTTCAGCCAACTGCAGCAAATCCATTGGCCAATTTAAGTAGGCCGCCAGATGCCGGCGATGGGGAAACTTCTTTAATTAATTGTTACTTAATTGATTGAATTAATTAATTGTCCTTCAGCGTCTCGGACGGTAACACACAAAGAAACGATGACCTTAGTGAAACACAAACTAATGAGCACACACAATGCATTTTAAACTCGATTTTATTTGTATATAATTCACTATACATATGATAAACATTTGTACATTGTATTTGGCGTTTTCTTTCATCTTACACATTGTGGTAAATGGAACACAGCCACGCGCCCCTGTAGTTACTCTCACTCCGCGCTGTGACCGCAGAAGCGTAATATAAATGTGAACTCTTCCTAAACCCAGTCACGCCAATCCCCTGACCGGCCAGGTGGTGCATTCTGCCTGAAGACCGATGCGAGGCAAGGCTCGCTGTGACGACCGGCTCCATTGGCGCTTATGGCTCAAGATGATTGGACATTTAAAAGGTACGCGGGATTCCAAAGCGGTAACATTTGTAAGATAATTATTAGCTGACCACTGAAAGCTGCCATTCTGGGTCGTACATTATCACACATACAGATGATACCTAGCTGAATGAATCAATGTTTGTAATGGTTCTTATGACCGAAACTAATGACATGAAACCACCGGGAAAACCCAGGGGCTGTTAAAGAGCAACTGCTCTTCAATTCCTCACACTTTGTCACATGGGAATGATTGTGTAGCTGTTGGGTTACAGTGTTATAGGTTACAGTGTTCTGTTAAGTGTATCTGTATTATTAGTGTGTTTTATCCCATAACACACTGGAGCACAAAACTGTTTGTTTGTGAAGCACCTACTTCTATGGCATCAATGTCTTATAATTCAGAATAAAAGAACTGTGTTGGATAATATAGGCCTGTATCACACGTGGATGAGGATTTGACCCACCCCTGCCCCCGCCTTTGCAGTGGAGATGTCAGTTATGTGATTATGAAATTACACCACGGCTGGATGAGATGTTGAGCGCGTGCGTCGCTAACGTTCTGCCGGGAAGCGTCCCTCTACAATGGGGTGGGGTTCCGGGACTCCAGCACCATGGAGTTGGGGTCGCTCGCGACGACTGAGCCATACGCGTCGAACCCCGCCTCCTCCTCCTTCAGCGTCTTGTAGGTGATGTCCGTCTCGTCGTCGTCCACCAGCCGCTCCTGCTTGCGCAGCGCCTCCCGCCGGTACAGCCGGTACACCAGGATGAAGATGGCGGCCTCGGCGGCCTGGAAGAGCGCGTAGAGCAGCGGGAACATGTAGAGGCCGCCGATGAGCTGCGGCGGGAAGGCCAGCTTCAGGATGGCGGTGCACAGCTGCACGTTCTGGCAGCCCGTCTCCAGGGAGACGGAGCGGCGGCTGCTGGGCGGCAGGTGGAAGAGCGTGGCCAGGCCGTAGCCGGCGGCGTAGCCGGCCATGGGCATGAGCACCGCGACCGCGTACACCGCCGGCGGGATGCTGGCCAGCAGCTGCGGGCCCAGCATGGCGGCGGTCATGATGAACAGCATCACCAGGGTAACCAGCAGGGACCACAGCGACACCTGCCAATCACACAGAGAGCCTGTCTTATTCACTCTTGCGCCTGGAGAGCCCTGCTTTTTGTTTTCACCTTAAAATCAGCGACCGGTGCAGACCCAGGAAACCAGGTGAGGTGAGATAAGTGTGTAATCCGCTGCTTTACGTGATCAGTTCAGTGCTGAGTAGCTGAAAGCGTGCGCACCCTTCAGCCCTCCAGGGGCCAGAGTGAACACCACTGTTCTATCATTTCTGTGACAATGGGCTGTAATACAGAGATGGGAAATTCTGTTCCTACACCAATTGCCCTGGCTCATTTAGCAAATTAGTTATATACAATTACCATAGCTCAATTAGCTCATTGGCTCTATACACCCTGGCTCATTTAACTCATTAGCTTTATACACAACACCAGTCCACTCTTAGATTAGACTGCAGTAAGACATTTCATATAGAGACCCAAGAACAGACTTTAGCTGCCATTCATGAGTTTAGCTTTTTTTTGTTGCTTAAATGTCACATCAAGTAAATCAGGGGTGTCCAATCTTATCTGAGCAGGGCCTGTGTGGATACAGGTTTGTGTTCTAGCTCAGCACTAACACACCTAACAGCTAATCAACTAATCACGGTCTTCAATCAAGACCTTAGTTAGTTGAATCTGGTGTGTTAGTGCTGGGCTAGAACAAAATCCTGTATCCACACCGGCCCTTCTCAGATAAGATTGGACACCCCTGATGTAACTGATTGGGCTAATTGAATAATTAAGATCAGAGGTTGGAACGAATATGGCACTTGCCCAGCCTGTAATTATATGAGCAATATTATGACCACTAATGAAAAGTAAATATTTTGGGGCCATGCTGTGTTATGTACAAACGGGTTATGTGTTGATTACCAGGCATGTTTAAAAAAGAATATATATATACATATATTATTTTTGCATGTTAAAGGTATTTTTAACAGGCTATGAGCTCTAAGTTATTTGTTGCAGATTCGCTTTGGTCACACTATTGGTTATATATACGCGAATAGTCGCCCCGTCCGACACGCGATCTTCGCGCAGCTGCAGCGCGGGAAACGCCGTGGGGCTCGAGGCAGCGAGGCCGTGGAGGAAGGAGCGCTACAGCTGTGCGCCTCTTCAGGAAGTATGAATGGACGCTGTCAAACACGATTTAAGGTTTGCTCAGTATAAGGGCCTGTGTTAAGCAAATACATAATGAAATGCTCTTTAATTTAATATGCTCAATCTCATTTTGTTTTTATTTTAGTATTTTTTTATTCCGAACTGAAAAATGTACATTCCATAATGGTTCCTGTATTGTTACTCGCCTGAAACGATACCGTGTTCTGTGCTCGTCTCAGATTATAATGTATTTCTAGAGTGCCCCCCAAATCCTCCAGGGGCTGGTATTAAATTATATCCGTTTTCAAAGGAGGGCCACTTATTGAGTTGCGCCACTATCCGCTACGAGCGCGCCTCTGACGTCACTCTGCCCTACGGGTCTTCGGAACCAGACATTCAAAATTACGCAATGTGCAGAATGTTACTGGAGTGACGACACAGGCAAGGAAATGTCCGCGACTATTAGGAAACTCATTTTACAATTGATTTAGCGTTGACATTACGGCAGGGAAACAGGCCGCGCCGAGCCTGCAACATTCTGTGGTCTTTTCATCTGAGGGGTTTTCCTATGAAAGATATTTTCCGCTATTTATATAATATTCATTCCTTATTATTAGACTTAATAATTAATAAAACTACAAAATGTGTTTTGTTTTTCATCTATTTTTCTGGAGGTTTACGCAAACGGGTTATGAAATCCGTTTTCAACCAGATTAATTATTAGGCAATTGTATTATTATTGTTATAATAATACAATATATTATATTATTATGATAATAATATATAGCATTCAACATTCAATAAGTAAAGTTTTAAATGACACTGAAAATCGTGTTTTAATTGAATGAAAAAGCACAGCAGCTGCAGGCTCTTCAGGGATACGGAAAGCGAGCAAAGCTGCAGAGGCCGCAATTAAACCAAACAAACTCAAAACTATCAAATCTAATTTACCATGTAGGTCTAATCACATTACATAAACCTTAATGCACGTGCTGTCCCAGTGCGGTAGCCCGATGTCTCTGATTTATCTGCGCAGTCCGTGCTGCTGCGCAAGAGCCATAAATCAGTGTTTGGGTTTCAAATCTGACGGAGGGGAAGGGGGAGGGGGAGGGGGTTAAAAGCCTTTATAATAAATTAAAAAAACACGCAGACCAGAGCCACCTGGTTAACACTTTCAGAACCAACGAAAATGTTTTCAAAAATGCTATATACATACATATACAACCTCCATATGTGTATATGAAACATTGAACACATAACCCTTTAAGTTCTGTGATTGACGACGGTGGTTACGTTACGGTATACCTTTAAGATGACGTCAGCCGCGCGGTTGTAGCGGTACTTCAGGTACACGCCCAGGCCGATTGGGATGAGCGTGCTACAGAGGGTCAGGATGATCGCCCCGAAGGGCATCAGGTTCACCACTGGAGTGTTTATCCACGCGCGACTGTAAATCCACAGGCACAGCGGCATCAGCACCAGCGCCAGGATCGTGGAGGAAATGGTCATGATGATGCTGGGGGAGGAGTGGGAGAGGAGGGGATCACGTGTCATTTCCACAGTCACATTCGAGTAAACTTCAGATGTGCACAGTAGACGATGTGTAGATAAGAACAGCGTCTCGCCAGCCTTGGTAACGGGCTGCGCTTCCTCTGCGCGCGCCGGCTGTCTGGAGCGCCGTAAGTCAGTGGTCTGTATGGGATACGTAAACACAACCGTCACCGAATACAGATAAAAACGTACACTGCATAGGTGACGTTAAACACTTAATTCAGTTCCAACATGGTCCGCAATTCGTGGGTTTGATTTCGTCCATCCATCTGTGGGTCTAAAAGTTAATCGTCAACCAAGAAACGTCCTTTTGGTCGTTTCATTCGTATGGTACGTACTAATGAGGAGCAGTATTGTATTGTATCTATAGTTGTGCTATATGCTACAGTTATACATTTAATGGGAATATGATCATAAAACGAAAATGACTGTCTGAGTGTTGACTAACTGTACAGAAAGCATGTAAGTGTTTTTAACTCTGAATTGACTGACACATTCACCTTTACATGTAATGCAACCTTAAGTAAAGCATGCGTTTTTAGGGTTACGAGTATTTTCTGGACTGGATGCTGGACCGAGAGACAAAATGTATTTTTTTAGACTTTTGAATTACAAATTAAATGTGTTTTCCGTGCTTTTGGTTGCACGTTTTTTATTGCACATTTCATATGAGCGCATGAATAATGTTACAATAAAAAAAAATCAATGACTTGACTTTTATTAATGCATAACGAGCATGGATCATTTAATTGACTGATTGAAAACCGAATTTGAAAGGATTTCAGTGTATATTTATAGTTAAAACATGTAATGTAGGAATGGTTAATTGTAAAAAAAAATATATTGAAATGTAAATATAATTTGTAAAAAAAAACAAATGGTTCAATACTATTGAATTTGGTAGTTTGAAATGTTTTAAAGGTTTTAAAAGTTTCGCTCCCCGGGCGGCGGTATTTACCTGAGGTTCATCTCCCCGTTCACCAGAAGGGACATGATGTTGGAGAGGTTCCCGCCGGGGCAGCACCCGCACAGGAGCACCGCGATCGCCGCCACGTCGTTCAGCGAGAACATGAGCGCCAGCAGGAACGCCAGGAGCGGCATGATCACGAACTGGCACACCAGCGCAAGCAGCACTCCGATGGGCCTCCGGATGTGCTGGCCCAGCTGGCTGAGCTCCACCGTGCACCCCAAACCCAGCATCGTGAAGCACAGGATGATCCCCACGAACACATTGATGCCTTGGCTCAGCGGGGAGTCCCAGAAGGCCACCACGAGGTGCGCGGGGGCAGGGGCAGAAGTCGAGGCCGCCTCTCCGAACAAGCGCTCGATGGCGGCGGTAGTCCTGAAAGTGCTGGTCAAAAAAGAGACTGTGGTGACGCGTAATCCTGCGCTGGCGAGCTCCTCCGGGACGCTCTCCGGGGCTGGGGTGAAGCTCGTGTCATTTTCTGTGAAGTTGAAAAAAGACGTAGAGCTGAGCGATAAAAACGTGTCACTGTTCGCCGCGCTTGAGCTCTCCATCGTATTCGTGGGGGGAACTAAAATCTCTTTGTGGAGATTCAGTCAAAGAAGCGAGTCAGGTAGGTATGGTTCCCCTCTGGATCCTCGCGCAGGAGTCGGATGCCCTCAGCGGAGCATCGTCACGGGCTGCTGTCACCAATGGCTGAGGAGGGCTCGAGGCTCGAGTGTTTGGTGAATGCGCTTTAAGACATCCACCTCGAGAGGGTCCGACCCAGCGGATTGGTTCTCTAGAGACGCGAGTGGCTGTCAGCCGAGTGTCTGGGACGTCGCTGGAGGGGTCTCTTCTTATCATCTCTGACAGGCGCATGCGGGGGGTTGATGGACTCTCGTCCTCCTCCCTAGCGCTGTCTTTTTTAATCTGGGCTCGTGCGTAAGGACAACGCAGTGTGTTCCCTCCTTCGATGCGCTACACTAACACATCTCCGTATTTATCATATCATGTTTCTTTACGGAATATAATGTTTTTTTCACAAAGTTTAAATCTTTAACACGTTGGTGTTGCGGCTGTAAACAAAATTAGTTCATTTTTATTTATTTTTTTTCTTCTAAAAGGCAGGATAAAAAGAGGTGCCATATACCCTAATGTATTGCGTATTTCTGTCAAATGTGTCCCGTTAGTTCTGCAAATCATACATTAACATTCCTTATTAGCCAACGAGTTTTGTAAAAGCCGTCAAAAATGTGTATTCTGTCAAATCTGTTACGTTGAGTGTTCCACTGCACATGCGCCGTCTTTAGCAGTAAAGGAAACGGCGTTCTTGGAGCTGTCGACACTGGAAGGCATTTGGAACTGAAAGGGTCCCTATGTGTGGTGGTTGAATAGGCCAGAACAACGGAGTTTTAGCGGTAATGGATTTTTCATTATTTTCTTTTTTTTACAGATGCGGTCATGTCGGCTGTGAGGGACTCCGCTGTGGCCGTGTATTTGCACAAGAAGTCAAGGTCCTAAAGGTTTTTGTGTATGTAAGTATTGTTCCTTTTAATTTTTTTTTACATTTGAGGACACATTTTCTGTCAAGGCTACTGATCTGATCCCCTATTCATTCCCTCCCTCCTCGCCTCTCCACTGTGTATCTGATGTATGGTGAGTTTGTACTGGCGCACTATGGCTGCCGTCGCGTTCACCCAGGTGGGTGCTGCACGTTGGTGGTGTTGAGGTGAGTTGCTCCTATCATTGCAAAGCGCTTTGGGTTCCTTGAAAAGCGCTATATAAATCCAATGTTCAATTCAATTCAATTCAATAAGCTTGGTGCTATTGTGGGCAGGCAGCAAAAGCATAAACATGACCTTTGCGTTTAAGGTCTCTGAACACGTTTCAGAACATCTCCCCCGCCCCCACCCCAGAAGGACGCGTGCCCCTCCATCATATGGAAGGAGGAATGGCTACTTTGTTGAATTACAGAAAGGCCTGTAAAGAAACCGATTACTCCACACTATCGACCCCGCGGGACAGCGGAACGAAACACAACGTCCATCAACCGCTCCCTGCTTCATCGATTCTGCGGACAGCTGGACGATACTCCGTGATTTATGACGCGTTGGACGCGGAGATCTACGGGAAGGTGTCGCATTGTTGGTAAATCACCTGTCCGTTATATAATAAATTGATAGCAATGACGTATGTCTCTCACGAGACCCCTGTCTTGGAAGAGGGCCAACAGGCGAGAAGCTTGTTCTAAGCCACTGATGCACGCACATTTTCCCAAACTTAAGTCAATAACAATAGTGTAGTGCGGGTGGGCATCCACGCCTATATAGGCATATTGTAGTCAACATACTGTAAAATACATTACACAGTATCTGTGCACAGTCACATCATGGAAGTGGCAGGGATTGATGAGTTCATCTGCCCATAACATAAATATATTCATTTTTATTTGGTAAATATTAGATGTAGCAATTTCGCAGAGTCAGATCATTATTGTATATACATTTTATTTATTTGTGCAATAATGTCAATAATATATGATGTAGACATCATTTGTAGACAAATTTGGTAATGTACAGGCACGCTCTGAAATAATGAAAAAGTAAATTGTGTGCATTTGGCACCACCGTGTGGCCAAAGCTTCAATATACGCGACTTTTAAAGATTTTCTGTGGGATGTTTCTGCTTCGGTATGAAACGCAGCCCGACGCGTTCACTGTAGTTCCGTTGGCCTCATGCCTTCACTGTGGTGAGATCTACGACAACCACATGCGATCATGTTCAAAAAAACTTTTGCTTGGATTGCAAACGTCATCAGGACTTCGTTAATATATACTGTCCTGAGTTATGCGGTTCGTCAGGAGGTGCAACAAATGGCGGTCTCTATATATACTGTATATCTCAGTGTATTTACAGCATGCTAACTTACCGTTATGCTATGCGCCATGTTGTACATCGGTCTGGATAAGAGCATCTGCAAAGTCCGGTCAGTGTGATAGGGCTGTCAGTCCACCCACCAGATATCGCAGAGGACGCTCATACACCCCAATAAAAAAACTTGTAATTACGGACTTGAGCCCTGAGAGCGGATAAATAATTTGACTCAACATGTTATTCTTGCCACAATGTTTAGGTAATGAAGAGTCTGGCATATATTTTAAGACCTATAAATAAATCAATAAAACGGAATATTGTACTTGGGTTTATATTAACATGTTTAAAAAGTGCAAGTCATGACCGCCATTAAAAAGCTGGTGGCGCTATTGCTCTAAGTATGGAGGTGACGCTTACATTTGGTTTGGAGCCTTTTTATTTTTAGAGCGTGTTCAAACTGACAAAAAAGTGCAAATTAGCTGTGGAAAATCAAATCAAGAGAGACAAGCAGTGAGAAGCAGTTTCTTCATTTTTATTTGAAATGTGAATTTACAAGCGGAAACAAAGTCATGTTGGTGTGGATATAAAAGTTTGTAAACAACACGATCGCAAAAAACGGCCTGGCGGTGTTCACCTCGAGCCTCCCGCCAAACTGAAATCTCCCTTACATTTGGAGCGTTACTCTTTTAAATACCAAGGCGCAAATCCAACATACCTTTCAGGGGCAATTGTTTTTTTACGCAATTACAAAAACAAAGCCTTACCATTACATTTTTTTGAAAACCTCAAGCAGAAGTCAAGTCGGGCTGCTTACGCTAATAAATTGGCAAATTAAAGTCATTGGCACCCAAAAAGAAACATCACATTCCAAAAGAAAGTCACTGCGGAACTCATTAAATCATAGGCACTCGTTTATGTAACATTTAGTGTGGCGACACACCTGTGAAGCAAGGCCTACAAACGGCTCATTCCCTTTCTTCTCTCTGAAGCACAAGCATCAACGCTCCGACTCCTCTGTAAGCCTGGACACACACACACACACACACACACACACACACACACACACACACACACACACACACACACACACACACACACACACACACACACACACACACACACACACACACACACACACACACACACACACACACACACACACACACACACACACACACACACAGTCCTGTTGAAAGATCTGCAGTGAACTCATTGCCCTGCATGTGCTTTTATGTCTGATATATTCCTTATTTACTGGTGAGAGGGGCTGTGACAGAGGTTTTCAATGTGCAAGTGTGTGTCTCTGTTTATGCATGATTGTGTGTCTTTGTGCATGCATGTGTGTGTGTGTGTGTGTGTAAGTACTGAAGCAATCTTTCCTGTATCCAAGGGAAGTATAGTCCGCTTGTTGTTACAGACTCGTCATAAACACAGGAGAGACTGGACTTGCTGCTGTGTGAGGAAACGAAGCTGAAATGGGAGTTTGTGGAAGATCACTGAGGCAGCCAGCTCAACACCTTCCACACCTGCTGTTCAAGGGAACCATGAAATGGCCTGGAACTCGTGGTTACCACGGCGAGCTGAGCTCTGGGCAGGTGTGGCCACGCTCACAGAGTTTCCATCATGACATCATCATCTGCATAGGGCGCTTTTTCATGACATCACTGTCCTGCTGGACACAACACTGACATTCACACAGTTCACTGTGCGATCCTCCTCTGGAGTGAACCACATCGCTAACATAAATAGCACAACAACAAAAAAGGCCATACATTACAGTGAACAAAATGCTTTGGAAAATTTCTTTGAAATTAGGCTTCCTGATATTTTAAATGGTTCCAAAACAAACAAAACAATCAGTAAAAATCAATAATTATAATCAATTACAATGAATACTGTGCTATGTGGGCGTGTATATATATATTCTGCAAAGAAACTTAAATAAATTGAAATAAATATAACAAATTAAAAGCAGAACCCTTTTCCAGTTCATCTGCTAGAAAACTCCAAATGTAGATTTTCTGCAGGCATCTCAGGTGTGTTCACCTGGGCGACCGTTTAAACGCTCCCCCCTCACACACATCTTCCGATGTGTCTCTGGCAGGTGAACACACCTGAGATACCAGCTAGGGAGGGATGGAGGGGGGGAGAGACATGCCCCTCCTCTACAGCACAGAGGTTAACTGGGTGAAGCTCAGTCTGAGTGTGCCGCTCATTTGGGGAGCTATGGGATGGGGGGGGATAGTGGGGGGGATTGTTTGATCAACTCAGGCACTTCACAGGCATGGAATGGGGGGTCAGAGGTCACGAGCAATGGCAGACTCAGGTGTTCACAGGTGTGGAGTCACAGCCGTCCGGGGGGGGTCGGGGGCTCTGGTGTGTGTGGAGATGAAGTGCATAGATACGACAGCAGAGGGAGGTCTCATCCAATCAAAGCGCAAAGGTCCCGTCCAATATCACAGTGAATGGGAGAGGGTTCCGTCCAATTACAGCGCAACCAGAGAGGTTCCTTCCAATCACGGCGCAACCAGAGAGGTCCCGTCCAATCATGGCACAATGGGAGAGGTCCCATCCAATCACCGTGCAACGGGAGAGGTCCTGTCCAATCACGGCCCAGGCCAGGCCTGCGCGTGGGCAGCGCGTCAGACGCACTGCGTTACGCTGTCTGGAGTGCGTAGTGCAGGAGTGTCGCACGCTGCTGAGGCGCATGCAGTGCAGCGGGACTGAGTCAGGCCGGGGCTGGGCTCAGCGCGGGTTCTTTGGCATCGTGGGTAGCCCCCCGGTGGACAGTTCCATGAAATGATGATTATGTGAAGAAATGTTATTGTTTTTTGATTTTTAATTGTTTCCTTGTCTCTTTTCTTTTTGAAGAAGAAAATGTCATTCTTTCATAAAGTGCGAGGTGATCTCTGCCGGTCTGTGCTGATTCCCCGCCCCTCAGTAACAGCCCTCCCTCCAGCTCTCATCCTTCATCCCGCTGTAGGACCGGGGGGGTGGTAGTGACCTGGGGGGGAGGGTTAACAAAACTTTATTCAGGCACACAAAGCAGTAACCAGGAACAAGCACATAATCCAAGTATCAAATATCTACAATCAATCAATCAACAGATCAGAATAATCATGTGCTGCAAAGTGCAATAATTAAAGTAATTAAAGTAATAATTTAAATTAGAGATGACGTTCCACCCATTCTCCTGCAGGGAAAGAAATCTAAATTATCCAGAACATTTATTTTTGTGTGTGCGTGCATGCGTGTGTGTGGGTGCGTAACCACAGTGTGTCAGTACAGTGTGTCGGTGTGCATTTTACATTGACATTTTAGCATTTAGCAGACGCTCTTATCCAGAGCGACTTACAGTTTACATTTTTTACACACAATCCATTTATATTTTACTGAAGCAATTCAGGTTAAGTACCTTGCTCAAGGGTACAACAGCAGTGCCCCACCTGGGAATTGAACCGGCAACCTCTGAGTTACAAGCCCAGCTCCCTAACCATTACACTACACTGCAGCCCAGTGTGTAATTGCGGTGCGTCGGTGTGTAAGTGCATAATCGCAGTGTATAGTTGCAGTGTGTACCTGCGCACCGGCTGTGCCAGTTTGCTGCGGGGCACAGGAAGGCCTCCTCCGGCGGAGGCGCTGGGGCGGGGCAGGCCGCTGCGGGCGGGGCCCAGGGAGTGAGTGGGTGTGGCCGTGCCGGATGAGGGAGTGGAGCCTGGGCTGGACGCGGCCTTGACTGGCTGGCGCAGCGCCAGGGGGGAGGGAGTGACTGGAGCTCGCAGCTTACTGGGAGAGGGGACTGAGAGAGAGAGAGAAGAGATCCTAAACCTGAGCTTAACAACACACCTGCAGTAATACAGACACACACTCAAAAACATTAAAACACACAGATATACACACACACACACACACACACACACTCAAAAACATTAAAACACACACACACACACACTCACACTCAAAAACATTAAAACACACACACACACACACACTCAAATCAGTATTGTGAGTCTAGATGGGCTGAAGGGACTGCAGGGATTGGTCAGGGAGCTCCAGACCACTCCCCCAACTCCCTATCACACAATCAGACCTCGGTCATCAGCAGAGTTGACCATGTGGCCAATCACAGTGAAGACGCCACCCCTACGGGATCTACTCGGACCCGATTGGCCGACAGGCTGTTAGGCCTCGTCCCTGTAGTTCTACTCTGACCCCTTATTGGCCGGCAGGCTGTTACCTTGTAGGGAAGAAGGGCTCTGAAGCGGCTGTTTGGTTTTCGGGGATGAGTGAGCATTATTTGTGTACCTGTGGGGCGAAGCTGCAGGAACATAAGGGACACGTTATAGAGGAGGAGCGAAGGAGTGCAGGAGGGGGGGATACCTATACACACACACACACACACACACACACACTATACATACATACGTACATACATACACACACACTATACATACATACATACACACACACACACACACACTATACATACATACATACATACATACATACATACACACACACACACACTATATATACATACATACATACATACACACACACACACACACACACACACACACACACACTATACATACATACATACATACATACATACATACATACACACACACACACATACATACATACATACACACACACACACACACACACACACACACACACACACACTATAAACACTACTGCCTGCCACCATAAGGAGAGGAAGCCATGCGCTAGTCACACCCAGCACAGTCCCAACTATCTGACTTACCTTAACTTGACTGATCATACCTGTGCCTGTACCTGATCATCCCTACATGTGTGACAGTACCTGATCTTATCTGTAGGAGGCTGAATGGAAACGCTGCTTTAAAGTGGGACTGGAGGGTAAAGCTGTAGAGCTTGCAGCCACCGAGGAGGAAGACAAAACATCCAACACAATGTGAGGAATGATTGGGATATGTGATCTGTGGGGTAGGGCAGGGCAGGGCGTGTGATTGGGTGGGGCGGGGCAGGACGTGTGATTGGGTGTGGCGGGGCAGGGCGTGTGATTGGGCGGGGTGGGGCGGGGCGTGTGATTGGGCGGGGCGGGGGGCAGGGCGTGTGATTGGGTGGGGCGGTACTCACTGGAAGATTGCGGCTGGTGGCGGGGAGAGGGGGAGCCGTTTGGCACCTGCAGGTTGGAGTCACAGCTCCTGCTGTTTTTAACTGGCTCCGCTGCCTGCACCCCCGCAGGCCGAGACAGATTAGGGAGGGACCGCCTTAACTTCTCTACGGACAGAGAGAGTCTTTACCAACACAAGCTCTCTCCTCGTGCAAAGAAGGCATATTCGCAAAGAAACTATTTGAATCTGAGAGAGGGAGGGAGACAGAGAGAGGGATAGAGGAGGGAGAGAGTGATGGTGGGTGGGAGGGAGAGGTAGGGACAGAGAGAGAGCTCTAACCTTCGTTCTTCACGGTGTTGGTCTGCAGGTCGGGGGCGTGGCCCTGCAGAGAGAGGCGGGGTTGCTGCAGCCGGCTGATGATTGGCTGAGGGGAGGCGCGACTGTACTCCAGAGAGCGGGCGGGGGAGCGGGAGCGGGGGGAGTTGCGGGGGGAAGGGCGGGGCGAGTGGCGGGGGGAGGGGCTGAAGCGGGTGATTGGCGGGTGGAAGGCAGGGTGCAGTGGCTCCTCCTCGTCCTCCAGGCTGTGGGTGTCCAGCTCCTGGTCGCTGAACGTCCCGCGTCTCAGAGAGTGACAGGAGGAGCCTGAGCTGCGCCGCGATGCTGTGGCAGCATAGTCCTGCCGCAAACCTGGCAACCACACACACATATTACACACACAGTCCTACCACAAACCTGACAACATGTCACTCTCTCTCTCTCTCGCACTCACTCACTCACTCACGCACGCACGCACGCACGCACACACACACACACACACACACACACACACACACAGTCCTGCAGAAAAACTGCCAACCACACACACATATTGCACATGCGCAGTCCTGCTGCAAACATGACAATCACACAAATTTATATTACACACACACACAAACCTGCACGCACGCGCACACACACACACACACACACACACACACACACAGGCAGCACTCACTCTCCTCCTGCATGCGGGCCAGGATCTGCACGTCAGTAAGGTCGTTGAGTTTGTAGGTGGTGGATGAGCCCACAGAGTCCTCATCCATCTCAGAGGTGCTGAGCTCACTGTCCACTGAAGACTGGGGGCTGACTGCAGGGGGGTTCCTCTCCACTGAGCTGCGCTGGTGCCCTGGGGACACAACACACACACACATCACAGAGGAACACACACACACACACACATCACAGAGGAACACACACACACACACACACATCATAGAGGAACACACACACACACACATCACAGAGGAACACACACACACACACACATCACAGAGAAACACACACACACACACATCACAGAGGAACACACACACCCACACACACATCATAGAGGAACACACACACATCATAGAGGAACACACACACACACACACACACACACACACACACATCATATAGAGGAACACACACACACACACACACATCATAGAGGAACACACACACACACACACATCATAGAGGAACACACACACACACACACATCATAGAGGAACACACACACACACACATCACAGAGGAACACACACACACACACATCATAGAGGAACACACACATACACATCACAGAGGAACACACACACACACACACACACACACACACACACACACACACACACGCACACACATCATAGAGGAATACACACACACATCATACATGAACACACACAGATAGACACACATCATACAGGAGCACACACAAACACATGTCATACACATGCGCATTAGGTTTCCAGGTAAAGACAAATGCTAGCAGGTGCGCGCAGATGCAAAGGTGAATGTATATGAATACAGGTGTGTGTTAGCCCAGGTGAGGCCGCTGTGGGGAGGGGGTACCTGCGCTGCTAGGCAGCACAAGCTGCTTGACGACGGGCGCTCTGGCAGGTGTGGAGGAGGGCGAGTTGAAGCCGCTGCTGTAGGGGCTGTTTCCTGTGGTGGGGCTGTAAGGACTCCCATACAGACTCCTCCTCTTATTCACTGCAGAGAGAGGAATCAACCAATCACTGAACCGAGAACCACGACTGTCCCGTTTTCAATGGGAAACACATGACAGGGTTCCCACTCTAATTATGGCAATTCCATGACATTTCAATGACAAATTTAAGGTTTTCAATAAAAAAAGATTTTTTTTTGCGACTGACGCAAAAATGGACTCTACTTTCATATCTTAACACGTTTTGTTGCCAGTGCAAATACACATCTCATTGTGTGTGTGAGAACAGCCGTGGCAGGTGGCAACAACGGTGCCAGGGGAACAGACATTTTGCGGTGATGTTATCGGAAGAGAAAAATGATATATACTGCGTTACATGGAATCAGACATTTCCATTACTTTCCGCAAATAATTTTCAATGATTTTCAAGGTTTTTCCATGATGTGTGGGAACCCTGACACGAGACGCTCTGAGGGCGTGCTAGGCTTAAGCCTGCGCACAAGCACATCTGGGAAGTCTGTAATATCTGCCAATATTCTACGGTGCGACTCATGATTTTGCGACAGTAAGTTCAGGAGCCAACGGCAGGCTGGATATCTGTAGTGAGTTGCTGGTTAGGCTGAACAGAAAACTGTTAGATAGATCATGTATTAATGCACATCTTGTAAGTCGCTCTGGATAAGAGCGACTGCTAAACGCTTAAAACGTAAATGTAATGTAAATGTAGATAGTTTGCCAGCAAGATATCAGTTTGGACAGCTATCTGGCTGGCTGGCTGGCTAGCTAGCTGACCAGAATATCTAACCATCTGGCCGGGCTAACTGTTAGATAGTTGGCAAGATGGTGTGAAATACAATTTAGGCACCTTGGTTCTTAAATTACACAACCACGTTTTAGGTGGAAGTTGGCACTGTTAGCACTGGTCTGGGGTCAGTTCCAAATGGCTATGGTTAGGATTTGGGCAGAGTTAGCTGATCCTGTATCTGTGCTCAGGGACAACTTCTGCCTCGAGGGAAAAACAGATCATGGCGGGTCGGACGCACTGAGCATGTGCAAACGGCCCGTGGACCCGTGCAGGAGCTGAGCCAGAAACACACATTACATTTTACATTTTAACCATTTAGCAGACGCTCTTATCCAGAGCGACTTACAAGATGTGCATTAATACATGGTAGGAACAATCATAGTTAGCGCACGAGATCAGTGCAGGAATACAGCGATAGACATCATTGCAGGCATCTGCGTACCATACCTGTAATACCGGGAAGGAAAAGGTTAGTGAATTATTTATTTTTTTACACAGGAGCAACAGTGCCCCATCCGCAGGGCACGAGTGGTGCAAAGGCCGTCTCAGTCACCAGATCTCAACCCAGTTTGAACACTTCTGGAGCGGCGCCTGAGACAGGGTTTTCCACTATCATCAACAAAACACCAAATGATGTAATTTCTCATGTAACAATGGTGTTACATCCCTCCCTTATATCTCCCAGGCACTTGTAGAATCTATGCCAAGGTGCATTGAAGCTGTTCAGGTGGCCCAACGCCCTATTATGACACTTTATGTTGGTGTTTCCTATATTTTGGCAGTGACCTGTGTACACAGTGCCCTCCAGAATTATTGGCACCCTTGGTCTTAAGATCAAGCTGATGAACAACAAAGACATGTTTTGATAGCCTTTAAATAAATAAAAATGGTAAGATTTTGTTAGATTTTTCCCTACTTTCTCCCAATTTAGTAGCCAATTGAACAGTCTTTTCGTGTCTACCCCCCCCCCGTATTGTGTGCTCGCTGCCATAGCCCTGAGACCGACAGTAACAAAGGCGATGTACCGCCTCCTCCAAGCCGGAACTCGCCAAGCCGTCAACTGTAACTCCGGTACACACAGAGCCGCTCTTATACGCAGCGAGCTCATATCGGCTTCCCTCCCCTCTCCCTGTCCCCTAGCAGCACTCCCGGCCAGAGCTAACTGGCACAGCTAGCTGGGGAATCGAACCCCGGTCACAGTGGGCAACCTGCATTCTGGTTGAATGCCTTTACCGTTACGCCACCCGGGAGGCCTTCATGGCCTTTTTTGCTCATCTTTACCAAGGGTGCAATCTTGGAGGGCCACAGTATCTGTTGATTTTTGGGGAGTTTCAGCACTTCATTGATTGGCTAAAGAGTCCACACACCTTATTTGCCTAAATTGGCTGCCGATTTAAATGAAACCACAAAAACGTGTTGAGGGCAATATTGTCATAATTGATATAGTTGTTATGTTGTTGACTGTTGACTTTATGTGAACGATTGCTTTGGCAATACAATACCAATAAGGCATATTTGACTTTGAGAGAGCGAGAGACAAAGAGAGCAAGAGGGGGGGTGTGTGTGTGAGAGAGACAGAATGCGAGACAGAGTGTGCGTGTGTGTTTGGCATTAGCAGCAAACTATATAGCAGAGGGACAACAAGTGGCCCTACAAAGAGAAACATGCATGCATATATACAGATGTTATAGAGTTTTCCATTTTATTATTATTTTATTTTTTATTGTGTGTTCTATGTACATGTATCTGTGCTTTGACAATGTAAGATGTCTCTTGTCATGCCAATAAAGCTATTTGAATTTTTTTTAAATGTATTTGAGAGAGAGCGAGAGAGAGAGAGAGAGGGTGTGAGAGAGACAGAGAGAGACTGAGTGAGAGAGACACAAAGACAGTGTGAGAGAGACAAAGAGTAAGAGAGTCACTGTTTCAGTGTTTAAGGTCTTGGGCACAGCTGTAGTGAGGTTGTGCCATGTGCTGCTCTAAGCTCATGGAGTTGTAGAGGAGAGAATATTTAGTGGTGTGTCACGGGAGGATAGAGAGTTCTTTATCCACACAGAGACAGAGAGAGTGCACAATGCGCTCATTCACTGACACCACCAGCACTGTCAGAGGGATTCTGGGTAATGTGGCCCCAGGCAGGCTGGAGATCCATGCACCGCGCTAACATGCTAACGCAGATACATGGAATAAACAATCCAACCAAAGTACATTCAAACAAAAACAGAAAAGACACAGCACAGCTTAATTAAACACCGCCACATTTATCCACACGCTGTCCTACAGAACTCAACACTGATCCCCACGCTGTCCTATAGGACTAAACACTGATCCCCACGCTGTCCTACAGAACTAAACACTGATCCCCACGCTGTCCTACAGAACTAAACACTGATCCCCACGCTGTCCTACAGAACTCAACACTGATCCCCACGCTGTCCTACAGAACTCAACACTGATCCCCACGCTGTCCTACAGAACTCAACACTGATCCCCACGCTGTCCTACAGAACTAAACACTGATCCCCACGCTGTCCTACAGAACTAAACACTGATCCCCACGTTGTCCTATAGGACTAAACACTGATCCCCACATTGTCCTATAGGACTAAACACTGATCCCCACGTTGTCCTATAGGACTAAACACTGATCCCCACATTGTCCTATAGGACTAAACACTGATCCCTACATTGTCCTATAGGACTAAACACTGATCCACACGCTGTCCTACAGAACTAAACACTGATCCCCACATTGTCCTACAGAACTCAACACTGATCCCCACATTGTCCTATAGGACTAAACACTGATCCCCACATTGTCCTATAGGACTAAACACTGATCCCCACATTGTCCTATAGGACTAAACACTGATCCCCACATTGTCCTATAGGACTAAACACTGATCCCCACGTTGTCCTATAGGACTAAACACTGATCCCCACATTGTCCTATAGGACTAAACACTGATCCCCACGTTGTCCTATAGGACTAAACACTGATCCCCACATTGTCCTATAGGACTAAACACTGATCCCTACATTGTCCTATAGGACTAAACACTGATCCACACGCTGTCCTACAGAACTAAACACTGATCCCCACATTGTCCTACAGAACTCAACACTGATCCCCACATTGTCCTATAGGACTAAACACTGATCCCCACGTTGTTCTACAGAACTAAACACTGATCCCCACGTTGTTCTACAGAACTAAACACTGATCCCCACGTTGTTCTACAGAACTAAACACTGATCCCCACGTTGTTCTACAGAACTAAACACTGATCCCCACGTTGTTCTACAGAACTAAACATAGATACTCCCTCTGCTCTTGCTCCCGCTCTGAAAGTTTTCTGTACTCTTGAACTATTTCGGAAATAAACATGTCCACTCCACTTACTTCCTTAGAGACCAGCAGCTGAGGAATGCAGTGAAGTGTGTACACACACACACACACACACACACACACACACACACACACACACACTTCCTGTGGGCCCAGGTCAGGTTTAGAGCAGTGTTTCCGTTCTCCACAGGTGATTGGGAGTCTTGACTGCTGCGGAATGTGGCATCAGCTTATTTATAGCCACTGCCATTTAGGATCATTAATCCATCCCATACTGGCATTAGTACAGCCAACGGTGTCATGTCCAACATGCAAGGACAGGACAAGGACTGTGTGTGTGTGAGTGTGTGTGTGTGTGTGTGTGTGTGTGTGTGTGTGTGTGTGTGTGTGTGTGTGTGAATTCTCACAGGCTACATGTGACCTGACACCCGCCTCCCTCTTTAGAGTCACACCACTGTGTGAATGCACTGGCCTAAATTCCAGCACAAACTTCTCATCTGGAAATGCATTCTGGGTGCTGACCTACGACCCCTGAGATTCGCAGGCCAGACTGAACATGCTCAGTCAGCGTCGTGGCTGGCCTGGCGGTACGAGTGTGATGTGGGTTCCACAAAGTAACATCGCGCGAGCGAGAAGCAGCCCAGCAGAGGCACAATGGGCCTGAGTGAAGCCGAGTGAAGCCGAGTGAAGCCGAGTGGCTCTTTCACTGGAGTGTGTGCAGAACTATGAGCTCAGAAGGGCGCGGTGGAGACCAGCGTCTGCGTGGCAAACACACGCCCCACACATGCCCCACGTACGCCCCATGGCAACAGGCCAGCTGGTTTGACAGGGAAAACGCAGAGACGCCGTCATTTGCATGTTGGGGTTCTCTGGGCTGAGAAGCTGCAGGTCTGGACAGTCTTCCCCCACAGCCAATCCCCTCAGCTCTTACAGCAAGCTCAAACCAGCCTGTGCCTTCACTGTGAACACCCAGTGTGTGTGCATCTGTAAGTGTGTGTGCGCGTGAGAGTGCATGTGAGTGTGTGTGTGCGATTGCCCAATACCCCAAGCATATCACACATTATTCATTCATTCATTTACTTATTTGGCAGTGGGACTGGTCCAAAGAGGCTCATAAGAGGCTGCACTAAATGCAGATGAAACACAGCGAATCAGCACCCAGCTGAAACACAGCGAATCAGCACCCAGCTGAAACACAGCGAATCAGCACCCAGCTGAAACACAGCGCATGAACACAACACACAGCAGTGGAGGGATAGCGTACGGACAGCGAGCACCTAGCAACCCTTCAGCCCAAAGCATGCACATCACATAAGCATGCACAAGAGCTCATACATGCCCACATCAGTCTGCCATCCTCTGTATCAGATTACACACACAGACTGGACCGATCCACATACCCCCGTTCCTCAAACTACAAACATCCTGCATGCAGCACACTGGCATTTACTGTACATTGGTCAACATAACTGGTATACAGTGTTCATTTCGTTGACCAAAAATGTTTGCAAACGACCTTTTCACCATGAAGGAAACGAGACAAAAACGAAATATAAATACGCCTTTGTAAACAAAACCTGTGACCTGCCATTTTCGTTAACTAATAAAATCGAAACGATAATGTCAGGGACGGACAAATTTGACAAGTGAATGAGCTGACATCCAATGATGTGCGTGCGATCGCCTTGCAAAATCTGCACCACCATACATTGCATGCTAATGACTGGTGAGGCGACCTGAGAAGGGGATATTCTGTGGGCATTAACGTAGGCCCCTCAGCCAATCACTGCACATCATTGGATAAAAGGTTCTTACCGGGATCCGAGGGAAAAAGATTATAAATAAACTCATGTTCTAGCATGGCCAAACGTGTTCCAGAAAACAGCGAGGTTAGCTAGTTGGCTTCTTGATATGGCCATGCCACATCCGATTGTGGGAAGGAAGAAGAGAACTGACATATGGACGAACTTCACCTACATTCCAAATGAGAATGACGCACAATGCGCAGCGTGCGGGACCAAAATCGGAGGAAAGAGCACTACTAACCTCGAGGCATCTGCAGACGCACCAGCCTGAAATTCACGCCAAGGTAAGCGAACTTATCAACTCGAAGGCTTGACTGTGGCTGCGCAGGTGGCTATTTTCACGTTATTCATGTTCACTTGATTTTCGAACGTCAATCTTGCATACCGATAGGTTCATAAGTTATTTGGGTACAGGAAAACGTCACATCACAACTTAAATTAAGTCAATGTAAATGACTCTTAACGTTAGAGTGCTATCTAACCATTAGTGCTGTTGCTCACCTTGAGCTGCCCTATGTCGTTCTGGGAAGAAAAAAAATAAACCTCTGAAATATCAAAATATTGTATGACAAATCTTTAGTAGTGAATAAATGAAGTGTCCCAAAGAGGAAAATTGGATTACTGTACCACTTTTTAAAGCTGGAAATGATCTATTTGGCGGCGTTTTAATGTTTTGTTTTCCTTGTGAGGCGTTTCACATTTTGCACTACTATTCTAAACAACTAGCCAAAGTAAAAGATGACAATATCTGCAGTGACTTTGTTTTACAGCAGGCTAAGAACAGCTAAAGAAAATGAGAAAATCTTAGTGTGCCTGCATATAGTGCATGCTTCAGCCTTTTTGGACATTACTGTATCATTACTAAGGCTATGGTTGGAAGCTGCTAAATGTAAAGTTAAAATATAAGACAGGAGTATTTTATGGGAGGAGAAAAAATAGTAGGTGGAAAAAGGTTTAGGAACTGTATGTTGATCAAAGTCTATCTGCATCCAAGCAGTGTGCTACTGCAAAAAGTATTGAGTATAAATCAAAGTTATATTAATGTTATATAACGCCTTTGTCAGACCGCACCTAGAGTACTGTGTGCAGTTCTGGGCACCACACTACAAGAAAGATATAGAAGCTCTTTAAAATTTTCAAAGAAGGGCAACTAAATTGATAACTGGTATGAAAGGTAAATGTTACAAGAATAGAGTTAAGGCACTCAACCTTTTCAAGCTCAGCAAATGGAGACTAAGGGGGGATTTTATTGAGGTTTTTAAATTCATAAAGTGATCTACCAAAGATTTTTTAAGATAAACAAGAGAACAAGAGGCCACAAGTGGAAATTAGTTAAAGGAAAATTTCACACAGATATTATGACTTTTTAAAATTATTATTATATTATTATTTATTTATTTTTTACACAGAGAGTTGTCAGTGCCAGGAACAGGTTGCCAGGTCAGGTAGTAGATGCAGAGGTACTTGGGCTATTCAAGTTAAAGCTAGATGCAGTACTAAATATTCTTTAGATAAGGACATGATGAGCCTGGATGGGCTGAACGGCCTATTCTCGTCATCATGCATTCTTAAAGATTTTGTTTCTAATTTTCTCCCATTTTCTCCCAATTTAGTAGCCAATTAGATCCGCTATTTTCTGTCATCTGTGTGCTTAATGAAAGGTCACTGTAACGATTATCATGAAAAAACTTAAATTTTTTTATCCAAATTGACCAAAACTTACAAATTAGATTAAGACTAAAACTAAATCAAAATTGCCGGCCCAAATGAACACTGCTGGTATATACTAGAGCTCTCAAATTATATTAGAATATCAAATCTAGTTTTAAATCTGCATTTCAACACCAGTTTCAAAGATAAATGGGGAGATTCGAACAGTGTGCCCATAAACTAACCAAATGGTGACTAAAATGACCAATAATGCAATAGACATTTTATACATATTTTTTTTAATTATCATTTTGTATGTTTTCCCCCCATTTTGTCCCACTTTCCCACTCTCTCTTTTTTTGCCAATTATCCCCTCCCTCATATGAGAACTTGCTGCCATAGTCCGGCCAGTAGCGAGCGCTGCACTGCCTCCTTCGAGCCAGTGCCCCCCTAAAGCCTGTCACCGACGCATGACCACTCATATATGCAGTGAGTCTTTCCTTCTGGCTTTTTTTTTTACCCCTCCCCACAGGGGCGGCCAGCCAATTGCCGCCCCCCTAGTGGCACTCCCGGCCAGAGCCGAAACTGGCGCGACCGCTGGAATGGAACCCCGGTTGCCATGGCTAGCATCAAACGCTCTTACCGCTAGACAAATTAACAAAAGGAATCCCCCCCCCCCCCAATTACTCCAAACTATTTCCCAATGTTGGCAGCTTTGCAACACGCAGATTAAAATAGTGAGCCTGAGCTTCCCCTGCGCTAGCACAGACGTCGAACGCAGGGCAGAACTTTATCCCCAGCGCTGTACCGTGATATCATCCCATGAGGAGTTATGACATCATCGTCACTCTCACACAATGACAACATAACCCATTGTCTACCCCTGCACCTCTGCAGGTGACTCACAGCAGCATGTGTGTGTGTGTGTGTGTGTGTGTGTGTGTGTGTGTGTGTGTGTGAGTTTCTCGAGACCAAGCGGAAGAGGGTGTATGTCACTAACTGTGCTGGGTGGGCGGAGCTGGAGCACGACCTTCAGGTAGGCCCCGCCCACTGAAAGCAGACTGTCACATGAGCATGCAAGGGATAAAAACAGCACCAACCCACTCACTAACACCATCTAAAATTAGCACACACACACACACTCTCTCACACACACTCTCTCTCTCACTCTCTCTCACTCTCACTCACTCTCACTCTCACACACACACACACACACACACACACACACACACACACACACACACACACACACACACACACACACACACACACACACACACACACACACACACACACACACACACACCATGGTGTCCACTACATTAAATCTGATCGGTTTATTCACAGAAAACTGCAAAACCGTCTGAGTCACGGCGGTGAGGACCAGCAACATGTGAAGCTGACAGGAAGCCACTCCCACAATCCTTCACTCACACATGCCATACAGCTGACGGAGCCGTTGCGTCTCACGGACAGAAGCTCTCTCCCAAATGGCAGCTGACCTCAGCGAGGAGCGGTGAGGCTGAGGGCTGAGATTCAGAGAGTTCACCGTGACGGAGCGGTTCAGTGAAACAGAGGCTTCACAATCAACCCTGAGCCTCTGGTCCTGTTTGAGTATCTGTGTGTGTGTGTGTGTGTGTGTGTGTGTGTGTGTGTGTGTGTGTGTGTGTGAGAGTGAGTGTGTGTGAGTGTGTGAGAGTGTGTGTGTATGAGAGTGTGTAGGTGATTGTGGGGGTGAGTGTGACAGTGTGTGTGTGAGAGAGAGAGTGAGTGTGTGTGTGTGTGTGTGTGTGTGTGTGTGTGTATGCGAGTGTGTGGGTGACTGCGAGAGTATATGTGTGTGTGGGTGAATGTGTGTGACAGTATGCATGTATGTGTGTGTGTGAGTGTGTGTGTATGTGAGTGTGTGTGTGTGTGTGTGTGTGTGTGAGTGTGTGTGAGTGTGTGTGTGTGAGTGTGTGTGTGTGTGTGTGTGTGTGTGTGTGTGTGTGCGTGAGTGTGTGTGTGAGTGTGTACAGCTCAGCTGAGTTCATTATTCACACGGGAGGCTGACATCACCACATCGTGTCCCACTGTCAACACAGCCAGACAGCAGGGCACTATGCTACGCTACAGGGGCTGGACTGAGCCAACATTCGCACTACGCTTTGGTACAGGGACTGCTCAGTCTCACTACGGTGTGTGTAACACGATGGTGCCTGTAACAGGCACATTTACAAACAGGACTCCCAGCTTGCAGTGCTCTCCACAGTTTCAGTTTAATACCTGAGCAGTAGCGCCAAGGGGCTCACAGTAACATCAGATTCAAGGACAGGAGATGATAAAAGGGAGAGGACAGAGAGAGGAGAGGAGAGGAGAGGAGAGGAGAGGAGAGGAGAGGAGAGGGGAGTAAAGGAGAGGAGAGGAGAGGGGGAGGGAGGGAGAGGAGATGGGAGAAGGGGAGAGAGAGTAGAGGAGAGGAGATGGGAGAAGGGGAGAGAGTAGAGGAGAGGAGAGGGGGAAGAGTTGGGGGTACCTGACATGGTGAGGTCGAGGCGGTGTATGAGGGAGCGTTTGGCAGACTCCATGTCAGGACTGGGGTGGTCCAGGGCATGGCGGCACCAGGCGATGGGACTGACAACCTTCTGTAGAGGACTGTTCATCTTAGCTTCATACAACCTGGAGACACACACGAACAGGGAATATCACACACTGCACACACACACACACACACTCACACACACTGACACACTCACACAAGGATATATCACACACTTGCGCGCACACACACACACACACACACAAGGGTATATCACACACTGCACACACACACATAAACAGGGTATATCACACACTAAACAGGGTATATCACACACTGCGCACACACACACACACACACACACACACACACACACACACACACACACACACACACACACACACTCACAGGGTATATGTGGCAGGATGCTGGGATACATAGTAAAAAGTACTGAGTGTAAATCAAAGACTATATTAATGTTATGCAATGCTTTATCAGACCTCACTTAGAGTGCTGTGTGCAGTTCTGGGCACCACACTACAAGAAAGATATAGAAGCTCTTTAAAAAGTACAAAGAAGGGCGACTAAATTGGTACCTGGTAAGAAAGGTAAAAGTTATGAGGATAGACACTTAATCTATTTAAGCTTAGCAAACAGAGACTTAGGGGGATTTGATGAGGTTTTTAAATTCCTAAAAGAGATTAACAAAGTGAACTACCAAAGATTTTTTAAGATAAGTGAGGCCACAGGTGGAAATGAATTAAAGGCAAATTCCACATATACGTATTAGGATATTAGGACGCTTTTTTGTTTTTTTTAAAACACAGAGAGTTGTCAATGCATGGAACAGCTTGCCATGCCAGGTAGTAGAGGCAGACACACTTGGGCTATTCAAGCCCAGGCTAGATGCAGTACGAGATACTCTTCAGATCAGGACAGGAGGAGCCTAGATGGGCTGAATAGCCCGTTCTTGTCAATATGTATTCTTATGTTCTTATATCACACACTGCACACAGAGTATTTCACATGCATACAGACTGGAGGTCAAAGAGATCCTCCATAGGCAGGGCACTGCCCACCTGTGCAATAGCTGTTGTAATACCTGTAAGAGCTCATTTCTGCAGTGAAACCTCAGGCCTGACTCAGCATCTGTCAGCTCACCCCCCCAACAAGCATCTCAGATACTCCGCTCCGCTCCGCTGTCTTAGAGACAGAGGGCTTCCTGGTCAGCTCGTAGAGAGGTTAACCGTCTCTGGTCAGCTCGTAGAGAGGCTAACCGTCTCTGGTCAGTTCGTAGAGAGGTTAACCATCTCTGGTCAGCTCATAGAGAGGTTAACTGTCTCTGGTCAGTTTGTAGAGAGGCTAACCGTCTCTGGTCAGTTCGTAGAGAGGCTAACCGTCTCTGGTCAGCTCATAGAGAGGTTAACTGTCTCTGGTCAGTTCGTAGAGAGGCTAACCATCTCTGGTCAGCTCATAGAGAGGTTAACTGTCTCTGGTCAGCTCGTAGAGAGGCTAACCATCTCTGGTCAGCTCGTAGAGAGGCTAACCATCTCTGGTCAGCTCATAGAGAGGTTAACTGTCTCTGGTCAGCTCGTAGAGAGGCTAACCGTCTCTGGTCAGTTCGTAGAGAGGCTCTGTGTCCCAGGGCTCTCTCAGTATTAATAAAACATAAGCAGCCAGCTCCAGCCCTGAACTCTGCAGTGCTTTAGCTGGATTTTTATTGCAGGGGAATGCATGGCATATAAACAACTCTGCTTCATACACCACTTCATGCGTGCGGCTAACACTGAGAGAACCTGCCCCTCACCCCCTAACACTGAGAGAACCTGCCCCTCACCCCCTAACACTGAGAGAACCTGCCCCTCACCCCCTAACACTGAGAGAACCTGCCCCTCACCCCCCTAACACTGACAGAACCTGCCCCTCACCCCCTAACACTGACAGAACCTGCCCCTCACCCCCTAACACTGACAGAACCTGCCCCTCACCCCCCCAACACTGACAGAACCTGCCCCTCACCCCCTAACACTGAGAGAACCTGCCCCTCACCCCCTAACACTGACAGAACCTGCCCCTCACCCCCTAACACTGACAGAACCTGCCCTACACCCTAAGACTGCCCTACACCCCCTGGGGGCAGGCCTGGATATCACAGCAGACCTCCACAGTGAGACCTCACAAGCATGCCTGATCCATAGTGAGACCTCACGGAGGCTAAAACCCAGACAAAACGTTTTTGCTGGGGTCCAACCGAAACAAAAAACAAACCAAAGCTGTGTATTACAGTCCACGGTCTTTCTATTGGCTGACTCTGCTGTGGAAACACAATGCCACCACTCCAAAAAAACATCCCATTCCCAGTCTGCTAGGAGTCTTGGAGTGACCCTGGACAACCAGCTGTGTTTCTCAGGCCATGTTGCAGCAATCACTCGGACCTGCCGATTCTCCCTCCATAACATCCAGAGGATCCAACTTTTCCTCACCCAAGAGGCCACACAACTCCTGGTCCAGGCCCTAGTGATCTCACGTCTGGACTACTGCAATTCCTTGCTGGCAGGCCTACCAGCCTGTGCCATCAAGCCACTGCAACTAGTCCAGACTGCTGCCGCACGTCTGGTGTTCAACCAAGCACTGGCTCCCCATCGCAGCACGCATCAGATTCAAATCACTGGTGCTTACTTTTCAAGCAGCTACAGGTACTGCTCCCCCATACCTCCAGTCACTCATCACTCCCTACACCCCAGCCAGACCCCTCTGCTCCGCCTCCTCTGGCAAACTGACTGTCCCATCCCTCCGGGCGCCTGGCAGCCGCTCCTCGCGGTCTCGCCTCTTCTCTGTCCTGACACCTCGGTGGTGGAACGACCTTCCACAATCGGTCAGGACCGCAGAATGACTTGCGATCTTCCGCAAGAGACTCAAAACCCACCTTTTCAGACTCCACTACCACTGAATTCTGTACACCTAGCTAATTGTCATCACCACTGCCTACTTGCTCAACAATATGTATCCCTGCTTACTCAATTAAATAAAAAATTAAATAAATATACTAACCTTTTCCTTCCCAGTGTTACAGGTATGGTACGCAGCTGACTGCAATGATGTCTATCGCTGTATTACTGCACTGATCTCTTGCACAAATTATGATTGTTCCTACCATGTATTTATGCACATCTTGTAAATCGCTCTGGATAAGAGCGTCTGCTAAATGCTTAAAATGTAAATGTAATGTAAAGTGTGGTTCAGGAGCCGTGTACAGTGTGTGTGTGTGTGTGTGTGTGTGTGTGTGTGTGTGTGTGTACGTGTGTGTAGCGTGTATAGTGTAGTGTGAGTGTGTACAGTGTGTGTGTACTGTGTGTAGCGTTGTGTGTGTGTATGTATGTACACTGTCTGTTCAGGAGTGTGCACTGCATGTGGATACACTCCTGAACACACACTATACACATGGACACACACACACAAACACTATACACCACTCACACACATAATACAGATGCAAAATGCACACCCACATTTGCAGACATACGGTCACACATACACGCGCACTATACACGCTCACATGCACACGCACACACACCAACAGTCACAACAAACGCACAATACCGCTAAAACACCTACAAAACAAACCAATACAGCCAGAACACCACTAAATACTAATAAAGCCAAAACACGTACAAAACAAATCGACATTCAAATACAACCACGGCAATACATACACACATACCACCAGGTCAGACAAAACACACACAAAGGCCCCATTATGGTCACAACATACTAATGCCGATGCACATACGCTCCCTCACACCTCACAATATGTTCCAACGCAGACTGTCCTAAATCACAGGCCGACTGAACACTTCCCTAATTCGCAACACAAACGTAGATTTTATTTGTGAATAACTGCTAAACGAATTGTAATTGTAATGTGTACTGCCGATTGCGCTAGAGCGCGGTAGTCTGACAGGGTGAAATACCGTAGACAGCGTGTGGATGAGTTATAGGTGGGTCCCTGTTGCTTTGGGCGAAGATGGTAACCATGGATAGCCGTGTCCCTGGGGCAACAGCGGGGTAAACAGTCGGTAGTTGTTCAGACATTACAGATTTAACCAGCGGCCTTAACTTTTCCTGGATATGTGGTTTTCAATACGTCTGTGTCATTGTTTACGGGAAAACAACCATTCAATCCCCAGTGGTACTGCTAATAAAACATTCCGCACCCTGGCTATATAACTTATAGCTAGCTATTTAGCCACAGCTCTCTGTGAAATCATTTTTCAGCGGCCGGGCGGTGTCACATGCACGGCTCACACTGTTGCTCGCAGACAAATTAAACCAGTTCGCATAAGAACCCAAAGAAGGCATCTTTGCTATGATTCAGCCGATTCAGTCATTAGCTGGGCGGCTAGCTACCACGCTCCTGACGGCGACGAAACAGCTTGCAAATAGAGCTAACTTAGTAGTTCACATTGGCCAACTTAGCCATAGCCTCGCTAACTTAGCGTTTCACAACTCGGGGACAAACTGCCTCGGCGCAATGACAGACAGCAGCAGTGGCGAAGTGGCCGGCAACACTATAAACTGTTAGCACGGCCAAAAACAACACGGCTCGGAGAATTCTGCTGCTTGTCTGCGGTTTGTTTGTGGATGTTAAGCCGTCGCCTGGGTACAGCAGTTAGTTATATTGCCAATGCATCCAACACGAGCGCTTTATACTGTAGAGAGCGAGGTGTCTACAGCAGCTGTGCTAAGTCGTTGTATGCAGAGCTGTCACATCGTGAAACAAAGCGAATACCGCCGATTCCAACAAAACAATCCTAAAAAAGACAACCCGAGTAAGCAGCCAGCTACTTTTCCAGTGATGTAATCGTCCCACACCCCACACTAACTCACCAGCTGTCCTCCTCCTCGTTAAGACAGTCCATGTCTTCGAGGTCGAGGATTTCCACCTCGTCCAAGATCGAAGTTTCTCCGTCCTCGTCCTCGATACAATCCTCCATGTCGGAGAGGTATGAGGGGATGGCAGAGCCGGCGGCCGCTGCACCCTCGTACGCCCTCCCATACGTCGGGCTGTCGTGGTATGAGTGTCTCGGGCTCAGACAACGGGAGTTTTCCAAAACCCCTCCATAACCCCTGGTCCCACCGAACCCCACCCCAGGGTACCCGGCCAGCCCCGCGGCCGCTCCTACCGACAGGGGCGAGTCGAATCCGGCGCTGAGGGGTCGGACATTCCCTGACACGCCGCCGGACGAGGCGAGCAGAGTGGACCGGCTCCGGAGCTGCTCGTTCTGCTGTTCCAGCTTCTTCACCAAGTCCTGCAGCTTCCGCACCTCCAAGTCTGCGTTAATGTTAGAGTTGATATCCTCCATGGGTTATATATAAATATATATGTATATATATATTGCGACTGGCTTAGGCTTTCGATTCTGTCAACAGGTCGTTGCGAGATACCGTCTTTCTGGGAGGTTGTTTTAAATGTACACTGTAGACACTTCGGTGTTAGACGGAGTTAATGAGCTCAACGTCGTCATCTTCTTCGGGTGATCACACATAGAAATCCTGTCGACGCCATCTTTACTGTCCCCCGTCACCCAGTATGAGCGAAGCCAACATGCAGCGGAAAAGGAACGTGAACACGCACAATATCGGCAACGAGCACGTAAAATATGAGCAGGCGCGTGTCCTTTCAATGACAGAGATGCTCGTGAAGTTATGCTTGTTCATTGATTACATGATAAATATGACCTAATATTACCAATACAAAAGGTTTGATTAGATATAATAGTTGATTAAATAAATAGTTTTAGTTTTGCTGTTGGATGATAAGTTAACAGCGAAAAACGCTAAAACTTTTAATAGTTTAATCAAATAAACCGTATTTAAGGTAAGTTCCATTTTTGTAGCTTTTAATGTATGTATGTATCAGATTGTAGATTTATGGCACAGCAGTTGGAACTTAATGCAGAAAATTGTAAATTATGACAGTTAATTGTGAGACGGACGCTTAGCCGATTCTAACATGACAAGACCAAAAGCAGTTAAACACCGCGTTTCACTTGTACGTCGCTTTTAAATAAAAGCGTCTGCTAAATAACTTAAATATAATTGTAATTGTAAACACTCGCGAGCCGCGAGGCATTCTGTGGGCTGACAGTCTGCCAGCCTCTCGCGTGGCTTGACAGCGCGTCGCAACGGGAAACAGCTGAGAAGGGCGTGCCCAACCACGGGTGGGGCGCCGCCCTCCCTCGGAAGCCAGTCACGCGTAAGGAGGTTCCTGAGGAATGCATTCCTACGTTTACTCCTCCCTAGTGATTAAAGATAGTCTCTTCCATAATTGCGCGGTACCCTCCATTCTGTTTCATTGTTGTTGCATGCTTCACGCCGAAACAAACAGAATGTGTATCAACCAGTATTGGTGTCAATGATCGCTGAGCTTAAGCCCTACCAAGGAGGTACAACTCTTAGGTAAAAAAGCATAGCTCTGCCCAGTTTTCTTTTATGGTCATTTAAAGACATTAAGCGTGGGTTAGGGAGCGTTAGTTGTCGGCAAGCATCACTGAGTTTACCTGACACACCTTTCTCACAACAAACCGAGAGAAAATGCACACCTTCAAAAGGAATTCCGTTTTAAACAGCTCCAATACTTAACACGTTCAGGAAGAAGTTAACGAAAACACAATCAAATAATGTAATCAAACAAATGGCCCATGTGATGTTGGTCCAAGTTGTGCAAGCTGTTTAATATAATATATGCCATTTAGCAGACGAATTTATCCAATGCGACTTTCATTTTAATATTACAAAAATAAAATTTCCATTCCTTTTCAATATTTGAGGCACAGCTTTTTTCACATTTGGCCTGTGACCATATAATTACTGTAAATGTATTTTTTTAAAGCAATGTAGATGTTCCTATGGTCTGTTTCCATGACTTGTTACCGCTATCTTTTACTAACTTTTTGGGTGGGTTTTGTAAGGGGTAAAAGCTGTAATTGAAGTACTAGAAAACAAAAACAAACTTTGTATAGAAGTATAATTTGACGTGTCAGGAGAATGTGAATGTCTTGTGCATTGTAGCTTTAGAGTGTAAGAAGTCGAATTACCCCAGTCCTAAAGGGGTACTTGAGTGAATCAGAACATGAATGGACTGCACTTTACACCAAACATGGGGCTGATAACACAGACTCTGTTCCAGGAAACAATCCAATCAAGATTCACACAACTCTCATTAGGCCTGATTGTGTGTGCTTCACTCATCCATCAATCAAAAATGTAAACTTGAGTGACTGAACTTTGCATTTGTTTGAATCCATAAAAAAGGTCTTGATTCTTCATTCACAAAGGATTTTGAGCAGGAAACTAGTGTGATATGATGAAAGCAATGAAATGTAATATGCAAAAATTACAATCAGACCTAAAGAATATGCATATGCATATCCCCATTCCCATATGTTTAAACATGAAAACACAGAGTGTATGCGTCTCCATATCTACCACACAGTGGTTAAGACACAAGGACACACGATCATTACTCGCTGATCCATCGGGATCAAAGGTCATGCACGTGAATTCTCTAAGTTACCACGAAGGAGGGAAAGCATGGATTCATCTTCCAGAGGAAAAACAAAACAAAACAGAGCCGCAGAAACACGATCAAATGTTTAATTGCTGCCCTCTGCCATGGGAGGAAGAGGAGACACTCATCTGAGTGGAGTGAGAAAGAGTCTTACTGAAGAGGAGAGGGGTGTGTGTATGTGTGTGTGTGTGTGTGTGTGTGTGTGTGTGTGTGTGTGTGTGTGTGTGCATGCATGTGTGTGTATAATGAGAGGGCTACTTTATCGAGCTCCACTGGAATAATGGAATGAGAAGTCAACAGAAAAGCTGATTGGTTTGGAAGTGCTGGGGGGTCACAGTGTGTCTGAACTCGATCCAGGTTCCTCGGTCATCCGCGGAGCCACTCCAGAACTCTGCTCGGGCGGCCCCTCCCCCTCTCCCTGCCCCTGCCCCTGCCCCTGCCCCTGCGCCTCCCCCTCCCAGCTCCCCTTTTGACCCAGTGTCTCATCCAGCCGCTCCTGGTCAGCACTGACATCCTGGGACTCCGGCCGCTCCTCGTCCTCCTCGTCCTCCACGTCCATCTCAAACACACGCACGTGCCGCAGGTTCGAGCTCAGCTGCAGGACACACACATACCATGCCAATAATGAGCCTTCCTTTCACACCTTTCCCTGCTGTCTGCACATACATACACCCTCAACACTGCAGCTCACACAG
Organism: Aldrovandia affinis; assembly: GCA_029706075.1. NCBI lineage: Eukaryota > Metazoa > Chordata > Actinopteri > Notacanthiformes > Halosauridae > Aldrovandia > Aldrovandia affinis. The sequence goes on along the minus strand of JAINUG010000097.1, from coordinate 1,242,712 downwards.
CTTATAGAGTTTAAGTACAGACCAGGGACACACGGCGGCACGTTAAAGGGGAACTGCACCTCCACACTGCTGCTCTGACCCCTGCTCCACACTGCTGCTCTGACCACTGCTCCACACTGCTGCTCTAACCACTGTTCCACACTGCTGCTCTGGCCCCTGCTCCACATTGCTGCTCTGACCACTGCTCCATACTGACCCTTGCTCCACACTGCTGCTCTGACCACTGCTCCACATTGCTGCTCTGACCACTGCTCCACATTGCTGCTCTGACCACTGCTGCTCTGACCACTGCTCCACGCTGCTGCTCTGACCACTGCTCCACCTAAACAGCTTGTTACACATCTGAGCAACCCTTCCCCTCTCGGGCCCTTTCTGTGCTCAGTGAGATGGTGTGTTGTATTTTGTTTGAAAGCAGCTCTAGTGACGAAATAGCATTCATACTATGGGCATTGTGCCTTGTTAAAAATGAATATAAGTGATGGAAATATTTGAATCTTTTAACTGAGGTGTTATCTTTACATCCTGCCGGTCGAGCTGTAAACAAACAAACCCCAGCTGTGTGATCAATCCCAGAGGTTCATCAGAGGTTCAGAGGTTCTGGTTCTTACCACACAGGCCACTTTGCGGATCCCGTTCACGGACACGTGCTGGGCCTTCATGTTCTCCAGGAGACGCCACTGATTCTCCAGAACCAGACCCTGGGCTGGGATAGCGCCACTCTGCTGGTCCAGCCTGGGAGCATAAACACGAAGGCTCTTCTGTAAATGAGGTAATGGTGCCCCCCCTAAATCTGCCCCCTGTCTCTGAAATCACAGCAGCGCACCTGAGGGTGGGGTCCCAGATGAACTCCTCCCCACAGCTGAGGGCGGAGCCGAGAGGCAGCTGGGCCAGGATCCGCCCACTGGGCTCCTCCTCCTCCCGCAGCACCACCGTCAGCGTCTCGTCGTCATAGAAACGCGCATCCAGACAACTGTACTTACTGAAACACAAACACAAACCCGCACGCACACACACAATCCAGAGAGTTCATCATTGTCAGGTTTATCCCAGACTGCATTGGGTAATAGAGATGTACCATGTGCCAGAGAGATTTTTACTCTTTCTTAATTTCACAAAACATTTACATGTTACATTTACATTTTAAGCATTTAGCAGACGCTCTTATCCAGAGCAACTTACAAGATGTGCACAAATACAGGGTGGGAACAATCATAGTTTGCGCAAGAGATCAGTTGTGCAAAACTGAACCAACTGAAACTGCAGCGATTAAGGACCTAAGGTGTCTCTTCTACAACCGCCCTTCTCTGCAGTGAGGGAAAGAGGAAGCAGAAAGACTCACAGGGCTTCTGCACTGTCATCAATGCTGCGGTTGAGGAGGCTGACCAGGTCAAGGGCCAGGAGACTGTGAGGAACAGACCTGTTAAACACACACACACACACACACACACACACACACACACACACACACACACACACACACACACACACACACACACACACACACACACACACACACACACACACACACACACACACACACACACACACACACACACACACACACACTAGTGGATACACATACTAACACACACAGTGTGCTGTAATGATCTCATGATCAGAAAACTGCAATTTGGAGGTTATACACTTAACCTGAATTGTCTCAGTAAGTATCCAGCTGTACAAATGGACTGTGTGCAAAACAGACATCAGCTTAGCACACAATAACACTGTTTACTGAGGTACTGTAATACTTCACTGTTCTGTCCCGGGCTTATACATATCACATATGAGAGAGAGGGATGCAGAAACTAGGTAAAAGAGACATTGAGCAAGAGAAAGACAGGGAGGGATACAGGAAGAGAGAGGGGAGAGAGAGGGGGAAAGCGGAGGGAGGGCATGAGAGAGAGAGAGAGAGATACCTGTTGGGATCAGTGCTCCTCCTCATTAAGTAGAGCTGGGAAGGGGACGCCTCTGGCATGGTGAAAACCACATAGTGCAAACCAGCCTTCTTATCATTCCACCTGGAGAAGCAGCACACTACTGTCACATCCCTGTACTACCAACACACTACTGTCACATCCCTGTACTACCAACACACTACTGTCACATCCCTGTACTACCAACACACTACTGTCACATCCCTGTACTACCAACACACTACTGTCACATCCCTGTACTACCAACACACTACTGTCACATCCCTGTACTACCAACACACTACTGTCACATCCCTACTACCAACAACACACTACTGTCACACCCTACCAACACACTACTGTCACATCCCTGTACTACAAACACACTGTGTCACATCCCTGTCCTACATCCCTGTCACATCCCTGTACTACCACCAGTCACATCCCTACTACCAACACTACTGTCACTCCCTGTGCCAACACTACTGTCACATCTGTCACATCCTGTCACATCCCTACCAACACACTACTGTCACATCCCTGTACCAACACACTACTGTCACATCCCTGTAGTACCAACACACTACTGTCACATCCCTGTACTACAAACACACTGCTGTCACATCCCTGTCCTACCAACACACTACTGTCACATCCCTGTACTACCAACACACTACTGTCACATCCCTGTACTACCAACACACTACTTGTCACATCCCTGTACTACCAACACACTACACATCCCTGTCACATCCCTGTAGCTACTGTCACATCCCTGTACTACCAACACACTACTGTCACATCCCTGTACTACCAACACACTACTGTCACATCCCTGTACTACCAACACACTACTGTCACATCCCTGTACTACCAACACACTACTGTCACATCCCTGTACTACCAACACACTACTGTCACATCCCTGTACTACCAACACACTACTGTCACATCCCTGTACTACCAACACACTACTGTCACATCCCTGTACTACCAACACACTACTGTCACATCCCTGTACTACCAACACACTACTGTCACATCCCTGTACTACCAACACACTACTGTCACATATCCCTATAGTACCAACACACTACTGTCACATCCCTATAGTACCAACACACTACTGTCACATCCCTGTACTACAAACACACTACTGTCACATCCCTGTACTACCAACACACTATTGTCACATCCCTGTACTACCAACACACTACTGTCACATCCCTGTACTACCAACACACAACTGTCACATCCCTATAGTACCAACACACTACTGTCACATCCCTGTACTACAAACACACTACTGTCACATCCCTGTCCCAAGAGAGGTGTCTATTTTATTTTTATATTAAGCATAAGGCAAGGTCAAATGTAGTCTTACTTACAGTGCAGGTAACTCAAAAAGCCTTGGAGTGTTTTCTGGCCTGGAAAAAACACACAAGACAAGGTTATATCTGCATATGAAGCAGAGGGTGGGGTTATACAGTACCAGTCAAAAGTTTGAGTACACCTTACATCTGGATTACGGCTAACCGGGCACTCCTTCATTCTTCAGCAAGATAATGACCCGAAACACACCTTGAAGTTGTGCAAGAACTATCTGGTGAAGGAGGAACATGAAGGACAACTCAAACTAATGACCTGGCCTGCCCAGTGTCCAGACCTCAATCCCACAGAACTTGCATGGGACGAACTGGACAGAAGAGGCAAACCAAAGTACCCCACAAGTGTCTCTGGGAATTGCTGCAGGAGAGCTGGGAAGACATGTCGGGTGATTTTCTCCTGAAACTTATTAACCAAATGGCCTACGTTTATGAGGTTGTTATCATGGCAAAGGGTGACTATTTTGAGGAATCCAAGATTCAATTTTCAATTCAATTTTCTTGAACATTGCTTTGATGTTCCTTTTGTTTATTGTTACATGCGTTTTTTGTCATTTTTAAGTATTTACAGAAACGTATACGGTGTAAAACATTGTCAATTATAGGATAAATCTAGTTTCCAGCAGGTGTGCTCAAACTTGAATGGTACTGTACCTGCTTATGAAACAGAGGGCAGAGTTCAATCTGCATATGAAACAGAGGGGCGGGGTTATATCTACAGCCGATCTCACTTCTTACCGTTCGGACACCGCGTACAGAGACATGGAGAACGCCTGCTTCACAGACCTCCCAATGACCTCCTACAACACAGAGTAACGGTTAATGACTGACTGTGTGCAAACGTGCATAGTGTGTGTGTGTGTGTGTGTGAGTGTGTAGTAGTGTGTGTGTGTGTGTGTGTGTGTGTGTGTGTCAGTGTGTGATTGAGTGTAGTAGTATATGTGTGTGTGTGTATATATATATAGTAGTGTGTGTACGTCTATAGTAGTGTGTATGTATGTATGTAGTAGTGTGTGTGTGTGTGTAGTTGTATAGTGTGTGCGTGAGCGAGTGTGTATGTGTGCAGTAGTGTGTGTGTGTGTGTGTGTGTGTGTAGTAGTAGTGCATGTGAAGTCGCTGGTCTCTCACAGCAGGTTTCTGTAGGCACAGCTCAATGGCACCCTCCATCATCCTCTTCACGTAGTGCAGGGACTTCGGAGGGTAGGAGGGGAACAGCAAGGGGCTCTCTGATAGGACAGAAACATTGTCAATCACTCAATCACTCACTCATTCATCAACTTATAAAGTAAATCCCACTTTTACAGTTCCATTATACAGTACCAGTCAAAAGTTTGAGTACATCTTAGATCTGGATTACGGCTAACCGGGCACTCCTTCATTCTTCAGCAAGGTAATGACCGAAACACACCTTTAAGTTTTGCAAGAACTATCTGGTGAAGGAGGAACATGAAGGACAACTCAAACTAATGACCTGGCCTGCCCAGTGTCCAGACCTCAATCCCAGAGAACTTGCATGGGATGAACTGGACAGAAGAGGCAAACCAAAGTACCCCACAAGTGTCTCTGGGAATTGCTGCAGGAGAGCTAGGAAGACATGTTGGGTGATTTTCTCCTGAAACTTATTAACCAAATGGGCCATGTTTATGAGGCTGTTATCCTGGCAAAGGCTGGCTATATTGAGGAATCCAAGATTCAATTTTCTTGAACATTGCTTTGATGTTCCTTTTGTTTATTGTTACATGCGTTTTTTTGTCATTTTCAAGCATTTACAGAAACGGTGTATACGGTGTAAAACATTGTCAATTATGAGATAAACCTAGTTTCCAGCAGGTGTGCTCAAACTTTTGACTGGTACTGTATGTGTGTGCTAAAACTGTTTAGACACAGTGAAATACTAACTTGAGTGCGTATTTTAAAATGTGTGGCATACTCATGTACGCGATCTGGTGTTGTTGTGTTCACCACGGTGTGCCCAGTTCTCCCCGGTGAATGCCAGCTCCACTGGCATTGCCAAGCTGTACCAGGATGCTGCAGGTGCGTGAGTGTGTGTGTGTGTGTGTGTGTGTGTGTACCTTTCAGGTGTGTACTCTCCTGCAGGAAGCTGAGCCACTGGTTCCCTTTGGTGTTTGGGGGGGAAACCAAGTCCTCATCCTCATCCTTCAGATACTGCAACACACGAGGGGAGACTCACCTACACACCTTTCACCTACAAATACACCTCACACATGAACACCTACACACTTCACAACCCCACACCTCACACATGAACACCTACACACTTCACAACTTGCACCCCACACCTCACACATACACACATTTAAACACCGCAACCTCACCTTCCACTCACCAACACACACCCGCACATCTCACCCTACTCTCTCTCACACGCACGCACGCACACGCACACGCACACAAGCCCTCACCTGGCCAACGCGCTCAACGTTGAAGTACTTCCCTTTCCTGTCAAACAGTTCCTCATTCTGTGAGGAGAGAGAGAGGCCATGACTGCAGTCAGAAAGATGGAGGGAATTATCACCCTTTTCCCAAGACAGTGGGAGAGTGTGGTCTGACCGGACAGTGGGAGTGTGTGGTCTCACCTCACTGAAATGTTCAGAGAGAAAATCTGCCACAAAGGAGATGTCTTTCTGGGTCAACTGCAAAAAAACACAAACTGGTTCAGTTTTATTATCAGGTATCAGATTTATATGTATATACTGTATATATATATATATATATATGTACGTATATGTTTGTGTATATATCTATACACACACACACACACACACACACACACACACACACACACGTACATTATCAGATAACTTGCAGTTAGATCCCCAGTAAAATTTATGTCTGGTTTTACTGGTAGGACTTCCATCACATTACATTACTCAAAATGTATAACTTTCTTCAAGATAGAAGCACTGCTCTGACCACTGCTCCATACTGCTGCTCTGACCACTGCTCCACACTGATGCTCTATCCACTGCTCTGTCATTACCAGAGCTCACCAGGACTGAGGTGTGTCTCCCTGTCTCACCTTGTTGAGTTCTGGGGGCACGAGATCCTCAGACATGCGCAGCATGGCTGTAACAAAGCACACAGAGCCACTGCAGTTACAGGCACAGAGTCACCGCGGCCACCTCCCCTCCACAGCCCACACACACCCCCAGCCTTACCCACGTACAGCCAGCGGAAGAAAGCCTTGAAGTTTTTCATACTCTTGTCTATGACCCTGCAAAGAGAAAAGAAAACAAGAGAAAATCAGGGGGTCATATCCGCTCTGGGACAGTGAGGCAGGGTGTGGGTCATATCCGCTCTGGGACGGTGAGGCAGGGTGTGGGTCATATCCGCTCTGGGACAGTGAGGCAGGGTGTGGGTTATATCCGCTCTGGGACGGTGAGGCAGGGTGTGGGTTATATCCGCTCTGGGACAGTGAGGCAGGGTGTGGGTTATATCCGCTCTGGGACAGTGAGGCAGGGTGTGGGTCATATCCCTTCCTACACAGGGTGCTGGATATTATTAGGCACATGAGATAAACAGTGGTGACTGCACATAAAGGGTCTCTGTAGAATGACTGCAGGGGGATGTACTCACTGTAGAAGCTCATTGGCCTTCAGTGTAAAAGACCCCACAGCAGTGATGGCCTCTGGAACAGAAACAAAGACAAATGTGTATCTTACTCACTCATGTATCGGCCCTGACGGCAGTAGCTGCATGTGTCAGTATAAGAGTCCTGACTGCACAGTAGGTCTATGTGTCAGAATAAGAGTCCTGACTGCTGTACCTTCTATTGCTGCTGAATCCAGGCCGAGGGGCTGAAACTTCTGTTTCCATAGCGACATCCCCCTCACCTCACTCAGGTGGTAGAGCAGTGCTTCTGAGCCACTAGTGGGGGGGGCAGGTTTAGTACACAGGTGACACAGGGTGGACAGTACTCACGCACACAGACAGGTATGAGATAGGTACAATATGTGTACCTCTGCAAGTGGCTGATGACAAGCTTCTGGATGCTGGAGTATGATGACTCGATGGAATGTCCCAGCTTCTTTAGCCCCTGCAGACAGACATGGGCAGAGCGCTAACGGACATACTCAAATACAGACAGAGCGCTAACGGACATACTCAAATACAGACAGAGCACTAATGGATATACTCAATTACAGACACAGCATTAACCCCGCATTCTAACAGGGGGCGATTCGGCGACGAGCTGCCGGAAATGCATTGATTCTCTATGAGAGTGGCGACTTCCGGTGATTGACCGATTGGCGATTTATGGGCGTGGCGGCGACACAGAAAAGTTGAAAATTCGGAACTTTCGGGCGATATCGCCCGGTAAGAGCCAATCAAATTCATGTGTTGCTGTTTTTACCTTCCCCGCGGAACCAACATAACACCGAAATTTGGTTCCTAGTTCCGACACTTCAACATGAATGAGGAGAAACTGATAACAGTGGTCTGCAGTACCGCCATACGTTATTTAATCCTAAAAGCATAAATATTTATAGCTAGCTAAACTTATATGGCCTACATACATCTTATTTAATGTTTGTGTTGGTTAAAAGGCAATTTTTATCGCATGGATACGTTTGGAAAACGCGTGCGGAGACAATTGCGAGCCGTTTCCAGTGCAAGTAAATGGCCGCAATTGTAAAAAGCCTTCTGAGTTTGAGTTTGCGGTTCATGATTGAAGGAAACAATACTGCTAGCCAACTAATATTTATAATAAAGATTCTCAAAATCTATGATGAACTATTCGTTTACCATGCAAAAATTTTGTAAGCACGTCGGAAGCATTTTTGAGGAAGCCATTCAAACGTGGGCAACGCCCACTGGGTGATTTAGTCGCCTGGTATCGCCCCCTGTTAGAATGCGGGGTCATTAAGAGGTTTCTGCACAGGTGATGTCTGCTCACCTTAACTGTCAGCTGGTTCATCAGAAGAGCCTGCAGTTCAGGGCTGGGTACAAACACACAGATTATTGTATTAAATATATAATTTGCATATTTCTAAAAATCACAGCTGCAGTCCTACAAACGTGACTTTTTATCCAATAAATGTGAATATGTGAATTGCCCATTTCCAACATATTAACATAAAACGTTTCTGATACCTTGTGCTTTCCTCCAATTTGAAATGCAGTTTTCTAACAACTGTGTGCTGTCAACAAATGTACTGTCTATTCGCTCCACCTAGAGGACACACTATGTTATTGCATCTTTGGGGAAAATAAGAACAAGCACTATGACTGCTTTTGTGGATCCTGTTATTAGTTCATTTTAGCCATCTAGTGGTAAAACGTAGGTACTGTCATAATTTTGGAGGGGAGAGGAGTGAGTGACAGTGTGAGAGTGAGTGTAAGTGGGAGTGAGTGATTGTGTGTGTATGTGTGTGTGTGTGAGAGAGAGAATGTGTGAGTGAGTTAAAGAGTGCATGTGTGTGAGTGACAATCATTTAAAGAGCTGTTTAGTCACAGCCAAGAATAAATTGACTCTTCTCTCTGTGTACTTTTAAATCCAATAGATCTCAGGTGAGTCTAGAAAACCATGTACTGTATTTACACTGGTGTGTGGGACGGACTAAGATTCACCCGTCTCGGACTCACCTGGACTTCCCCCACAGCAGAAGCTCCAGAAACTCGTCCTGGACCTGGGTAGAGGTGTTCTTCTCCTGAGAGAAAATGAATGAATTCATAAATAAACAAACAAACAAAAAGCATGTCACCGTGCAAACAGTACTCCTTGCCCTGCACTTTAAGAGGGGCATGGATGCAGCCGTGAGTAAACTCAGGGAGTGAGCAGTCTTGAGATGGATATTCACTGGAGCAGCTCAGGTTAAGTCCCTGTATGCACTGCCATGGCATCTCAAGGCTGCTCACTCCCTGAGTTTACTCACGGCTGCATCTGTGCCTCTCTTAAATACATGTATCCATTCATTCAATATTTGAGCCACGGTTTTTATGTGTGGAGTTTGCATGTTCTCCCCATGTCCGCATGGGTTTCCTCCCACAGTCAAAAGACATGCACGTTAGGCTAATTTGCCCATAGGCATTGAAGTGTGAGTGAATGGTGTATGTGCCCTGCGATGAATTGGCAACCTGCCCAGGATGTATTCCCTGCCTCTCGCCCAATGCATGCTGGGATAGGCTCCAGCCCCCCCACAACCCTGACCAGGAATAAGCGGGTTAGATAATGAATGAATGAATGAATGAATGAATGAATGAATGAATGAACACCGTTCATGACCCAACTGTGACCCCTGATCCCTGACCTGGACAAATTTGGTGAGACGAAGGTCCATCTGCATCAGAATGTCCTCCCAGGCCTCACACATGCAGGTGAGGGACAGCCTCAGGTACTGCGAGGAGAAGAGCACATCACATCACCTCTCATCTCCATGGAAACATCGCATCACCTCCCATCTCCATGGCAGCTGGTCAGCCCAGAGTAGCCTTTACTGTACAGGTGTGCTGAGTGGGGGGCACCCACCTGAAGCAGCGTGGAGATGTGGGTGAACTTGCGGGCCATCCTCGTCACCTCCGGCAGACAGTCTGAGAGCAGAGCTGTGTCCAGCTGCAAGAGACACACATCGCCATGCTTTTTTATTTATTTATTTAACCTTTATTTAACCAGGCAAGCCATTAAGAACAAGTTCTTATTTACAATGGCGGCCTGGGTACATACCTGGGTACATACACCATTCACTCACACACTCACACCTATAGGGCAATGTAGACTCTCATGACCTGGCCAAGAAGGGCCAGGTAAGAATAGCTACTTTGTCATAGTCTAGTAAATAACAAAATAAAAAACAACAACGAATAAACATATAAACAAGTAACAACATATGTACAAATATACACAGAATGTACAAAAGCAGGAATCCACTGATCATATGGGGCACGTAACTAAGTCATGGGGAAGCAGTGGAAAGCTGAAATGCGAAGAGAGGGCTGGGAGGTACTACACTACTACTAAACTGTAGAGGGGGGTAGTGTGTGTGTGTGTGTGTGTGTGTGTGTGAGATCCGGAGCTAATCAGCAGGTACAGCAGTCAACAAAGAATGCTGTTCCACTCGGCATGGGAGGGGTTTATTCCACTGGAGTTTGGGCCATAAAGGACCTGCTCTGAATATGACCTCCAGCTCAGGCTCTCTGAGCCACAATCAGGCACAGGCTCAGGTTGTAGTGCTGACCCACCTGGTCTCCGTGACAACGCCTCTCACCTGGATATAGTTGATCTCGGGGTGCTGGTTGGTGGAGGTGATCTCTGTGATGACGGACAGGGACTTCAGGTCACTGGAGAGACACAGACTCCGACAGGTACCAGGCACCTTCGAGGATGGGAGGGGGGTTAAACAGTGCAGTGCAGTGCAGTGCCACCCGCTGGTCAAATGCTGCAAAACACTTTGAGAGCTGAAACCCCCAGGTCTTACCCCTGTCAGAGTGGCAATCCGGTACATTCCATACGCAAACAGCTCCACAAAGCCAGAGTCCCCTCCCAGGACCAGAACATTGAGCCTGCAGACAACGGAACAGCATACAAAAAAATATTATAGACCTTCCACATTTAGAACACACTTAGTTTAAATTACAAACCTCCCACATCTAGAACAGACTTAGTTTAAATTATACACCTCCCACATCTAGAACACACTTAGTTCATGGTAGAATATGTGGTTGCATGGTGAACAAGACTGGCCTGAATTATTTATTATTATTATTTTAAATCACTGTCAATTTGACAATGCCACATACACAATTCAATAAAATGACATTACAAAAAAAAAATTATTAACAAAACACGAGTAATATCTATTGATTTCATTATTAATGTGGACTATTGACAACTGTTACGATTCAACCTACGCAAGATGGAACTTACCGGACTTCACCAAGGAGATTCATGATCTCGTCTGACTTCTCTTCACTGACGCAGACAGACAGACAGAGTTAATTTCACACTCAGAACAGAAGTCACCACTCAGCTAAAGCACTGCCTTCTCAGCATAATCCTGAACATTTCAATGACCTCAGCATTCATGGACGAACGGAAGGACGGACGGACAGTCTTACCTGAATATCTTTGATGTTGTGCTATAGCTGTGAATAGAAGGGTAGACATAACAGTCAAAATTCTAAACTCTATACAATGCTGGAAATGAGGCCCTCATTTAGCTAGAAGAGGAAAGGTATAGGACAGTGCAAGGTTTACATGAGAAATAAGTAATTAACTGTCCTGTTGCGTTTCTAATTTTTATAAAGTGCCATGCTCCTGAACTAAGCAAACAGATTTCCCACATTCTGCCTTAAAGAGGGTATTCTTCTGCTCCAGTTCCTGCAAATCTGGCCCTCCTTCTTAACCCCTAAAATCTCAAACCAATCAGAGACATTGAAAATGTTAAAAACCTGCTGTGCATTTACCTCTTAGGGAGTGTTGGTAATTTGGGGAGGAAAAGATTGGACTCATCTTCAGAGTTGTAAAAGGATGTGAGGACACTGAAAGACACAAAATGGTATTAGAGATTTGATAAATGCATGGACAATGTTTGTGTAATGCCTGTGTAAACATTCAGATCAGCCACTATTCTAAGTGCACAGCTTCAATTCCTGTATGGCAGCTCACTTCTCTGTGAAAGTGGAAGTTGCCTGAACGTCAGAGTGCTGGTCTGAAGTCAGTTTTACATGTTTCTTCCTAATGGTTAAGGTTAGGATTTGGGTACAGTTAGCTGATCCTGTATTAGTGCTTGGGGTCAACTTCAGCCTCCAACCTCACTTTCTGTGTGCCACCCCACTTTCTGAATATCCACTTCCTGTATGCTACCCCACTCCCCATGTTCCACCTCACTTCCTGCATGCAACATCATTTCCTGTGGTGAGTGCAGACCTGCTCTCCTCCAGGACGTCCACCCAGTGCATGCAGGAGATGGGGCTCTCCACGGGGAAGATGTGCAGCACCTCGGCCTTCTCTGCGTCGCACAGGACCACCAGCTTCCTGTCGCCCACGCTGAAGGCCAGAACTGCCAAAAACACCAGCACATACAATGTGGATATAAAAAATATACGGTACTGCCTCAAGCCTGGACTTTAACACCCCAAGTGCCTCCATTACATGACATGGAAAGCTGTTCCACACATATACAACTCTCTGTGTAAAAAAATACTTCCTAATACCCACTCCCGCCCTCTCCTTTCCCTAAACTTTAAATAAATTAAGTGTAATATATGATAGCAAATCAATTCATTCAATCGCCCTAGTGCAAAGTGATACAACAGCTGAATGTAACCAAGTGTAGCGTTGAGTCTGCGGATCTGACTTTTGCCGTCGGGCCTCCAGGCCAGCGAGGTGATCTCCTTCCCTGTGCTCTCATTGGGCGCCAAGCTCCACACGCGCTGGAAGTTCGCGAGACGGTGCAAAAGCAGCTGCGGTGACAGGATCGGAAAGACCGTTGAAGATTCAATGTACCAAACAGAGGACCACAATGGAAATAAGCCGGAAGGCTTTTTTGTGTTTTTATCCTCGTTAGAGTAGTTTTAATGGATGTATCGCAGCCCAAATGGGGTGAAGGTATATATGTATTTTAACATTCTGTCTAATAAATTCAATCAATCAATCAACGTTAACTCAGCGGTTTCTGTGACCTCGTAACTTACTGAGAAACAACGGCAATTGACGATGACAAATTAATATTTTACTTTTTTTATGCTCAGATACATATCCATCGCCGGTCACACCCTAAATAAATTGACATATTTGAGGGAACAGCGTCGCAGGAAAATAAGGGTGCGAGCTAAGTTAGCTAAAGTTACGCATGGACTGAGTGTTTCATTTGACATAATATCATCAAGAATACCTACATGCAAGTTGCCAAATAAGAAAGTATATGGATTACATACAACATGTTATGCATCGCTAGATATATCCGTGTTGGGGTAATGGGAAGTTAACTTTCAAGTTGTGTTACCAATTTTGTGACATTTACATGTCGACAGGGAAGTTAGCTAGCTAGCTAACTATCTAACTTTACTCACCTCGCCAGCTTTGTTTGCTAGAGCGATTAAGTCCCTCTTCGGTGACCACACCATAAACAGTATAGGGTTGGGTAGCTGCTTTTCGCCGACTTGACGGAAGGCAGGCATATCTGACAACTAAAAACAAGCACGTTAGATAATATTCGATCAGATATTTTGGTAACGCTAACTAGTTAATGCTTACTAATGAAGAAAACTAGCTCTAGTTACGAGCTAGCAGGCAGGCAGTGTGGTGTAATGGTTAGGGAAATGGGCTTGTAACGTTAAGGTTGCAGGTTCAATCCCCATATGGGACACTGCCGTTGTACCCTTGAGCAAGGTACTTAACCGGAATTGCTTCAGTAAAATATCCAGCTGTATAAATGGATTGTAAAGAAATGTAAACTGTAAGTCGCTCTGGATAAGAGCGTCTGCTAAATGCCTGTAATGTAATGTAAAGCTAGCGTTAGTTAATTCTAGCCAGTCAGCTAACAACTAACGTTAGCGGTGTTAGAACGGTTAGAAAAGTATAGCGAACTGTTAAACTAACTAGGTTAGTTAGCTAGTTGCTTTATCTAGCAACCAACTCATATGTCACTGCTTAGTTAGCTATTTAGTGCTAAATTAGTTAAAACCAAGATAAATGTGACCAACTAGCTAACGTAATACAACGTTAGCACTTAGCTAAGTTAAAAGTTAACGTTGGCTGTTAATATTTTCATTATTGCAAATACAGCTAACTAGCACGCTCGCCATGTACAAGGACAGTACTGAAAAAATATTGCTAGCTTGTTAACGTTATACCGTACTTGTCAGAATCAGTGCCACGACTAGCTTACTTAATGGCTAGCTATCAACGTACCGTTATGGGAGGTCAAGTGTTTACCCGTCAGAATATCTTTCCGCTAGTGTAATCCGTTAAAAGTTGGATTGTTTTCTTTAATGTAGATGACATGAATCTATTAACGTCGGATAACAAAACAGTAGCTAACGCATTATCAACAAAAAATCTATATCAGGCATGTTTGTGCGCGCCGCCATAGAGTGCACAAGTCTGTTTCTCCACCAATCACCGTAATGCTTGAGTGTCCAATGGAAACCACACAACGGAGAGCCTAAAGGAACAAAGCAGACGAGCGTAAACTTTTATCGTTTTATTTTGACAACAGATACTTTGTGGGCAGTGTTGCCATGTCTGCGATTTTCACCTCATATTGGGCTACTCTCAATGTGCATTCGCAGGTTTAAATAAAGAGCCGCGGGTTGCTATTTTTTGTCTACTTTTGAAGAATTTGAGGCGGGGTTAGGGCTACTAAGTTACATTTTACATTTGACATTTTAAGCATTTATCCAGAGTGACTAACAAGATATGCATTAATACATGGGAAGAACAATCATTGTTCGCACAAGAGATCAGTACAGTAATAAACCGATAGACATCATTGTTGGCGGCTGTATACCATACCTGTAACACTGGGAAGGAAAATTTAGTATATATATATATTTTAGGAGTAAACAAGTATGCATACAAAAAGTATTAATCATGTAGGCAGTGGTGATGACAATTGGCTAGATGTACAGAATTCAATGGTAGTGGAGTTTGAAAGGTGGGTTTTGAGTGTCTTGCGGAAGATCGCAAGTGATTCTGTGGTCCTGACCGAGTGCAGAAGATCATTCCACCACTGAGGGGTCAGGACAGAGAAGAGGCGAGACCACGGGGAGCGGCTGCTGGGCGCCCGGAGGGATGGGACAGTCAGTTTTCCAGAGGGGGCGGAGCGGAGGGGTCTGGCTGGGGTGTACGGTGTGATGGAGGTAAGGGGGAGCAGTTCCTCTAGCTGCTTGATAAGCCAGCACCAGTGATTTGAATCTGATGTGTGCTGCAATGGGAAGCCAGTTCAGAGAGAAGAGTAGAGGGGTGACATGGGTGAACTTGGGTTGATTGAACACCAGACTTGCGGCAGCATTCTGGACTAGTTGCAGTGGCTTGATGGCACAGGCCGGTAGGCCCGCCAGCAAGGTATTGCATTAGTCCAGACGAGAGATCACCAGGGCCTGGAGCAGGAGTTGTGTGGCCTCTTGGGTGAGGAACAGTCGGAAGGCCACCTGGTAGGACCGGTCAGCCAGGTATGACTTGAACCATGTCAGTGCAGACCCAGAGATTCCCATCTCGACGAGAGATGAGAGCAGGATCTGGTGGTCCACGGTATCGAATGCAGCTGACAGGTCGAGGAGGAGGACGGAGAGATTGGGACTTAGCCAATTGTAGAGTCTCAGTGACCGTGAGCAGAGCAGTCTCTGTGGAGTGGTCTGCCTTGAACCGAGATTGGTTAGGATCAAGGAGGTCGTTCTGTAGGAGATAAGCAGACAGTTGGTTATAGACAGCCCACTCTAGTGTTATGGAAAGGAATGAGAGGAGAGAGACAGGTTGGTAGGATTCAGAGAGGGTTTTTTGAGGAGGGGGATGACATGGGCGCTTTTGAGGGGAGAGGGGACAGAGCCAGAGGAAAGATAGTTGATAACATTGGAGACAAAGGGGAGGATGTCCATAGCAATGGATTGGAAGAGGGGGGAAGGAATGGGATCGAGAGGGCAGGTGGTAGGACGGTGGGAGTGAACAAGTTGAAGGATGTCTGAGTCAGGGAGGGGCGAGAAGGAAGACAGGGGGGTGAGAGGTTTAGGTAGCGAGATGGGTGAGGAAGGGTTAGGTGAGGGAGGGGATGGAGGGAAGGAGTTGCAAATGTCAACGACCTTCTTGTGAAAGAAGGATGCGAAGTCATCCGTGGTTAGAGGGGGGGTGGGGGTGGAGGAGGGGTGAGGAGACAGGAAAACATAGAGTACAATTTGCGAGGATTAGAGGCAGAAGATTGAATCTTGGAAAATAAAAATGCAGATTTAGCAGAGGAGAGGTTAGAGGAAAGGGTAGTCAGGAGTGTGTGGAAGTCAGCTAGGGCCACAGGGGATTTGGATTTTCTCCATTTCTTTTCTGCTACCCGTAGTTTGAGTCGGTCGGCCCGAATGGAGTCAGTTAGCCAGGGGGTGGGGGGTCGGAGATGAGCAGGTTTAGTGGGGAGAGGACAGAGTGAATCCAAGGAGGAGGAGAGAGAGGACAGTGGGGTGGACGAGGCTTCCTCAGCAGGTAGCTGAGAGAAGGCATCAGTAGGGGGAAGGCATGATAGTAGCTGTAACAGTAGCTGACAGGGCTGTGGGGGAGAGAGAGCAGAGGTTGCGATGGACAGAGACAGTGGGGGCAGGTGAAGAGGGTTTAGGCACAGAGGGGAGGGGAGGGGAAAAGACAGAAAGCAGTGATCAGACACATGCAGAGGTGATATCACAATGTTGGGTGAGTTGCAGTTCCTAGTAAAGACCAGGTCCAGTTGGTTGCCAGCCTTGTGGGTGGATGGGGAGTTAACTCTAACTTTAATACTTGACCCACCCAACAGACTATAAACTCAACATAGAATTGCTGTCCTAACACATAAGATTTGGTTGGACTTGAGTGAACGTAACTGCATCACAAGAATGCCAGAGAATATTACAATTTCAATTGCAATATGACAGAGGTGTTTTGTGCCAGCAGATTTCAATAAAACAGGTGTTCCGTGAAAGTTAACTATTGCTGGGAGATTTTATGTGATGTGCGGAGCAGCGGAATGCTGGAGATGAGTTATAATTCCGAAGAGATTCGGAACTTCCGGGAGACTATAGGCAAACATTTTGTTTGTATTAAAGCTAATGATATGCCAGAGAACAGAATTTCCAATTGGGATAAGTTTGTTTGTGTACTACAAAAGGGTTTGGGCGAGTTTTGGGAAGGTTTTGAGTGGCCAATGAGATGTAAACCGTTTCCTGATCTGGCAACCGTGTTGTGGGTTTTACCTACGTATTTTGTTTCTTAAAATGTATTACTGAATGTTTTACGACGTAGAAACTGCAACGGCATGGCTTCTAAAATAGACAAGACTCTACATAGCATTTGTATACTTCTAAATGTGTTAACGGGTGCAAGGGGGCAGGGGGATTTCCTCCTTTTCTGGCAGCATACAAAACAGGCGAGTATGCACAGTTATTACTGCTATATGATATGGTACCAGTAGACTAAACAACAAGACAGTTATTGTAAATGTACAGGCTACATGCCACAGGCTTCACCCAATCACTAAGTACTGGGTGATGATCTTGGGGCATGGGGACCATAACATAGCTTTGGGGAAGGGGTGTGTGGCAGGATTTGACAGAAGCCTTCGAGCGAACATTCCAGCATGCCCTGTCACCAGTGCACACTTTAATCAGTGGATTGTTGAAGGGCCAGAATAGCTCTGCACTGTCAGTCCTTTAGCTCAAAGGGATAAGAGCCCCAGAAATAGACTCTGTGGAGCTGATGACCCGGTGGGCCTGCCAGGGCGCCTATCTTTCCCCGTTTACTCTGGGTTTTATCTCAACTCCTTTATCAGACTTTGTGTGGCTGAAAGAGGAAACCCCAGTGCTTTACATTCATTTCAGCTGGAGCAAAGCAAAGGCGGTGGAAAGTGATAAAACAGCCCGCCACTTCTCATAGCTGCAATGTACAGCCCGCGTGCACAACACTGCCCCTCAGTGGTGCTGTTCCACTGGATTACTCATGGTGTAGCCTGGTGTTCCAGGCCTATACTTCTCTACTGTAATTCCTAGCAGAGCCATAAACCCAGCCCACTTTTTGGGAAGTACCAAATATTTCCTAACCAATCATAACTCAGTGAGGGTGGGTCTAAGGTGAAGGTGGAGATTCAAACCAAAATGATGAGATGCAGGGAAGTGGTTGAATACGTCACACTTCCGTGAACCCCCTTCTGACTGATGTCTAAGCTGGCAGGTCCCTGGGGTGGCGATCACTGCTACAGTAAGTGCTGTTTCCAGACGGTAAGACGAGAGTGCCTCGAGTATAGTTCTGAGACTACTCATGGCGCTATCTGGGCTCGCCTCCACACACTCCTCGCACTTCTTGGCAGAAGCTCTTATCCAGAGCGGCATACAGGGCCGTCATGGGCAGAGTCAGTAAATAGGTGGATGAATCACAGGAGCAGATACAGAACGTGCAGCAGCACATGCGAGGAAGCGAGGGAGTGAGGGAGCACCAAGCTGGAGCACTGCTGAAATATCAGCACACAAACCTGATCCAGAACAAGCACACATGGCCCATGTGTCCATCTGTGACATCACATACCGGAACCCGTCAATATATTACTATTATTCAAATATGGCAGGAAAACAACAAATACAGTGACGCTACCTTTCGAAATAACAGCATTTTATTAATAATGAATAAGAAATGAGAACCTTGCCTGTGTGTGCTGGAGCAGAGTATAGAATGAATAGAATGAATCATGAATAGAGTTTAACTTTTGGCGCTCTGTGGCCTTCTCCCATCACCATTTTAGCAGTTTCTAAACTTTATTCTTATTCTAATATTCTTTCCTCGGTTGGACCACCGCCTGTGTCTTTTTCCCGCATTCCCTCATTGTTTTCTTTAGATCATCTATTGTTAATTTTGTTATGCCTAATGAATACATTTTTTCATGATCTCACTCCAATTTTTTCTTTTCCGTTGGTGTTGTTTTCCTATGCTGTAATACGGTGTTGTGATGCTATATCTCGTTGACCAATACCTCTATTTTCTGATCTGTCAATGTAAGTTTTCTCTTTCTAG
Source organism: Aldrovandia affinis (assembly GCA_029706075.1). Classification (NCBI taxonomy): domain Eukaryota; kingdom Metazoa; phylum Chordata; class Actinopteri; order Notacanthiformes; family Halosauridae; genus Aldrovandia; species Aldrovandia affinis. The sequence goes on along the minus strand of JAINUG010000097.1, from coordinate 1,223,717 downwards.
TTCTTCCCTTGCTACTTGAGCCTGGTGGCTGCGTATCCATTTCTTGTCCTGATCTGGACGTCTGAGCAATGTTGTTTCGGACCATTTGTATGGGTCTATCCTACCGCAAATTGTGCATGAGGGTGTTTATTTTCTTTGATCGTGTAATTAGGACCAGTCTTAGTAAATTGGTTGTTAATGTGTCACTATTTATACAAAATACAAAATAGCTCCAACAAAATAGCGACTGTCCTTGCGCTGCAACTATCTTAGTAAATCTGGCCCACGGTGTGTAGAGATGCCCCACAGAGATGTGGGTCTCTGTGAGGACAGTGCTGGGTGTGTGGGTCTCTGTGAGGACAGGGCTGGGTGTGTGGGTCTGGTGGACAGTGCTCTTTTCAGGACAGGGCTGGGTGTGTGGGTCTCTTTGAGGGGGTGTGTGAAGGACAGGGCTGGGTGTGTGGGTCTCTGTGAGGACAGGGCTGGGTGTGTGGGTCTCTTTGAGGACAGTGCTGGGTGTGTGGGTCTCTGTGAGGACAGGGCTGGGTGTGTGGGTCTCTCTGAGGACAGGGCTGGGTGTGTGGGTCTCTGTGAGGACAGGGCTGGGTGTGTGGGTCTCTTTCAGGACAGTGCTGGGTGTGTGGGTCTCTGTGAGGACAGTGCTGGGTGTGGGGTCTCTGTGAGGACAGGGCTGGGTGTGTGGGTCTCTTTCAGGACAGTGCTGGGTGTGGGGTCTCTGTGAGGACAGGGCTGGGTGTGTGGGTCTCTTTCAGGACAGTGCTGGGTGTGGGGTCTCTGTGAGGACAGGGCTGGGTGTGTGGGTCTGTGTGGGTCTCTTTCAGGACAGTGCTGGGTGTGTGGGTCTCTGTGAGACCAGGCCGCCCCCTAAGGCTCCCAGTCAGCTCCCTCCTGCATTCTTTCCCCCGCGCTGGAGCTGAAACATGAGCACGCGCCAAATATAGCTGCACCCAGCGGGCCGAGGCAGCGGCGGGACAGATGGCACCAGGGCTCACAGTGCAGTCTGCCTCACTCTGACCAAAGCCCACTCCTCTGGAGAGAGCCTTACTCACACATCTTAAACTGGAAACACCGCAAGGTAAGGCTAGCACCACCACACTCTCACACCTCCACTCTCTGTCCACTTATTACTTCTGCTTTTTTTACTCTACTTTGACATTACATTGCAACCCTGGCAGCTATTTAATTTTCATTTGATAGTTCTTATTTTTGTTTTCCAATGCAGAAATAGATAGGTTGTTTGTTTCAATGTACTGCGTGTATACTTACCGTGTATACTTACTGCGTGTAGGTTTGTGTGATTGTATAGTGAAGCATGTTGTGGTGTCCTAAGTGAGTTAGGGTTTGCTTTTAAAAGTGTTCTTTTTGTTGGTCTTTTTGATATAACTTGATTTAAAATGATAATTTAAAATATTACAGAAGTGGTTAGACAACAAAGTTACGCTCAGACTTACAATGAGAATGGTAATTTCCCAGTTTATGTGTTCTTTATTTTGGTCTTGTTTGAATTATAGGTCCTGATACTTTTGGCAGTGTAAATGCTTGAGTATAATTATATGTGAACATAGCATAACAGAACGGAAACAAACATATTTGCAAAGTAGCAGGAGTATCAAAAGGCATAAATGAGATATATGCAGAGTTAGTGATATGTTGTTTGCAACATGAAAGCAGGAGCAGCATGCACCTGTCAGGTGTGTATTGGGGTAATGTATTGTTGGGTGTTTTCCACATGAATAATTGAGTTTCCACTGATGTGGAGCTGCCTACTCATAGTCAGGAGCTCTCACCGAACGAATGCAGCAGGATTAAAAATAACAACAGCTGGTCTTCATGACACTGCACAGGAAGAATGTCACTCTCTCTCTCTCTCTCTCTCTCTCACACAGACACACACACACTCTCTCTCTTTCATACACACACACACACACTCTTTCATACAAACACACACACACCCTATTTCATACACACACACACACACACACACATACACACTCTCTCTTTCATACACACACACTCTTTTTCATACAAACACACACACACACACACACACACACACCACCCTCTTTCATACAAACACACACACACCCTATTTCATACACACACATACACACACACTCTCTTTCACACACACACTCTCTCTCATCATCATCTTTCATTGAATTTGAATGGAAAAATATTCAGGATAGAGAATTGGAATGTGAATTGAAAGGCAATATAATTTAATTTAGCTTCAATTCCATTAAATTCCACTCACATTAAAATATGCATGCCACTGAATATATTATTATGTTGCAATAAACATTGCTGATTGTTCAGAGATTAAAATGTAATTTCTATAGGCTGTTTTGCGCATGTGTGCCTCAGAAACACAGAGGGCTACATTTACTAAAGGATTGCAAAAGAAATCGCTACATGGTCACAATGTCTACGTCGGATTGACTAAACGGTCACAATGAGTCAAATCACTATTAGGATGTAATTTAGGGGGGTCACTCTGCGACTACCTAGTTAAATCTGTTCATTCATATGTATACCTGGGCTGAACGCGCTTAAACAGAGAGGAGATTTGTAAATTAGGCGAATTAAGTATGCCATAATTGCGACTCCTCTGCGTGAGAATTTTACAGTAAGAATACCCGAAAGTAGACGTTTTTTTTGTTGAGCGCTGATATAGCCTAGCTCACGTTCTATACACTCTTCAAAGAATGTGACCACAATAAGGAGCTCATTCTTATGGGTGATTTCAATTTGAACTGGTCTGACAATAAAGAAAATAAAAAGTTATCACACACAAATGTGATCTAGATTCATTCGTCAGTGGTCTGACAAGGATGAAATAAATCCTCACACAGGCACAATCAGACTTGATATTTTCAAATAAACTATTTGCGGGTTGCAGGAATTTCACAATCCTTGTTTTTGTACTGTGTAGGTGCTAGGCCCTTTATCCGATCGAGCACGCCTTTACATATATCTTCCAGTAGACAGAGAAGACATTCAACAAACAAAACAAGGTTTTTATAATGTGTATTGTTTCACCTGTTGTTCTACTGGTGTAAATGTTATATTCTAACATCATGCCGTCTTTGCTTTACGTCGTATACTGTCCATTTTGTTACGCATCATTTTTTTGTGATGTCACTCCAAATGTTTCTCCTCTCCGTTGGTGTTGGTATTGCTAGCTGTAATACGGCGTTGTGACGCTGTACCTTGGTGACCATTACTTCTATTTCCTGATCTGTATGTTTAAGTTCTTTTTCTCGTGGTTCCCTCGCTGCTCCGTATCCATTTATTGGCGCACTTCGACCTGGACTGCCGCACAACTGCGAATGAGGGCGTTTCATTTCTCTGATCGTCTAATTAGAACATGTTTTAGTGAATTTGTCGTTAATGTGTCGGTATCTACGACAGGAAAAGAGCGACTTTTCCCCCGAGTCAGTCTCATTAACACTGTAGAGGGAAATCACCTATTTGAAACTCAAGTCCAACCACCCAAACAGGGGTGCTTCATTTCCTCTGGATTGTATGTATTCTAAATAGCGACAGCTGTTTTAGGCGTAAATACTTGTGAATAATCAAAAAACGTAATCAAATCGACTGGGTGGTCTCTGGTGAACATGTTTAACAGTTACATACAGAAATAGAAATAGAAAGCGATGGCATTGCCCACAAATAGACGAATTCAATCGAGCATCAGAAACGGCATCTTGTTATAGGTGTACATGCTCTGGCTCCGACACTTCCAGTATCAGAGTCAAACAAGTCTGTACTCACAAGTAAAACTTTATGAGAATTTATCTGACTATCGCATATAAAGATAATTTAATATTTCACGGAGAGAACACAAACACGTTTCAGGTTTCATGCCATAGTCAGTGGCATGTAATATTAGTCATATTTTCCATGGAGTAAAAAAGTAATATTTTCCATGGAGGTCCAATATGCGAAGCCTCAAACTGTTTTTATTTATATTTAGGCATCTACAGCTCGCTAAATAAAAATGTTATGGATGGACCCATGTGCAATTTGTGTTCAAAGCAAAGTTTTTGGATTGTTGGCCAGAACACGTTAGCTAAGTCTATCAGAACAAAATGAGTGCTAGTGAAATGAAGTAATGTGTGAATTACATAGCTGTCCACCCACTCTGATCCTGAAGGAGGAGTGTGTGTGTGCGTGTGTGTCTCTGTGCATGTGCGTGTGCGTGTCTGTGTATGTGTGTATGCGCGTGTGTATGTGAGTGTGTGTGTGAGTGAATGTGTGTGTGTGTTTGGTCATTCACTGTCCACATAATGTGTGTGTTGCAGGATGCAGGACGGGAGCTGTGATCAGACGCTCCCCCTCCCTCTCTCTCTGATGCTGAAAGAGGCATGTCTGGGGGAGGGGGGCGGGGGCGTGTTCTTGGAGGCCTTGTCAGACGGAGAGCTGTACCTAGACTCGCTGGCCGAGATGGGCGGGGACGAGGGGGAGGACTTTCCGGAGCTGTCGTCCTTCCTGAGCCAGGATGAGATTGACCGCAGCCTAGACCTGGCCAGAGAGGCCTTCTCACGTGACCCCTCCCCCAGGACCAGGCCCTTGAGCTGCCCAAGGCCACACCCCCCTCCCCCGAGGACCACGCCCCCGACCTGCCCAAGGCCACACCCCCCTCTCCGCAGGACCACGCCCCTGTTTCGCCGAGCGTTCGTGTGGGCGGGCCGGAGAAGTTTGTGTGCCACCACTCTATCATGCCTATGGTGTACAAGCAGGATGGACCCCGGCTCAACAACCGCGACCATAATCATGACCGCGATCGCGACCGGGCCTCCTCCGCCAGCGAGTTCTGCAGCCGCGCGGCCACCTTCATCGAGGAGCTGTCCTCCATCTTCAAGGGCCCCGCCCACCCGGATCACCACGGCGACGAGGACACATCCTCCCCCGACAGCGGGTACCTGTCCCCCAAGAGTCGTGAACCAACCACTGCCACTGCCGCCACGGCAACGGGGGAGGAGCTTGCAGCCCCGCCCCATTTCTCCCAGAAGCTGAAGAGCCAGGAGGTGGCGGAAGGGAGCCCCATTCGTCTGGAGTGCAGAGTCACCGCACACCCCCCACCGCTGGTCAGGTAGGGCCCGTACGCACTGGCACCTGGTCAGCGCTGGCAGTGGTGCTGCAGTGCAGAGCTGTGTGTCTCTGAGCCCTGATTCTGAGCAGGGGGTATTACAGTAATGGTTGTGCTTTAGATGTGTCCTTTATCTGAGGAGCTATGCCTGCTGTACAACTCTGTGTCTCCACACACACACACACACACACACACACACACACACACACACTCTCTCTCTCTCTCTCTCTCACACACACACACACACACACACACTCTCTCTCTCTCTCTCACACACACACACACACACATGCACACACACGCATGCACGCATGCACACACACGCACGCACACTCACTCTCTCTCACACACGCATACACACTCTCTCTCTCTCACACACACACACACACACACACACACACACACTCACTCTCTCTCACACACGCACACACACACTCTCTCTCTCTCTCTCTCTCTCTCTCTCTCACACACACATACACACACACACTCCCACACCCCCCCACACACACACAGTGACACTTAACAGGCAGAGCACACTCAGTTAGGGGTGTTGTTGTTTTTGTGTCTTGTGGGAACAGGGTGCTGACAAGCTTCTCTCAGGACACCTGCTTCATGTCAGGGGGAAGGGGGGACATGTTTATGGCTGCTGACTGGAGGCCTGGATCAGGTGTGGGGGAGAGGGGTAGAAAGCTGAGAGAGAGAGAGAGAGAGAGAGAGAGAGAGAGAGAGGAGGAAGAGAGGAGGGAAAGGGAGAGGGAGAGAGAAGGAGAGGAAGGGAGATGGAGAGAGAGGGGGAGAGAGGAGGGGGACAGAGAGGGAAAGAGAGGGAGAGAGAGTGGTTCTCTGTGGCTCAGTTGGTAGAGCATGGCGTTGGCAACGCTTAGGTTGTGGGTTCAATTCCCACTGGGACCACGTATACTGAAAAATGTATGCATTCACTACTGTATGTCGCTTTGGATAAAAGCATCTGCTAAATGGCATATATTATTATTATTATTATTATTATAGAGTGGGGAAGAGAGCAGTTAAAAGGGAAGGGGGAGAGAGGGAGGTAAGAAGGTGCTGTTGAAGTGTGGCTATAAGCGGTGTGTGATATTAATAGGCTCGTCTCACGGTGTGTTCAGGAGGATCTGTGTGCTGGAATCCCAGCGATGCCATGATACGCAGCTTTTACGGAGCGTGCGTGCGCCTCCTTCCTGCAGATACCACCGTCAGGGCCCCCCATGTCTGCTTGACTGTTGTTTTTGCCTGTGCTCTCTGGAGGGCTTTTGTGTCCTGCGTTTAGCCCTGATCACACTGCGCTCCCTCACTCTGTAGGGGATTGTGGGAAGGCCTCGCTCTGATCGTACTGTGTTCTCCCTCTCTCTGATCACACTCCGTTCTCCCTCTCTCTGATCACACTTTGTTCTCCCTCTCTCTGATCACACTGCGTTCTCCCTCTCTCTGATCACACTGTTCTCCCTCTCTCTGATCACACTGCGTTCTCCCTCTCTCTGATCACACTGTGTTCTCCCTCTCTCTGATCACACTGTGTTCTCCCTCTCTGATCACACTGTGTCCCTCTCCACACTCGTTCTCTCTCTCTCTGATCACACTGTGTTCTCCCTCTCTCTGATCACACTGCATTCTCCCTCTCTCTGAGCAGGCTCTGTGACGCAGCGCTCTGACACATCCTAGCTGCAGGACAGTTTACTGGGTGCAGCTGAGATGCAGTCTCACTGCTGTCTGTCAATCACTATTACATTACTGCGCTGCAACGCGGGGACTGGCCTTTACCTCTCACACACACCTAGAGGGGGACTCTTCTCTTCCCTCACAAACACTTAGAAGGATTGCAACTGCTTTTCAGACACAAGAGGCAGTCACTACAAAGTCACAATATCTACGTCGGATTTACTAAACCGCTGCGATGGGTCAAATCGCTATTGGGATGTCATTTATGAGGGTCACGTGACTCTGTGCCTTTCCTTTAGATAAATAGTTGAACCTGTTCATGCATATGTGTACCTGGTGTGAACGCGCTAAAACAGGATGGAGACTTTGTAAATGAGGTATTAAGTGTTCCGTCTGATTTACTAAAGCATGCCTTAATTGCAACTCTCCCAACTTGCGTGGGAATTTTAAGAAAGCTGAGCGTTGTTTTGCTGAGCGCTGATGTTTTGCCTAGCTCATGTTCTATAAAAGGTATGTCAATAAGGAGTTATCTCTCCCAGACATGGCAGCAGTCATCAGAGCCAGGAGAAGACACAGAGGCAGACAGTAAAGCAATAGCTACAGGTTACACAACCACACATTAATCACGCTACTCGAGGATACATATTGTTTACGGGAACTTCTCAGTTATTTTCAGATATGATACGAAAATATATATATATATTTTTTTACCATTTTCATCAGCTAGCAGTCAGTGTAAAAATGCAGTTTGAACAATTGTCTTATTGTGTATATGCGGTCAGGATGAATGAATTCATAGAATGAATGGCAAATACAGTTTTACTTTCAGAGGCTCTCTGGCCTTCTTCCAAGTTCAGTTGTCTCTTTCTTCGGTTGGGCCACGGTATATAAGTTTGTCTTTTAGACGCCGCCTAATGTCTTGTCTTCACATCTTTTGTCTTATCGTGCCTAATGAATTTTATTTTTGTGATGTCACTTTTTGTGACTGTACCTTGTTCACCATTACCTCTATTTCCTGATCTGTAAATGTAAGTTTTCTCTTTATCGTGGTTCCCTCATTACTTGTGTCTGGTTTTTATGGCTGTCTCCGACCACAAAATTGCTTATGAGGGCGTTTCATTTCTTTGATTGCATAATTAGAACCAGTCTTAGTAAATTCGTCGTTAATGTGTCAGTAATGTGTCTGTGACCGCAAAAGAGCCGCGTTGTAGCAGCTGTTGTTGCACTGTAACGGTTTCCTTAGTAAATTGTAAGGCTTTTTCAGTTCGGTCTCTTCCCTCACAGGCGAATGGACTGTGCGGCTGGTCTTCTTCTGAATTCTTGTTCTGGCATTTATTAATGGATAAACATTATTTTCATTATGGCTGTGTTGAGTGATCTTCTGCAGCTGTTTTCATTATGTCAAAAGGTGACATACGTAGCTATGTTGATGAATAAAATATTAGTTACGACTGTAGTCACTTATGGGTAGATAATTTATGACAATATTGATGTCCATCGGGCAACTCTTCCCATGACATATGACTGCCTAAAGCACTGGTCATATCAACAAGCACTTGGCATATGGAAATATCACTAATCCCTCTGCAGTGAGCCCTCCAGCATTGGTTTGATTGAAGAGCCAAGGTGCACTGTTTACCTGTTGATATTAAACATCTTAGGCCTAATAAAGACTATTGTACTGGACAGAGATTCTTCTTTCTGAATTAGTCTTTGTCTCTCTTCAGTGCTGAACTGCAGTAAAAGAGTTGGACACTAGAGGGAAGTGTTGCGTTGTGAAATTGGAATGCGTGGGTACACAAACGCTGGTAAACTTGCCGTGACCTCTGAAGAATATGTTTTGTATGCAGAATTTAAAAACCCAAATGATTCCTTGAAATCCAAGTTCTTTACAGAAATGTCAGTCAATTATTACGGGCTCAATACGATACCTGACCTTGCCAACCATTATCAACAAATACACAAAAGCAGACATTGTGATGGCGATGTACATATATACCACTGAGACAAACCGGCGAAGACTGAGACAGACGGGCGAATGGTGGGCGTGAAAAGGGCGCAGCAGACAGAACGATGATGTCAAAATTGCCACGGAAATGGGGGCCAAACTTCGATCCTTCTGGAGGACAGTGAGCCTCCCTGCAGGAAGAGCTTTGTGATACAGAGAGACCGGAGACTGGAGAGACCACGGCCCAGGGTCAGCCTCCAGCTCGCCAATCACATACCACCTCCAATACCACACAAATCCACAAACTCCAATAATCCCCTCTGTTAGCCAGAAACAGCCTCTGTTAGCTAAAGTCAAACTCCCATAATTCCCAGTATTAGCGAAGGTCAAACTCTGTAATACCCTCTGCCAGCTAGGGACAGACACCTATAATATCCAGTGTTAGTAAGTGATAGGCCCTTGTAAAATGTAAAATGCCCTGGTGGCATAGTGGTAAAGGTATTCACCTGGAGTGCAGGTTGCCCACTCCCAGCAAGTGGCTCTGGCTGGGAGCCCCGCTTGGGGGCAGCGATTGGCTGTCTGCCCCAGAGGGAGGGAGGGAGGGGGGAGGGAAGCTGGCAGGAGCTCGCCGCATGCAAAGTGTCTCTGTGTGTATCGGAGTTACGGTCGACAGCTTTGTAAGTTCCGTCTCGAAGGAGGTGGTTTGGCGCCTTTGTCACTGCAGTGGTCCCGGGGTTGCAGCGGTGAGCTCGTAGTATGAGGGAAGGGATTGTTGAATTAGAACTGAGGTACAATTGGCTACCAAGTTAGGAGAAAAATTAAACACATTTAGTTAAAAACTATTTTTTTAAATGACTAAACCAGGGTCTAATGATGCAATAAACACTGTCCTCATCCTAGAGATGACACTCACACACACACACATACACACACACATACACACTCTCACACTCACACTCACACACACACACTTACACTCACACACACACACACACACACACACACACTCACACTCACACACACACACACACACACACACACACACACACATACACACATACACACTCACACACACACACACACACACACACACACACACTCACACTCACACAGACACACACACACACACACACACACACACACACACTCACACATACACATTCTCACACTCACACTCACACAGACACACACACACACATACACACATACACACTCACACACACACACACATACACACTCACACAGACACTCACACACACACACACACACATACACACTCACACTCACACACACACACACACACACACACACACATACACACATACACACATACACACTCACACACACACACACATACACACTCACACACACTCACACTCACACAGACACACACACACTCACACTCACACAGACACACACACACACTCACACATACACATTCTCACACTCACACTCACACAGACACACACACACACTCTCACACAGAGGGGAAGTCACACAGAAACCACTCCACACAAAATGCCTTCAGAATTGCGCAAGTGGGGGGGCCTCCCGCGTGGTCCAGTGGTTAAGAGAGTCGGCTCTGGCCGGGAGTGCCATCGGGGCGGCAATTGGCTATCCGCCCCAGGGAGGGGGAGGGAAGCCGACACACACAGTTTGCTGCACATAGGAGTGGTTCTGGGGTACCAGAATTACAGTCGACGGCACGACGAGCGTTGTCTCGGAGGAGGCAGCGCTACGCCCTTGTCACTGCCGGTCACAGGACTACGGCAGCGAACTATAGGGGTAGGGAGATTGAACTAAGCACACGGGTAATTGGCTACCAAATGGGGAGAAAACGGGGTAAAATCGGGAAAATAAAATAAAAAAAAAAAAAGAACTGCGCAAGTGGCTTGTCTAGCTGGGCTGATTCTTGGCATAGAGAATGCACAGTTGGGATGCTTACGCTCACAAGTGAGATCATCTGTGGAGTGGGAGAAGGGGGTGCTTTTCCCCATAACTTCTCCTCAATACCCCCACTTAACCCACCCACAGATAACATCAGTGACATCATCACTGTGTGACAGAAGTGCACACCCCAAAGGCATATAAACAATGACACTCAGTGATTAGCATGCTGAGAGGACTAGTCTTGTGCTAAAGTGCGTTTGGCTCTGTTTGACTGTGTAAACTGGTTGAGTACTGTTCTGGTGCCAGTGTGTTAAAAGGGCGTTTGGTTGTGTGCCAGTGTGTTAAAAGGGTGTTCTCTTTGTTCTCTCAAAGGAATGTGTCTCTTCCCTCAGCGTGTCTCGGGTGCGTGAGTTGAGGGACTCTTCGTTCCCCAGCCAAAGCGTCTTCACCATGCATGCCTGCTCGCAAATAACCAGCTTGTGTTTCCGTGCCATCGCGTTTCTGCCCATTCCCGTAAGAATTCCTGGCTGATTGGCTCTCGCGCTCCAGTGCAGGGCAGATACTGCTCTGATATGATTGAAGCCTAACAGCCAGAACCCAACCGTCACATGCATTGCCTGTCCGAGGACTTTGTGTACCAGCTTGGCGCTGATTGCACTCAGTCAGTGGAAACAGACAGCTGTTAAAATGGGCCTTTTGAATAGAGCTGATTCTCTATTGTTCAAGGCGACAGACACAAGGGCACATAATGGTGGGAGGAGCCTTGTTTTGGAAAAATGCTGCTGGCACCCCCGCCTAAAACAAACAGAGAAGCCTACGACATGAAGCAGCACGCTATGGCATAGACAGGCCCTGGGAAGCTGCGGCACAATCAGGCCAGCGGTGTAGTGTAGTGGTCAGGGAACTGGGCTTGTAACTCAGAGGTTGCAGGTTTGATTCCCAGCTGGGGCACTGCCGTTGTACCCAAGGTACTTAGCCTGAATTGCTCCAGTCAATAACCAACTGTGTAAATGGATTGTATGTAAGGAATTGTAAACTGTGTAAGTTGCTCTGGATAAGGGTGTCTTCTAAAGGCCTGTAATGTAAAATGTTCTGTAGCTGTGGGAGAGACATCAGGACTAACGGCGTTCTGCCTCTAATGCGTGAGAGTGTGTGTGTGTGTGCGAGAGTGTGCGAGAGTGCGCGTGAGTGTACGTGTGTGTGTCTGGGTGTGTTTGCATGTGTGAGCGAGAGCATGAATGTGACTGTGTGTGTGTGTGCTTGTAAATTGTAAGGCTTTTTCAGTTCATTCTGTTCATTGAGACTGCCCAGTCACAGTCCTGAGAGAAGCTGTCAATCACAGGCAGAGCTGGGGAGATACTTCCTAAGCTGTCAGTGAGCAGAGCTGATGTACAGACACACACACACTCACCCTCAGTGGTGCTGATCTCATGGTTATTAATGAGCGAGCAGTGCTAATGTCACGGTTATCATAATATCATAATTAATTATGGCTGAATGATGTTTATATGAATGTGCTGTAATTCTCACCGGCCAGGACTTTCTCTCATGCTAGAATCTGCACGGAGACGAGGTTAAAGAAGGATGTGTACATTTCCACACCTGGGTTTGTTTTGGCAAGTGGTGCTTGATGATGATGTCACATGGTCAGGGACTGGGCGGGCTGCTGTGGAGAATGAGCTCAGCAGTGTTACTGGGGGAGAGGACACGGCACATGGACATTACAGGAGAGTCAGAGTCAGGGAGGGGCCGCAAGTGTACAGCATATACCTGATAAAACCTGCCTGGACCTGAGTGGCCTTTCTCTCTCTCACACACACACACAAACACACACACACGCATACGCACCTGCACGCACATACACACACATACACACGCACACTCTCGCACACACACTCTCACACACATACGTAAGCAGTGCAGAGTAATCACTCAGCCAGGCGATAAGACAGGTGTGCGTGTGTTTGGTGACAGGTGTGGCTGCGTCTTTCCCACAGCTTTATTAACCTGTTCAGCTCTCATCACACACGCTAAAACTGCTCTACACACTCTAACCCTGCTACACAGGCTAACACTGCTCTACACACTCTAACCCTGCTACACATGCTAACCCTGCTCTACACACACTAACCCTGCTAAACACGCTAACACTGCTCTACACACACTAACCCTGCTAAACACGCTAACACTGCTCTACACACACTAACCCTGCTAAACACGCTAACACTGCTCTACACACACTAACCCTGCTACACACGCTAACCCTGCTCTACACACACTAACCCTGCTACACAGGCTAACCCTGCTCTACACACACTAACCCTGCTACACAGGCTAACTCTGCTCTACACACACTAACCCTGCTACACAGGCTAACCCTGCTCTACACACACTAACCCTGCTACACAGGCTAACCCTGCTCTACACACTCTAACCCTGCTACACAGGCTAACCCTGCTCTACACACACTAACCCTGCTACACAGGCTAACTCTGCTCTACACACACTAACCCTGCTACACAGGCTAACCCTGCTCTACACACACTAACCCTGCTACACAGGCTAACCCTGCTCTACACACACTAACCCTGCTACACAGGCTAAAACTGCTAGGCTAACCCTGCTCTACACACTCTAACCCTGCTACACAGGCTAACCCTGCTCTACACACACTAACCCTGCTACACAGGCTAACCCTGCTCTACACACACTAACCCTGCTACACAGGCTAACCCTGCTCTACACACACTAACCCTGCTACACAGGCTAACCCTGCTCTACACACACTAACCCTGCTACACAGGCTAAAACTGCTCTATACACACTAACCCTGCTACACACACTAACCCCACTCTACACGCGGTGGTGGAGGTGTAATGGTGAGAGGGGCAGTGTAATGGTGAGAGGGGAGGTGTAATGGTGAGAGGGGCGGTGTAATGGTGAGAGGGGAGGTGTAATGGTGAGAGGAGAGGTGTAATGGTGAGAGGGGAGGTGTAATGGTGAGAGGGGAGGTGTAATAGTGAGAGGAGAGGTGTAATGGTGAGAGGGGAGGTGTAATAGTGAGAGGAGAGGTGTAATGGTGAGAGGGGAGGTGTAATGGTGAGAGGGGAGGTGTAATAGTGAGAGGGAGGTGTAATAGTGAGAGGGGAGGTGTAATAGTGAGAGGGGAGGTGTAATAGTGAGAGGGGAGGTGTAATAGTGAGAGGAGAGGTGTAATGGTGAGAGGGGAGGTGTAATGGTGAGAGGAGAGGTGTAATGGTGAGAGGGGAGGTGTAATGGTGAGAGGGGAGGTGTAATGGTGAGAGGAGAGGTGTAATAGTGAGAGGGGAGGTGTAATGGTAAGAGGGGAGGTGTGAGTTTCTGTGGCAGTCTTGCCCTCATTCGGCTCTATGACAGTCTGTCCTGGCTCAGTGGGGAGTTTGTGTATGGCGTTTGAAGGGGTTAAAATACTATACTACTCTAATGAGCATAACTCACGGCTCAAATACAAAGACTGTAAACACAGTGTGCAAACAGAGGAGCTGTCTATTCACAGCACCTTCATGCAGAGAAGTGATTTATACTGTATGTCAAACCTGTTACACACTGAGATCCATTTCATAAACAATGAACGGGTTGCAGGTTTCCCCCAGAGGCGAAGACAAAATGCACACACACGCACACACACACAAACACATCCCCATAACTACATATTTATATATACAAACACACACACGTACACTCACACACAGGAACGTCCAACCATATCCATTGTGTAGGATCAATTCAGATACCATACCATCATATATATCAATTCCTATTCATCCTATTTTCATTGTTTACATGCTGTTTTATGTGTTGTTTAAATAAAGGACAATGGACCGTTTGAGTATCTTATGCCCCGCACGTTTGGGAGGAACCCCAGGTGCCCCTGTGGGGCCTCTGTCCCGGGCCTGTGAGAGGGTGGAAAACTTGCACCCTGTCACCACAAAGCTCGCACCCTCCCATCAGGGCGGGCCGGCCCAGGACGCATCCCTCCGCTGAGTCCGTCGTTAACAGGGTGGCTCGAAACAGCGGCGACGCCCGCCCTGCCGAAGGGTTTACGGCCGACTGCCCCCCGACGCGGTGTGCTGTGTGTTTGTGTTAGGTGCGCAGAGAACCAGAGACACACGTTCCCACACCCTCCTCCTGGGAACCCTGCCCGTTCTATCTATCAGGGTCAGACTCTATTCAACTAGTGTCCTTATGCGATAGTACTCTCTTGGTTTTGTCTGTGGGACAGTACATGTTTTCCTGGTTCTGTTTCTGTTTCGGTTCTCTGTAGAATATCAGGGGTGGAATTCGCTGCCCGTGTTGATGTGGTGGAGACAGGAAGCTCGCGGCTCACAGCAGGCAGGTACATGTATCACTTGGGCCCCCTGCAGAGTATAGGTATAGGTCATCTTGGATTACCTGCGAAGCCGCTGTGGATGACAGGGGAACAGGGCGGTGTGATGTCCGTACAGCACTCCCCAAACCCATTACTGCAGTTATATAAACACATTCTCCCTCCCTCCCTTCCTCTCTCCCTCCCACCCTCTCCACCACAGGAATTGTATTTAGCATCAGCAAAAGCAGACTGTTAACTGTTTCTTGTGTTAGCTTACTGTGTGTGTGTGTGTGTGTGTGTGTGTGTGTGTGTGTGTGTGTGTGTGTGTGTGTGTGTGTGAGAGGGTGTGTGTATTTGTGTGAGAGGGTGTATGTGTGGTGTGTGTGTTTGTGTATTTGTATATTTGTGTGAGGGTGTGTGTGTGTGTGTGTGTGTGTGTGTGTGTATTTGTAGAGATGTATGTGTGTGTGTGTGTGCGTGTGTGTGTGTGTAAGTCCATTTGAGTATAAGCTTCATCAGATCTCACTGGAGTTTGAGCTGGATGTATCAGGGTAATTGTGGTTTAGTGGAGCGGCTGGAGGGTTGGAGTCACGCAGCCACAGACTGACCATATGGCAAAAAACCAAGCGTGACGTTAGACAGGATCCACAAGCATACCTGAGGAAATGTATGGTGTGTAGACATTTCACACACGACTACTGGAAACACTCACCATGAACAAGCACTGCAGAGCCAAGTAAAAACACTCACACACACAACCTTACACACACACACACACACACTCACACTCTCACACAAACACAAACACACACACACACACAACACACACACACACACACCCTCTTACACAAATACACACACACACACACCCTCTTACACAAACACGCACACATACACAGACACCCTCTTACACAAACACACACACACACACACACACACACACACACACCCTCACACTCTATGTATGCTACAGAGAAAAGCACTGGGGCCTGTAAGTGTGTCGTTCTCTGTACATGGCACAGTTTTCTGGGGCTCCTGGCCTCAATCAGTCTCACTCAGTCTTGGTCTCTACTTTAGAAGCATAATGTCCACATGTTTAGCTTTCCCCTTGTCACAAACAGCTTTATTTATTCTGTTGTGCTCCTTCTCAAGCGGACGCTTTAGTCTTGTTTGTGTTATTTGGCTGAGCGGGGCAGTTGCCATGGCAACATGAGAACCACTTTTGTGTCACGTGATCTGACCTCAGTATGTTGCAAGATTCTGCCTCTAATGTCCCCCATCATGTTAGTGGGCAGCTGGAATGTGTGTCTGTGTGTGTGTGTGAGTGTGCGTGTGCGTGTGTGTATGTGAGTGTTTTGTGTGTATGAGTGCGTGAGTGTGTGAGCTTAGCGTGTGCTGGCTCATGGGGAAATTTCTAGAAAATAGAAAAGTCCTCCATGTGAGGGGCAGCTGGGCCTTGTGGGTGGGGGGATGGGGGGGAGGCAGGAAGGGGGATGCGGTCGCCCCATAAATTGTGAGCTTCATCTCTCCTGGGGGGTGAGATGGGGGCGGGTGTATCTGCAGGACACATTTTCAGACGTCCTGTTCTGCTACACACATTATCCTCACTCCAGAGCATCCACTGTCTCTTTACTCCGGACCGATATTACCCTTCCCCTCTGTGAGGTCTCTTGAAACAGCCATCTGTAGAATATCAGCCAATAGAATCATCACTCTGTATAATATCAACCAATGGTAATGACATACTGTAGGATTGTGTGTGTGTGTGTGTGTGTGTGTGTGGGGGAGTGTTTGTATTCAGCAGAGCATAGCAACAAGTGCCACAAATACCCCTCTGCCCACTGGCTCACACACACACACAAAGAGGAGGAGTCAGCCACGCACACACACACACACACACACACACACACACTCTTACACACATACACACACACAGACACACACCTCCTCATTGCCTTTTAAACAGCACACCAGGATGTCTGAGACACATTTGCACCCCATAAAGCAGGAACCTGCGGACATGACACCTTATGAGCTCTAATGAGCCTCTCGTAAGAGCACTACCCTTATCAATAGAGAGAGGGAGAGAGGGAAGGAGGGAGAGAGAGAGAGGCAAGGAGGGAGAGAGAGGGAAGGAGGGAGAGAGAGAGGGAAGGAGGGAGAGAGAGAGAGGCAAGGAGGAAGAGAGAGAGAGAGGGAAGGAGGGAGAGAGAGAGGGAAGGAGGGAGAGAGAGAGAGGGAAGGAGGGAGAGAGAGAGGGAGTTGGACAGTGGAGAGAAAGAGAAGGGGAGGGGGAGAGAGTGAGAGAAGGAGAAGGAGAGGGGAGGAGGGAGAGAGAGGAAGGGGGGGAGAGGTGGGGGAAATCTTGGTTACACTCTTTAATGGCTGATAAGTGGTTGAGGTGTTTTTGGCTTATATGTCACAGAGACGCTGTAAACAAAATATTAAAAATAAACTGGAAAACCGAGAGCACAAGTCCAACTACAAGCACCCTGGAAACCTTAGACCCTGGAGGACCAAAGGGAACCTGTCCTTCCCACAATGCACTGTGTGCGTGACTCAGTGGGCAGGTGCTGGTGGCCCTGAGTGGACTATTTTAACCCAGCCTGCTGAGAGAGTGCTTACACACATGCTAAACACACACATATGTACATTCTAGTGTGTGGATGAGCCCCATGGTCTGCATTCTGTTAAGTCACTGTACTAGTGTGTGGCTGAGCCCCACGGTCTGCATTCTGTTAAGTCACTGTGGAGTAGAGATTGCACTTGGGTCAGTTTCAGACCCAACACACTCCTCATACTACAATAACTACATAGTTTCAAGTCCAGCAAGTTCACATTAGAAACGAAAAGCAAAGTGCAAATGTTCTTAAAAAGTAAAACAAATAAAAATGAATAGTGAAAGCAGTAGTAATACAGTATATGCCATTTAGCAGACGCTGGTATCCAGAGACACTTACAGTAGTGAATGCATACATTTTTCAGTATATGTGGTCCCAATGGGAAATGAACCAACAACTTAAACGTTGTCAGCGCCATGCTCTACCTACTGGGCCACAATAGTGCAGTCACTTTAAAGTCAGTGAATTCTTCTTGAAAATTATTGTTGGGTAACAACAAAACAGCTGTGTGTTGCTTTTTGTATTACAATTTGTCAATAAATATTGAAACACAGTGCCCCACTGACTCGGCGGGGTAATGATATTTTTGAATATTGATGTCTAGCCCTGATTGACAGATGATCCCCCAAACCCCACCCCCAACCCAAACAGACCTGCATGTAGCTCTAACGGTACAGCTAGATAACACTGGCGCAAGGTGGCTCACAAGCGTATGAGCCGGAATCTGATCCGGAGTTTGAAGAGGAGGATTGATTTTGATACTGAAGAGTTGATATTGAAAGAATGACGTTTTTGGCACAATGGCGTAACGCATAAAATGTCTGTTGCCACTGACAAATATGCAGTCATATATACTGTATTACACAACATATACACTATACAGTGTTTGTGTCTTAGCCATGTATTTGCCAGATAATAATAACCACATTTTTAGCTAATAACATAGGCTGCTAACCAATATAAAATGAAGCAAGTTATCATTATGTGACATTATACATAACCTGTCAAAAAGACGCATCCGCCAGCGTACTGGTAACGTAACGTTAGCTAGCTACCAAAGTTAACTTTGGCATAGTATAGTCAGATAATGCTACAAAGCTATTGTAAATAGTTAGCCAGCTAGCTACACAATTATAACAGCTTT